>WAAE01003244.1:432146-647706 GCA_013400495.1 Nicator chloris
CCCCCCCGCCATCCCCTCGCTCTTTGTCTCTCGCAGAGGCTTCGGGTTCGTTACGTTCGCGGATCCGGCGAGTGTAGACAAAGTCCTGGCTCAGCCGCACCACGAGCTGGACTCCAAGACGGTAGGTGCTGCCCGGGGCTGCCCCCGCCCTGCCCGGCACGGCGGGGACGCGACCCGGCCGCTGCCAGCCCCGCTCGGGCCGGTGCCGCGGGCGGTGTCAGGCTGTCATTGAACTGGGACCTTGCGTGGCTCGGCTTTTCCTTTATATTTTTTCTAGACTCTGCCTTTTAACTTACCGAAAGCGGTAACTTTCTTTTTTTTTTTTTTTTTTTTCCCCCCCCGAAATCCGAATTCGCCCATACCGACCGCTGGCTCCTCCCCCGGCCTTATATTTTATTGAGCGGTGACATTGAAAAAGCTGTGGAGTAAAATCCAACTTTTTTTGGTGTTGGGCTGCGGCATGCTTTCTGTAGGGAACTTTGTGATTCTTTTGATTGATTATTTATGTATTGTTGAGCGCGTTTCAAGGTGTGAGTGACTTACTGTGAAAACCGTGAAAGCTGCTGCTCGTGTCATTTCCCAAAGTCATTTTTTGGAGAGGTCCCCTCACCTGTGATGGCAGGGCCCCTGCGAAATGCACGCGGTAATTTATGGGAAGCTCTGCAAGAGCTGGAGAGTGGATGTGGTAGAGAAGCACAAGTCCTAATGTGTTGTTGTTTCTCCAGAGCCTTTTGCTGCGCTCAGTCTCCAGTGCATAATATAAGGAAAAAAATGCTTGTGAGATGCAGCTGGTTTTGGTTTTTTTTTTTGTTTTTTTTTTTTTAATTAAACATTGTATTTTTGGGGTTCTTTTTAAACAAAAATTCCATACCTGAGTTTGCCCCCTGCCTCACTATGGTGTTTCCAGTGTTGGGTCAAACAAAAGGTATCGGGCAAGTGCAGCTCTGGGCTCTGTTTTCTCCCTGTGATGAAGGCCAAGCAAAAAGATGAAGTTTTGTGCCTCCTACTTCGTTGTAGTTTTCAGCCTCGGCAAAGCTGTGAGGGGAGGGGGGAAGGACACTGGTAGAGGTCATCAGTGCTCTGGTGCTGCTGGCTCTGGAGGGGGCTGTGTTTTGGGAAGGGAAGGCTGTGCTGCTGGAGCTGTCTGCAGAGACATTCTGCTGGGCAGATCGAGCGTGGTCCTTACTGTCACTGGGGTTTAGTCTGTGTTCTGGGGCTTAAGGGTTTTATTTTAACCTGAGCCTGGTGTTAGGAGCAATCCTGTCTCGGTGCTGCAACATCTCATGGGTGCCTGTGTGTGCGAGATTATAGTTAAATGAAGAAGGGGAGAAGCAGGGAGCAAACATGAGGATATGTTTTTTAAAAAATGTAATTTATATGAAAACAAAAAGCCTAAAGCTCTTGTGGAAGCAGGTGGAATCTAGTGTTCTAATTTGACCTACAGATTCTGCTGGGCTTGCCTGAACACGAAGCCCATGCTTTCACATGGCTTAATAATTTGATTTTAGGTTTAATCAGATATGGTAAGATAACTGATTCAACCGTGCTCCTGAAATTAAACTCACCAGACTTTTCATGTACAGCTATATTCTCTATGTGTTTTTAAAGATAAATTTAGATAAGAAGAACAAAGGCAAACAGTGTCTTGAACGAGAGTTAAAAAAAAAAACAAAACCATGGGAGGACACCCTGTCATATTTCTGACTATAATTAGGTCCTCCCCCAGCTTTTTTCTTGTATCACAGTCTAGTCCCTGCAACGTATTAATTTGCTCTTCTCTGGGGGAGGGGTGAAGAGCTTCACCAGGGCAAATCTGCCTCGGTTTTGGTTGTGTGGTAATGACTGAATCAATCCAAATACAAAACTGACCTTAGAATCAGTAACGCAGCTTATAAGTAAAGCACAGAGGCAGGCAGGTCCTTTCAGTCGTGTATTTGTAGAGTATTGTAGTAACTGTTGTGCAGTATAACAAGGCATTTGACTCTGTTTCAACGTTCAGCACAGGAGGCAGATCGGTTGGGTATTGGCATGGAAACGTCGCTCTTGTTTACAGTTACGTTAAAAGCTTTGTTTAGGTAATGGCCATTCATATCAGAAATAGTATTATAGTCATTTCCTAGAGGACTTGTAGATACAGTAAGTAGAATTGTACCTAACTAACTAATTTTTTTTTGGTAGAACTTTGATTTTTTTTTTTTTTTTCTTTTTTTTTTCTTTTTTTTTTCTTTTTTTTTTCTTTTTTTTTTCTTTTTTGGTTGTTGTTTAAATAGTTGACAGGGTTATGCAAAAGGTATGGATTTGCCACGTTCCTTGCTAGTGTTTGTCTTCAAAGGCTGATGGTGTTTATCCAAAAGGTTTTGGGGAGGAAAATTCAGTTCTTTTGGAAAATCTGTCGCTGTGGTGCAAGGGACTCCATGCTCTTTGAGCTGACCTTCAAAAATGAATGTGTTGCTTTGGAGTTTCATTGCTTTCCCAGCTTTTAACCAGCAGGACTTTGCAATGATGTCCCTCTGGTGGGCCTGGTATTCTTTGGTGGGAATACTTGTCGTTTTGGAGCAAACAGAGAAATGTGCATATTTTTCCACTGTTGGGTATTGCTGTGGAAAATCCGTACCTGTTGTATTTCCCCAGTAGACAAATGCCTAGTCAGTGCTGAATATATTTGTAGATAATGTTAATCTCTATGAAAAGGTTAGCTTTCTAGATAAATAATTTTACTTTTTATGCTTTTTGAACAATAAAGTGGCATGTAATCGCTCATTTCTCAGGTGTGTCCTAAAAATGATACAATATTTGTATCCGATGGAGGCAAATCAGTTCATCAGTTGCACATCAAATGTCTGCGGTATTTCCCATTTTGACAAATTAATTGAGTAAAACTGCTTTTTAGGAGAGGCCCGTGGTTATTTAGCAGTGACAGGAATATTTGTCACCACAGGAATAACAATACCAAATGGAAACATCTCCTCTTCTTCATCAGGGTTTGCTTGAGGGGGGGGAAACACAACAAAAGCCAAACTCTGAAAGAAAGCCTGTCCTTCTGAATATCCTTAACACAGTCAATATTAGTGGCATCAGTTGGTTGTACAGGTAACACTGAAAGCAGTTGCTGGTTGCACAGTTCAGGTGGGATCTAGTACTTTAAGACATCCTTTTCCAGACCCTTTATGCAGGAGATGTCTGTAGAGCAAGGCAGGTGCTGCTGAGAACCAGAGGTGAAACCAGCAGCACACAGGCATTTTATTGTGATTTAGGGGGGCCGTTGTTAAAAGGTCTGCTGTTCTTGTTTACATCCAGCCTGCTGCCTGCCTGCTCCCTCCAAACACCACTGCCTGCCATTTCTTTAGGTCTACGGTGGTGCCTCTTTGGTTTCATGTAGTTTTTGAATGGGAGAGAGGAGTCCCTTTTTAGATGACCCCTGGGGAAGTTGCCTGTGAGGTTGCAGAATGAGCATTTTGGAATGCAGAGGGGACGTGCTAATTCATGCAGCGCAAGGGGAGCCAACGCTGCATCTTAGAACAGGCCGGGGGGTAAAGCAAGGAATGGGCTTTTTTCCCTTTCTTCTTGTGCCTGGTGACGTGTTTCATTCATGGATAGTTCAAGTAATTCCTTAATGGGAAACCTTTTTTAGGAAGTTGTTTACTTCTTTTTCAATGCGTGTATATTTCACACACATCAGACTCGTTTGTAACTTGCTCTCCTCCCTTCACGCCCCATCCCAGAAATGGCCCTTTGGAGTTTTCCATTGCTCACATATTTTCTTTGAGAGCGAGTAAATCAGATCAATTGGGCATATTTTTATGAAGGAGACTCCAGTCCTTTGAATGTTTCAGTTTTAGTAATTGAAACGTGAATCATTTGACTTTGGTTTTGACTTTCCTTTTTTGTGTGGTGTTGCTTGTCAGTTAGCAAAACAAAGCAGAAAAAAAGAAGTAACCCCCAACCCAAGTGCAGGAAGGGGCAGGTGTCAAAGCCACCAAGTTGAGCTGTTGGTCAGGAATGCTGGCCCTCTTTCTGTGCAGCCTCTAGGGCATGTGGATAATCCTCAACATGCGGTTTTGGTGGTAGAGGCAGCACCCAGGGACTGATCCTGAGCACCCACGGGGATTGCTGCCCAGAAGATGATGGAGAAGTGCAGAAGAGATGTTTCCTTCCTCTCTTCCCGTCTCCCCTCCCCTGCCAGACTCCCCAGGCAAACCCAGACTGTGACCTATCATTTCCAGAGTAGCTCTGGATGACCCGGTGTGCTGAATTACAAGCCTGAGAAATGAGGGATTAATAATTCAGTGATTTAAAATCAAAATAATGTAAACTGACAACCAAAGCTACCCTGTTGATTTCCCCTTTCTTTTTCCTCAGATTGACCCTAAAGTTGCGTTTCCCCGACGAGCACAGCCCAAGGTAAGTAGGAGGATCGATAATAGGATTTCAGGCACACAGAGAATCATTGTTGCCAGGCAGTTCGGGTTTCAGCCAGGGAATTGGCCATGAAAGCTTTTAAAGCCGAGTGCTGCTCTGGGGGGGGGGGGTCAGTGCTGGTTTTGAGGGGATCACTGCTGCTCTGGGGGGTCAGTGCGGGCCTGTGCCCAGGATCAGTGCTGCTCTGGGGGGGATCAGTGCTGGTTTTGGGGGGATCAGTGCTGCTCTGGGGGGTCAGTGCGGGCCTGTGCCCAGGATCAGTGCTGCTCTGGGGGGGATCAGTGCTGGTTTTGGGGGGATCAGTGCTGCTCTGGGGGGTCAGTGCGGGCCTGTGCCCAGGATCAGTGCTGCTCTGGGGGGGATCAGTGCTGGTTTTGGGGGGATCAGTGCTGCTCTGGGGGGTCAGTGCGTGGCTGTGCCCAGGAGGCTGCTCCGTGGCCCTGGGGCTGCACAGCAGCACCCGGGCCGCTGCTCTGTGCTCTGTGTTGTGCCTGCTGTTCATGAAGAGTGTTTGGATTAAGTGCAGGCTTCAGGCTTGTTTGGAGCTGAGCTCTCAGTTCTGCGGTTGTGATGGATGGGGATACATCTCTGCCTTCATTGTTTGCAAATTTTCTTTTGTGTAACTCAAGAGATGCGAAGTTGCGTGTGAGGCTCGGCTGGCAAGTTTCTGATGAGGCTCCCAGCTCTGGGGGCCACTGGGGCTTGTTCTGCAAGAGCAGGGGAGCAGTGAGGTGTGAGTGTCCAGCTGGGCAGGCTGGCCGGAGCAGTGGCCTGGCCATGGTGTGGCCGGTCCTTGTGGTGGCACGGGGACACAGACGGTTCTGCCTGTGTGCTCCCTCCAGGTGCCACTGGGTGCCATTTCTCCTGCAGGAGCTGCCTGTGGAGTACAAGTGGTTGTTGCTCTTTAGGTTGTGCCTAATGAAAACAAATCAGTTTCAAAGCCAGACTTGCAGCCTGTGATTTTGAAAGCCAGAGGCTGAAAGAAAACTTTTGTAATTGACTTTTTTAAAATTTGTTTTTGAGAGTCTGTTGGAAAAACTTAGTTTAACTGATGTATGGCGCTTGTGTACACGCTTGTCATCTTGGGTAACTTCAGTCTTCTGGTAAAAATGGGAGGAAAAGGCTGCAAAGTTGTAAATGCAATCGATAAGGAAAAGTGGTTTAAAGTTGGTGGTGGGAACCTACCTGACCAACTCCCTGAACTGTTATTGCTCCAGCTCCTCATGAAAGCAAGCAGTGTCACTGTGGGTGTTGACCCGCGATGTTAAGTGTTGTACAAAGTAGGCATCTAGGAAAAACCCTGTGTCGTTTAAAACCCCCAGGCATAACACAGGAGAGGTGCTGGGGAGTTCTTAAAAAGAAAAAAAAAGAGAACAAACCCCAACAGACTGCTTGCAGAATTTTAAACCAGACTAATGTAGGCAAATGTTTAGAGGTTCTTTTCTTCCTAGGACATATCTAATAACTAATTGGTGAATAATAGTGTGCCTGGCTTGCTTCTGCACTGAGCAAAGAGTTTATAGTGTGTGGGGTTTGTGGCTTCTGGATTATGTTGGATTGATGCCATCTGTAACATACAATTTAAAGTTACCAGAATTCTGATCTTGTGCTTGATGTGTCTATCCCCCTTCCCAATGCCTTTAAAAGGTTAATTTACATTTTGAACTGTCTTCAGTGCCAGTTATCTGTTTTTCCAGTGTTATTTGGAGAAGTTTGTAATGCTTACAACAGAGCTGTTAAGCTGTCCCATGTGATTTCTTCTCTAACAATTAAAAAAACCAGGACATGTTTTACGTCGAGGATATTAGTGAGTTAAATTTTTGTGTTAAGGAATGCAAAATCAGGTCGTATTGACAAAGGGGATTTTGTTTTTCTACACGTAGGGGGTTTTTTTCCCTTGGTTTTTGGTAACAGACATCTTTGGAGCGTGGGGCAAACACTGGAATGGGCGTCAAATTCCACTCTTAGCAGGAACTCGCTCTCTCTGGAGAGGTCAGCAGTGTCTGTAGCTGCTTTTTACACATTTGTCCTTTCTAAAGTATTGGGACTTCTACCGGGCACTTGAAAAAAACTGAAGGTTGAAAACAGTCCAATTTGGAGACTGAAGAAAATCAGATGTAATAAAGAGCAGATTTTACATCAATTACGATGTATTATTCTGGCAAGCATTTCATAATCTGAATGTTTTGTTTTCCATTTTTTTTAATTAGATACTGAATTAAGGTTTGGGACTTTAGTTGTTCATTTATCCCAGTTGAATAGTGAATGCTCAGCGTTAAAATGTGACTGTACTTTAGTCTAATTAACTAGCTAATGCTTGGGTCTGTGGAGATTAATGGCATTTAATGAAATGTCTCTGTCTCTCTAGGTGCAAGAGGAGAATTTGTTTTTTGTTTTGTTTTGTTTTTTTCCCTGCTTAATCTTCCTTCCTGGTATGTTTAGTAAAATGGGGATTTGTTTGGGGTTTTTTCCTTTTCCTGTGATTTTCCTGGCAGTGATGGGGGCTGAGGTGGAGCAAGGCTGGGGGTGCATTCCCCTTCTTATGGTTCCCTCCATCCATCCCTGTCCTTAACTCCTCAGTGGGCACAGCTGAGCTTTGCCACTGCCTTTGCTGGCCCCTGTGGGGTCACCCTCACCTCCTCCTTCCCCTCCTGATGCCAGTTAATTGCCAGCCCTGCCCTTGCAAACCCCAGCCCAGTGAAACGCTTTCTTTGGGGATTGTAACCCACATCTCTGTGGTTTGACACCTCTGCAGTGATGGAGAGTGGCTCCTGAGCAAGCAGTGGCAGGTTGGAACAGCCCAGCATTCTTCCCTGGTTTCCTTAGAATGACCCTGGCAGAAAATGCTCCCTGGCTGCCTCCAGTGGATTACCAGGGTGTGTAATCCTGCTCGCCTTGGGAAGGCCAGGACCACTCGAAGCCATTGTTTCAGGAAATTAGCTGCAGGGTTGAACTCGTTGGGGTTCTGGTGAATATATATCTCCTTCCTTGGGGCTGCTGTTCCTCGATAAAAATCTGTCTTGCTTCCGAGTGCTGGGAGGCACTCTGTAACAGGAGATCATTTATAACTCTGCTGACTTAAAAAATCCTTAAAACACAGCAGTGATGGGGCACCAGTAGTTTTGTAGCCCCTTTGGAATATTGAAGGCTACAATAATTTGACTTACTATTACACATAGCCTGCCATTTCTGATGTTACCTGCTCTGTTAGGTTGGAGAAGCCTTATCCAATTTAACATGTTCATTAGATACTTTCAAATGTAAGCAAGTTCCTCCCTCACGCCTCTGCCTTAGGGATTTATATCAAAAACAAAACAAACCTGAAGAGCAAAAGGACAGCAGCCTCAGTCAATGAAGTAGCTCCTTGGCCATGAAAGTGTCTTTGGTATAGGAATTTGGATGCTTTGTTGTGCAGAGCCACGTATGAAACAGGCAGGTAAAACTTCAGCCAAAGTTTACAGTTAGTGAGGCTGCCCACAGAGCTGTGTTTTGTGCTCAGGTTCCTCCAGGGTGGGACTGAGGTGCTTTTTCTTCCTGCACTTACTACAGGGGCATAATGCCTGTGGCTGGGAGCTGCTCCCAGCTACACAAGCTGGAGCTGCCTGTAGTAAGGTGTGTGGCATTCGTGAGCACTGTGGATGTGCCCTGCTGGCTCTGCTCTGGAGCCTTCCTGGAATCACAAAGGCAGGGTAGGTAAGAGCTGCTGCTGGAGCTGCTCCCGTGGACCCCTGGCATGGGCTGGCACTGTGTGTCTGCTGTCCTGCCTGCTGGTGACCCTGAGTGCCTCTCAGGTGGCCACTGCATATTTTAATTTGGGGTCTGGTCTGCGTGGATTGTGTATAGAACACTGGTGGCCATTTGGTCACCAAACAGCAGAAGGACTTGATTTGGTGAGAGAGGTGTTTTGCCTGGTAACGGGCTGGGGATGCAGGACAGCCATGTCTTCATTAGAAGTGTCACTGTCACAGAGGTTGGTCAGGACTGTCCTGGCCCCTCTGTGCCCCAGCCAGTCCCAGACCTGCGCGGTGCCCGTGGCCAGCTGGGTTTCCTGTCTGGCTGGCCACGTGGGCTCTGAGCAGTTGTGCACATCTGGCCCTCCTTGGGCAAGAGGCAGTGTCAACAGCTCTCCTTTCATGTGAGATGCTGCTGGTTAAAGCCATGTGAAGCTGTCTGTTGCAGAGCAGCAAATGGAGGGCATGCCCTTTCCCAGTAACACCAGGCTAACCTGGGATTTCTTTTTTAAAGCTAACCAGTGGATTTGGATGTCTGATTCCAATTAAGTTAACTGTGGGTGGGGTGTCTGCATCCCTTGGCTTCTGATAAGCCTCAGCCAGAGTAGCAGGGAAAGATTTTATTCCAAAGCAAAGGATGAACTTGAAGATGAGGAGTTCTGTTTGTTTTCTCCACCACTTCTGCTTGTAAACTCGTCCAGGTTAGTCCTAGTACTTCCTGTCTTTTTTTAGGTGTTAGGTAGACTTTGGAGTTTCTTTTTTTTTTTCTCCTCAAAAGAATGTGAACTGGACACAGTAGCAGAACTCAGGATTCTTCCTTTCCTTGTCCAGGGTAAGCTGCTCCTAGAATTTGCTTCCCCGTGGCACTGGATGGTCCAGTGGAAAAGTTTCAGAGTCTGAGTCTTGGCTGGTGAACAGAGCTGCAGGCAGTGGAGGATCAGGGTTTTGAAACAAACCCCTTGTCTTTGGGCTGGGGTTTGTGCTGTCTGCAGTGCAGCCGAGGCAGAGGGTGATCTCTGTCCTTGGATGGCACAGCCAGAGGAAGAAGGGTCTGTGCAGGGCCTTCTGTGGAGTGCAGTGGGTTCTGTCAGAAACAAGAGGTGAGCTGCATTTTTGTAACTCTGTTGTTTTTTGGAGATGTACACATGTATTTCTTCTCCCCAGTCACTCAGGTAGATTGTTCATGTTGTCCTGAATCCCCACAGACTGTCTTGTACTTGTTAAAATGTCTGTGTTTCCATTCTCATTGCCTAAGGATGTCTTTCATGTTAAGAACAGTCCTAATGTACTTTCCTTCCCTTTGACATTCTGCTAACTAAAAATTAAAATTGAGCACTGTCTAACATTGGATTTTTTTAAAAGGAGGTTCTACATTGCCTGTGTTTTCCTGTATTGTTGGGTTATTTTTAATGGCATGTACCAGGTGACTTTTGTGCACTTGTCTGTGCCAGGAAAGGTTCTGAGGTAGGGAGGTCAGGGAGATGGAAGGAGAGCAGCATGCTAACACCCCTGTGCATCCCCCTGTGCTTGCAGATTGAGTACATCTCTGCAAAGTGCTGAGCCTTTATCAGCCTGGGGGTAGGTCTACTAATGACTGATCTAAAACCATCAAATTCATTTATTTGTCACTGCCAGTGACAGGCCAGTTAATGCTAATGGATTCTTTTTTTAGCCTGTTGACTCTGGTGATAGTCTCATAAATGTTGTGAAATCCAAAGCATTAAGGGAACTTGGAACTTATTTTTAGAGGAGAGCCACAGAAACAGGGCAAGGTGGGGTGTGTGCATCAAGATGCATGTTGTGCTGAGAAGGAGAAAAGAACAATTCTTGTTCATTAAGCTCTACTTTGAGTCTTTGCTGTTCCTAATAGTTATTTGACTTTTCAGTTGTGTTAGTATTCTCTTTAAACACATTTTGGGTCATGCTATGAAGTGAAGCTGTAAATAGTCCATCATCTTAGGGAAAAATGGCTTGTTTCAGAAAATGGTTCATCTCAGGGCCTGAATCTTCTCTGCCCCCATTGTGTGAAAGCACTTAAGCATATACTTAAGTTGGCATAAGCATGTGGGCCAGTGCTTTGCTGAATCAGCATGGGCTCAAAGCACGTTATTAAATGCTTTGTTGAACTGTGAAGCGCGTAGCAGAAAAAGATTAAAAGATTACTTTGTGTATTTGACAGTACTTTGTATATGGACAGTTCCATCACTTCTCCTTCAGATAGGCAGTTTCATCTCTCATATTCCCCCTCCACCGGAGGATCTCACTCACAAGAAAATACTAATCTGCTGTTTCCTCAAAAAACTGATTACAAGGTCAGTGTAGCATGAGACTTAAAAAATCATTATTGAAGCTTAATTTAGTCTCTAGCCCTGAAATCACACATTGTTTGCCTTAGTCACTGGAATAATTCTGTAAACTATGTGAGCAGTGTTCAACGTGGCCTATGATTTTTACGATATTATTACTGTAGAAATTGTGGTTTGCTGAGTAATTTGAAAGTTACTGTGAAACTTTGTAGTCAGATCAGCATACGGTATTAATAAGTTACTTCTAAACTTTGGCATTTTACTACTCTCCTGTTGAAAGTATTTCTTCTATTTGAGTGCAGAGAAAATCTGAAGAATGTTGGGAAGTTGTTCTCCCCTGCTCAGTCGTTCCCTGTGCTGGGACATCTGCAGCTGGGTGTATTGTTGTGACTGAGCAGGCTGAAATTAAGATTGTACTTTGGGAACTTTGTATTATAAAGAAGGATCCTGCTAAGGCTTATGCAATTCTGCAGATGAGGAGTAGTCCCAGAGACCTCAGCGAGCTCAGTGAAATGCAGACGAGGCTCCTTAATATGTTGGTGGAGTGTACGTGGCAGGAAGGGTGAAGGAAAAGAAGCATTGACAGCAGCAGAAAGCATCGTTGCCTCTGCCCTGCCCTCCCCCAGCAAAGACTTGCATTAATTTCCCATTGACTCTGATGTACAATAGGGAAGAGGTTTCAAGCTGACTGAAGGGGCAAAGGTCCAAGAAAACTACTGTAGCAAGAACTGATGCAGAGTGACAGTAATGAGGTGGCCTGGCAGGTGGGAGGGAAAAACGGTGGGGTGGGGGAAAGAAACTAATATCTGGTGAATTAAGTAGTTCCCAGGGTTTTAAGTTGTTAAGTCCCCCTGGTTTTATTTTCCTTCGTGTGTGCCACACAGCTCTGAGATGGGGCTGAGCAAGGCTCCTTGGCTGAGGACATGGGTCCTGGTGCAGCTCCAGTCCTCCTGCCTCAGGGCTGGGTCCTGGAGGGCACAGAATTCCTCTGTAGTGCTCCCCAACCTGTGCTGTGCTGTTTTAATCAGTGTTCTAGTATTCCTGACTCAGAGCTCATCTTCACGTTGTTCTGTGGGTCAGTTTTGCATCAAAGAGAAGGTGAGGAGCACAGGGTGAAGAAGTGTTTTGAAGTTTTGATTTATTTAAAATAGGGACTGTGAAGTGCCGACAAGGCTTTCAGCTTCTTCAACGGTGGTGTAAAGAGAATGCCTGCTGGGTAGAGAGTCTGGGGAGGCTTTAACCAATTGCTGGATAAACACTGTTCAGGAATCTTCCCAAGGGGTTATGTGGTGTGGTGTGAAAAGAGGTTGCAAGGAGCTGGGCGCTTGTCCTGTCATTATCTGTGAATCCCACTGGACTGGGAGATGTTGCTCAAGTCAGGGGCCTGGTTTGTGGCAAAAGCTTGCCAGCTGCAAGCCCTCAGCACTGGCAGGTTTGGTGTTGCTGAAGGGGATATTGCCAGGGATTCTTCTGCAGTGCTTGCTGAACCAGTGAAACTCCTGTTTAGTTCTCCTTTTGGCAGTGCTGTCAGTCATTTATGTTCAGAGCTGTGTTGGTGTGATTCCCTGCTCCCAGCCCGAGCTGTGTGCAGGGCTTGCTTTGATATGTACACGGAGCATTTATCCTTTTGCCAGAGGTTTGCAAAGTGCTGTAGATGAGTGTAAAGATGTTTCTTTGCTGGTGAAATTTGCCTACTTCTGCTGTTGTATTTGGCAGACCTGCAGAGCCTATAGCAGCATGTTGTGTTCAGTGAATTGTGTGAGGGAACAGAAAACATTGAAAAGAAGTCCAAAGGCAATGCTGAGATGGGAAATATGATAGGAATTTTCTGAGGATGGGGGATACTGCCCCACCTTTTGATCTGGGACTGCTACCAGCCATTGTGTTGGGTGGTGTCAGGTCTTGTTCTCTGCCATGTCCTCAGGTTCCCTGACAGGTCTGTCCTGTGGGCACTGAACAAGCCCCAAGACTACTACAGCAAGAACTGTTGGCTTCTTGCAGCCGGAGCTCCCTCTCCTCAAAAAGTCTCTGCTGTAAAGTGCTTGGGGTTGTTTTGATTGATTTGCAGCAGACAACTCATCTTCCTCCACAGCCACTTTCTGTAGGTCAGCTCTGAGATTCTGGCCCTGGATGAATGCGCACCAAACATTTAACTGTACCCACTTCAAACACTTCCTGGTGAAGAAAAACCTCATAAAACCTGCTGTGGAAATGTCCCAGGCCCACTGTTGGCTGGGCTTGAGAGCTGAGGAAGCAGAGTCGCTGTTGGTCAGACTCTGGTGGCCTTGGCACAGCGTGCAGGAACCCAGCTAAGGGCCTGGTGGGCCTGGTGCTGATGCTGCCATTGTGCCTGGAGATGAAGGGTCAGGGAAAAAAGGGCAACAGGGGATTATCCAAAGATCTCAGTGTGGCAGAGAGCGCAGCCGCTTCCTGACAGGCGGTTTGATGCCGCAGTAAACGGCTGCCTCTGTCTGAAGGGGATGTTGGCAGCATCCCTGGGCACTGGGGAGGAAGTGTGGGAGGCAGAGCAGCACTGTACACTGCCAGCTCTCCGTGTGACTTGTCTTTGAGGGGTTAAACTGGGGTTTTTTGTTGTGTTTAACGACTTTTGGCTGTAAAATTTGTAAAGGAGGCCCTGACTGGAGTGGCAGTGCTCTGGTTCCCGGCGGAGGCTGTAACTGCTGAGGTTCCTGCTGTACGCCAGCACTTCCGAACTCGGGAGAGGGGAAGCGAGATAAGGATGTGAGGCCACGGGCTGTGAGTTACGGCTGCCAGCGCTCCCATGGCTGCACACCGGCACGGGGGAGCCTGGCACAGGATGTGGTGGGCTCAGAGGGCTGCTCCTCTGCCCCAGGGTGGGAGCAGAGGGGGAGGCGTGCTGAGCTCAGGTGCCCCGGAGGCCTCTCCTGCAGAAGGCGCGCGGTGCCGGCTGCTCGGCGGTGCCGGAGGCTCCTGGCTCCCTCCTGGCTCCCTGTGCCGGCTGGGTGGCCACTGGAGGAGCTGGGAGGGGGTGGCTGCCGTGGTGCCTTGTCCTGTGCAGACAGGGATGGTGTCCTGATGTGTTTGCAGAGCTCTGGGGACAGGCTGCCCCAGCATCGTGAGCCTCTGTGCCCCCTGTGCCTGCCTGGGGGCATTTCCTGCCCCAGCTCACCTGGGACCCCAGGGGTGGGTGGCAGTGAGAATCTCCTGCCACAGCACCTTTTGTGCTCTAAACTCCTGCTTCACCCCATCCCAGGAAGTGGGATCAAAGCAGCAGGTTCTGTGTGTGACGTGCCTGGCAGTTTATGTATGAGGAGGGAATTGTGATCGTCCTGTGCGATTTTTATTTTTTCCCCTCTCTTTTTCATCTGGTCATATCCACTATGTCATTAATCTTCCCAGTCAAATACAATGATAGTTGATTCCCCCAAAGTTTTGTGAGCATGGCTTTGATTTTGTGGTAGTCATAAGAGGTCAGTTTAGATTTCTGGACCTCTTCTTGTAGGTATTTCCTGTGGATATTTTAGTAGAGGCATTTGTCTTCTCTCTTAGTTAAGCATGTGTATGGAATAGGAAAAGAACAAAATATGGAGTAGAAAAAAATATTAAAACAATTCAGTTACCAGTCCAAAAGCCTTAGTGCTAAAGAGCCATGAAGAAGCTTTATTGGAACTATAATTGCAGACATAAGCAGTGATTATCTGTCTTCGTGCCTTTATAGTCCCCATCACTGTCATCTGAATGCATGAAGCTGATGATAGTGGGAGCAGAACGTTATTCAGCTGGTGCTGTGTAATCCTGATCTCTTGCAGTATGTGGAAAGTAACATAAAGAGTCAATTCATTTGGAAGTGATGGGGAGAGAAGCAGGTAGGAGAGGACGAGTATTGTTGCAGAACACCTTACTCGTGAATCTTACTTCATCCTGGTTGCAGCTGGAGGAATGCAGGGGCAGGGTAAACTTCTTACATGGACATGGTCAGACGAAATCTTGCTGCTTCTTAATGTTCTTAGAGGTCCTGGGCAGGTGCAGCCCTTCATTGCTGAGGAGTGCCTTGGTGTGTGTGTTCCCTTGAAATGCTTTAAATTGGCTCCAGCTGAGAGAAGGGCAGCAGCACCTGTTTGTCTTGCATTCCTGAGAACTGGAGATTGTTGGATCAAGGACAAGCGGATGCTGCCAAGCACCTTTTGAGGTGGAACAGAGATCAGAGAGCAAGTCCTGAATTTCTTGGCTGATTATTGGTGCTGGTTATGCAGGTGAAAATGTGTTCTGGGCTGTGAAGAGGCAGAGGGAGGAGGAGCTGATTTGGTGGTTGGGCAGCCGGAGCAGTGGAGGGAGCAGTGTGTGCAGAGGTTGGATTTTGCACTGGTTGGGGAGCTGAAGACTGGGCACAGGTGAGTTGAGTTAACCTGATCAAGGCCACTGTTAGGGGGTTGTGCTGGACCCTCCTGCCCTTGCTCCCCTGCTGTGCTGCTGAGGAGGGAGGTGTGACCCTCACCTGAAACCAGTTATCAGGCCTGCAGTTTGGATTGCAGTCACCTGCTCTGGGTGAAGGTGGTCAGGGGAGGAAGTCAGGTAGGAGCCAGGACTGCTGTGGTCTCCTCATGGACAGGACAGGACGGTCTGGGGCTGGTTTGAGCCATGAGAAGGTAACATTTTGGGGATGGTTTTTGGGGTGGGGGAGACTCATTGGATGGGAGACTGGTTATGCTTTTTTCCTTCTCTTTTTCTGAAATTTCGAGGCAAAAGACAGCTATTTTAAAGGAAAATAGATGGTGTGGAATCCAAACTTGTAAGCCTGCTTTTTTATTTACTCTTGCACTGAATTAGGAGCAGGTGAAAAACAGACCTGATCATGCAAGTTTTTGATGGACTTTCCTTCATTTCTTAGTGATGATCGTTTCTGTTGGAATAGCAGGAGTTACCCACTAACTTCTCTTAGAGCAGCTCAAA
Organism: Nicator chloris; assembly: GCA_013400495.1. Taxonomy (NCBI): domain Eukaryota; kingdom Metazoa; phylum Chordata; class Aves; order Passeriformes; family Pycnonotidae; genus Nicator; species Nicator chloris. The sequence goes on from WAAE01003244.1 coordinate 447,535, forward strand.
GTAAAGCTTCTAAGTTGCTTAATATACTCCAAGGGCATTTTAAAAACAAAACCAGAAATCTGCTAGCAAAGTGCCTAGATAGACAAAGAATGGGGAGTGCAGTTTTTGGAGGCATGTGCCTGCCTGTCCACTATGTGAAAGTAAAATGAGATAGTGATGGTTTGAAAGTTTCTGGTGTTGAGCTGGGTGAGCTGTGAGTGAAAAACTGATTCTTGGAAAGGTTTTGTTCAATATGTTAGTTGATAGTCTGTGGTTTCTACATTCCTGGAGACATCAGCATCCTACTTCCGCAAAAGACTTGTGTGCTGAAATGACTTAAATTAGTTTAAATGTGGCCCTTGTTCTTATCACACAGATGAGGTAAGTGATTGCCATCACCCTTGTTTTATGGATGTGCAAAACAGAAGTGCTGCTCACGTGTTCTTGCCGTTCTTGAAACGGGGAATCGTTGGTGCCTTAGGGGAGGGTTATTCCAAACCTGCTGTGTGCTGGGGCTGCAGGTGCTGGGCTCTGTGTTCCCAGGTGCTGGGGAGGAGGGGACGTGCAGGGTTTGGGGGGCTGAGGTGTCCTGGCTGTGCCATGGGCAGTGCTGGGTGAGGAACTGCAGTCCCCACGAGGTGAGGCCATGTGTGGAAATGGCCTGGGTGTTGCATCACTGGAGATGGGAGTGAGTCAGTCATGAAACCCTCTGCAGAAGGCTTTTGTAACTAGTACTGGCTTATTAGAAACAGTTGTTGAGGATGGGCCTGGCTTCACTAGGCAGTTGAAGCATCCTAGGAATGGTGCGAGTGGGGCATGAGCAGACACAGGGGAAGGCTAGAAAGTGTTTAAGATGGAGGGGTGAGAGCCCAGAAGAACAGACTGAACATGGTGCCCGTGTGACATCTGCCTGGAGCTTCCAAACCTGTAGCGAGCCCCGGTGGTATGGGCTGAGCAATGGGGAACGTGGAGCTGCTGGTGGGGAAGGTCTGTGTGTGAGTGCTGCATCCCGGGCACAGAGGAGTGCTGGGGCTCTGCTGTGGGCACAGAGAGGGGAGGCAGCATTTGGCTGGAGCTGTGGCTGTGAGTGCTCCATGCCTCAACCTCTGCCTGCCCCCGTGGCTGAAAGACGCCGGGTTCCAGCGCCGCAGCCCCGGCACATCCCTGCCCTTCCCTGCACAGAGACCGTGCCCAGGGCAGGCCGGGCAGCGGGGACGGTCCCGGGTTCCTGCCCTTCCCGGGCGGCGGGGGCCGGGGCAGGCCGGGCAGCGGGGACGGTCCCGGCCAGGCTCTTGGCCGTGGTTGCTCTGCCGGGGGCGCCTGCTGGGCTTTGGGCTCCTGTGGCAGCAGCGCTGCAGAAATGAGGAGTATCATTGTGTTTTATTGTGGCTTCTAAGAAACGCAGCGTGTTTGTGCTTCGGGGAGCCCCAGGGGCTTTGTTTTTCACCAGGCCTGAGCTGATCTTCAGCAGAGCCTTCCTGGAGCGTGAGCCAGTTCTGCCCATTAGGACCGAGAGACGGGCCTGACTGATTTCTGCTCCCTGCTGCATAATAAATCTGATACTAAAATTAGTGTTGGTCTCCCTAGGCCATAATTCTTGCTGAGATTATAGAGAATTGTGTGTGCAGAGAGGAACTGTGGTTGTGTGTGTTTAGGTTTTTTTCATAACCTTGAGTGTCCAATTTCCAGGTTTTTTACTTAACCCCCCCATCTTTTTCCCCTTTTCCTTTCTTTTGGGAAGTGCTTAGCCTTTCTGTGTATTTTGGCTATTTAAGCCTCTGTCACTGCAGGCAGATGAGTTCCTTGGGAGCTCTTCTGAAGGTTTTGTAATTGAGTCTTTTACCACGGCGACAGGATATTATTAACCTTCAGTAAAGCAATTTATTTCATACTCCTTTGTGGGAATAAGCCTTTTTTCCCCCAGGAAAATATGTATGTGGAAAGGGTTTTGCGTACAGAGGTAGCTGGACTTGCAGCAGTGATTATGATTTTAGAAAAATTAATAATTGACATGAAAAATAGGCAGTTCTGTTTGCATCAGTGTAATAGAAACCTTTGGTCCTGAATGATCCCACTCCTGACCAGTGTTTTATTTTCAAGAACAGACTTTTTGCCTGTTGGTGGCTTTGAAAAGGGGTTGTATTGCATTTTGGAGCTCTTGATACTTAGCCTGTGTGAGCAATAAACCATTCTGTTGTCATCTTTCAAATGGCCTTAAGAATGACCTGAGAGCTGGAGGGAGGAGTTCCTCACGGGGTCTCCCCCTGGGCATGGCCTTTGCCCTGAAATCAAATGCAGACTAGTCCAGAAGTCGTTAAAGATTGGATAGCTCCTAGAGCAGCAATTTCCAGCCAGCGGGGGGATGCTGGATCAGTGGCCAGCCTGGCTGAATCCCTTGTGCTCTGGGGCTTGGGGGATCCAGGCTCAGGTGTCATCGCAGCTCCCTGCACCCTGATTTTTATTTTAAAATGAGGATCAGAATATTTCTTTCCCCATGTCTAGTTAGACTTTTTACTTCAGTGTTCTGTTAACTTAAAAAAATTAAATTAACAATGTACTTGTTGTGTGGTTCAAGATACTTGAAAACTCTGCGCCACCACAGCGCTGCTTTCCAAGGAGCTCACCACACCTTGCAGTAGCAATATGTTCTTTTGGCAATTATATTTGATGAAGTGGGGTATTATTGCCACATCGTACAACGGAGCTTGGATGAGAGGCAAAGTGCTTTGTCCAGAGCTTTAGGTTTATTACCACACTTGGATCTCTTGGTGCTGTGTGGAGGCTCTCATTGCAGAGTCATCATTTCCCACACTGTGCAGCTGAATGCTGCTGCCCTGGAGTGAAATGGGCATCCTGGGCAAGGGCTGTGTCTGTGGGACTTGTGGTGGCCTTGGCTAGGGCTGCACAGCCACCCTCTCCTGATCCTCCCGTGCTCAGCCACCTGCTGCTTTTCTGCAGGTGTTCTGTGGTTTTGGTACAAACTCCCAGTGCTGCTTGGGTGCTGCCATCCCTTTTCCTTGGGCTGGGCTTTTCCATCTGTGTCAGAAGCTGTTCCCGTGGAGCTGGGGAGCGCTCACCTGCTGCACCTTGGGGTGCAGGGTGCCCGTGGCACGGGCTGCTGGGGAGAAAGGATGGGCTCCCCTGGGCACAGCGTCTTCTCTGGGGTGTCCTGCTGGGAGCAGGTTCTGCTGAAATTGTTCTGATCAGCAGCACGGCCTTGCTTTTATCCCTCAGCCTTCCCACGCCCTGGGTGCTGCTGCGTCCCTGGCTGGCCCAGCAGGCAGTGAGGAGGCTGCAGTTCAGTAAAACTCCATTGGTAATGCTGCAGGGGGGCAGAGGGGCTTCTCCACAACGCCAGCAGTGCCTCTTCCTTCAGTACCTGTGCTCAGCCCCGTGGGAATGGGCCCTTTGCTGTGTGGTCCTTCAGCCTCTCCTGAAATTCCAGACACACGTTACATGTAAGAAAATGTTTTCGTTACAGAAAGACTTCCTGGTCCCTTCACATGCTGGTTTTGTACAACTTTGCAGCTGGTAGATTTATTCTTAACTCTTCAGCCAGAGAATCTTTCTATTTTAAAAATGTTTAAAATACATTTTCCCCCCTTTCCTACTCTGTTGTTGTAAATGAGCCCCACAATCTGAATTTTTTTTTTCTTTAAAGCTTCCCCACCAGAGATTTAATTAAAATATTGTGAAAGGCAGTCATTGAAAATGAGAAACCTTTTGAGTGGAAGGCACCCTGATTTCCCTCTGCAGAGCTTTTTGTCACCATAGAGATGAAAAGAGAAGCTCAAAATTGCACTTTCCCCTTGTGTGTTGCTACTGAGGGGCCGTGGCTGCAGGTAGCAGCTGCACTGAGATCAGCAGGGCTGGCTGGGGCTGAGGCTTTAACTCTTTGCAGGGCACAAGAGCTGGGTCGGGATTTCCTTCCCTGCTGGAAGCGTTTTTCTTAGTTTATTATTCTGGTTTAATTTCCTGTACTTCAGGGCTGGAATTTATCTGGGTTTGTGAAGGGAAGGACCGCAGGGGCCCATCCTTTTGTCTGCACAAAAGGATAACTCAGCACCTCTGAGCACAGCAGAGTCCAGTGGTCTGCTCTGAGCAGTGCCACGGTGTCCTGAGGTGTTTGTGCCCTGCTGAGGGAATGGTGTTGAAATCCCACTCAGCCTTTTGAATTTTCTCTGTTTAAAATTCTTTAGTGTATAAATCATAATTCCTCTTTAGGGTTCATGCCTCTCTCATTCTCACTTAAAACAGCTAAATGTTGAGCTTTTTTTGTTGGTTTTCTTTTTAAAACCAACGGGTTAATGGTATTTCTTTTTCCTTCCAGTAACCCCTCTGGAAGTGTAGGGATTACTAAATGAAAAATACATGCTGTGAGTGGTAAAACTGCTCTGCTATGGTTTCAAAGACAGTCCCACAAATTGAAGATTATTGGAGGGGACATGACACTGGACAGTGTTATGCTTTTAATCATTTTAAAAACAAATTTTTCTCCCTAATCGAGTGAAGAGCAGGCTCAAGTGGATTCTTGGCACAAACATCTCAGACAAATGAAAGTAAAATGTACATTGAAGCTGTCTGCTGTTGTATATTTTATACCATACCTGTCTTGGTGACTGATCTCAAATGGGTGCAGTGGTTTAATCTTAAGCTGTTTGAGTGAGACCTGTTGTGTTTAAACTTTCAGATAGAAAGTGAACATAACCCACGTAATGGCATTATTAATGGGGAGTATTACTAAATTGTAAGTTGCAAATCAATGGTTTAACTCTGAGACTAAATATACAGCTGTGTTCTTGTGTAATGTTACAAGACAGAATTAGATCGAGTATTTACAAACAGAAGGGCCTCATCCAAACCCAGGGACTTCACTAGGCTTTTCCACCTGCAGCGAGGGTGCAGACCTGTAACCCCAGCAAAGTCACTGAAATGAGTGTGTGCCCTCCACAGTGGGCTGTTAACATCTGGCTACCCGAGATACCCGTGCATTTGGAGCAAAAGAATAACATTCCTTGTTCCCATGGTGGTGGGGATTTGGTTGGGTTCAGCATGTACCTCGTGGAAGCGATGCTGTTGTGTGTGTGTATCTGAGTTCCTGCAGGATTATATATTAATTTTGAAATGAAACAGTCTTTGGGAGCTGGGCTCGTCTCTGATGCAATTTGCCCTTGTGCTTTCCTTGACTGTTGCTAATAAGAAGTGCTGGCCTAAATCAGCGTCTTGAAGAGTCATCGATTTGCTAATTGCAGATAATCAAGTCCCTGCTCATGCTGAGACCACTTTTGTTCCCTGCCATTCTGGCAGGAGTTGGGCAGCATCTCCCAGCCTTTGAGGTAACCAGCAGGGTGGGTTTGGAGCGCTGGCGTTGTTCGTGCTCGGGGGTGACCAAGTTGTTGGTATTCAGGCTGGATGAACCAGGAGCTGTGGTGCCACTGACCTTTCTGCCCCAAATGAGCTGTGGGGGTCAGAGCTGGGGGCCGAGCTGGGGACGTTCAGAGAGCTGTGGTGGCACAGCTGTGCAGTGCCTAGCTCGGTTAGTGCAGTCCTGGGCAGTGTGTGTTGACATCAGCCTTCTGAAATTGTTCTGAACATATGTGGTAGTTGCTTGATAGTTTTGTGTTTAAATATGCTTCCTCCCCCTCTGTGTTCAGCTAGGAGGAGTGTTTCTGTGAGCTGTAGACTTTGCAGAGTGTTTGGAATGAAGCAGGGGCTGATGAAAATTTGTGTCCCATGGTTAGCACAGTCGGGGGAGTTGAGGACAGGAGCCTGCTGCTCTGGGGGCTTTTCCCTAGCATCCTGGCCTGTGGGCATGGCAGGTTGTGCACGGGTGCTTTGTGTTCTCTCCATGGCCTCCTGAGCCAGCCACCCTTTGCCCATCAGGCCTTTTTCATTCCCTGGCTGGATCAAGTCTCACTGAAGGCTGGTGAGCTTTTCTTTTGAACTTCATGTAGAATAGCAGTTGATCTCAGACTGTGAACAACCAGGAGGGAAGTAAGAGCCTTTGTGAGGAAGACCCCATTAGCTGATGGGCATTGTCCTTCTGTAGGTGTTGGTCCTCTGGGTCAAGGAGAGCAGGGCAAACCCTCTGAAAGGCCTTGCTTGGCAGATCAGGAGCTGGAGCACAATGCCTTGGCTGAAGTGTTCTGACAGAGTAAGGGGGTTTTTCATGCTGCCCATCAGGCTGGGAGCCGTGGCTGTGTGCAGGCCATGCCTCAGGGCTGGAGACACAGCTGGGCTTTGGGCAGTGCTGGCTGCAGGGATGGTGTTGGGATGGCAGAGCCCACACAGCTGGGCTTTGGGCAGTGCTGGCTGCAGGGATGGTGTTGGGATGGCAGAGCCCACACAGCTGGGCTTTGGGCAGTGCTGGCTGCAGGGATGGTGTTGGGATGGCAGAGCCGGCTGCCCTGGGCCCTGCCCGGGCCCTGTGTGGGAGGGGATGCTGTGGGCTGTGCTGGGGGTGCACACAGGGGGATGGCAGTGCCCAGGTGGCACGGGGACACCCGGTCAGTGGTCCCAGCCTGGGTGGCTGCCGGGGCCGGTGTCAGCCCCGCTGCCGCTTTAAAGCCACACCGGAGGGACAGATGATCACTGGACAGCTTAGGTTACATAATCTCTTTTGGGTTTAATGTCAGGCCTCCCTGAGCTCCATCCTGTGCCAGCTCCCAATCTGGCTCGTAATACTCCTGAATGTCCTTTTAATTTTTATTAATAGCTCTCTTACTGTAGTGTTCCCTCTGCCTGGCTTTGTGTGCTGTGTGTGCCTTGGAGTTCACTGCTCTGCCCTCAGAGGCATCCACTGCCTGGCTTTCCTGCTCCTCCCCCAGCCTGGAGCCATTCCCATGTGTTCTCTTTGCTAGTTCCAGAGGTATTTTTCAAAAAGTGTTGTGGGGAGGGAGGCAGGAGGACTGTCCAGGCTCATAGCCTGTGTGGATTTGGCTCTTCTCCTTCATGAGCAAAGCTGGGGCGGCCTGGGAGAACAGAGCCTGGTCAGAGCAGGCCAGGACAGTGGTGCTGAAAGTGTTGAAGGTGATGGGGAAGGTGAGGCAGCAGAGACCACAAGCTCTGGCTCCACCTGGATGAGCTGCTACTCCTTGTGAGCCCAGATTTGTCACCTGGACTGACTTCTTTTCTAGTTTAGTTTGTTCACGTCTAAATGAGCTGATTTGTTTCTGTACTGAGATTTTTGTAAACAAAGTTCAAGCTCCTCACTGTTTTTCTCTGATCACTTGGATGTAGTAAAGACCAGCAGTTCTGTGGAGACAGAGCAGCAGGGATTTTGGATGCTGAAGAGTTGTGTTTTTCAGAATACCAGGACTTTTTTCCTCATCCCTAACTCCATATGTAGGTGCCTCTGCAGGTATTCTCCACTCCTGGTAGGATTGGTGCTAATTCTGTGTGTGTCCCCTGATGGCTGGTGTTTCTCTGAAAGCACTGATTGTTTGTTTAGTTTTTAAAAGAATAACATAATTAAAATATATGCAGAGGGGAGAAGGAGCTGAGATGTTACCTCAGCTCTGAGTCTAGGAATCAAATAGAAATCACAGAATTCCAGCAAGAGGACGTGGTTGAGCAGCACCATCAAGCCCTTGGAATACTTCTGCATTCCCTGGGACAGCTTCCCTTACATTAGCTCCTGCGTGGCATTCCGTGCCAGTTAAATAGTTGAAAAACATTGCAGGGAAGACATTTAATGCATTGTGAACATCAGTGTGTTGTAGCAGCTGTTTAAAAAAATGAATAATAAAGCCCTGAGGAGCAGAGTGCAGTACCCAGGCTGCTCTGTGTGGCTGCTTTGGGAGCATGCTGGACCAAGGCAGGATTCTGAGCTCCTGGAGTGTTTTACTCCCCTCCTTTGATTTAATTTTACTACTTTAAATGATTAATTCTCTGGGAGGGGGGCAGGGTGGATCTGTTTAGTTTCTGTGGAAACCTCAGCAAACGTTGCCCTGGCCACCTTCCCCACCAGTAGCTGGTACTTCCTAAAGTCTTCCTGTAAGTAAACCATGCAGCAGAGCTGATGATGCCATCATGATCTTAACTGTGAGCCAAACTGTGCAAAATCCAGTGGCGTGTCTGAATGGCTAAAAAAGCCCCAAATAAATCACAGAGTGCTGGTAATACAGTCACTGCTGCTGTTTTCCACAGGGGTGGGTTGTAGTCTGTGATCCCTGGGTGAGTGAGTCTCTAAGTGGTATTCAGAGATGGTGTGTGACATAGCTGGAGTACCACAGCATCACTGCTGTGTAGCATCAAGCAGCAAGAATCCAGTATTGCTGTTCTATTTTGTTTGTTTAATTGTATTTATTTTTATTTATGTACTTTTTGGGCTGTGTCATTTTGCTAGTAGATCTGTGAAAATGAAAGTCAAGACCAAGATGTGTGGGGAACATTAATTTTATTTTATCTATAAATATATGTATGAACACACTCATAATGGGTGCCAGAATCTCTTACATGTTCGTGTTTGTTCAAGTGTACAAGAAATGTGATTGACACCACTGAAAAGGGAGAGGGAAAACAAAATGAGTTATAGCTTTTGGTCCCTAAACTGCCATTTCTTAGTGTGTCCTGGAAGAGCCTTTGCCCTAATGATGCTGAGCAATAAATAACACAGGGAAGAGTAATAGCTGCCTATGGTAGCAAATTATAGTTGATTTATTGCACATAATATATACAGGTGCAGCTAATTTAATTAAACACAAGACCTTTTAAAAGCTGTAAAGACATCCCTCTCTAAAGCCAATCAGCACTGTGGTGCTGTAATAAGGCTTTAAGTGAAATAAGCAGCATTACAAGCACAGCTCTATTGGTGTGATCAGCCTCGTGTGTGTTTGAGGGAGGGAGTGTTTTTCCATAACCATTAAAGCCACTTTAAGTCAACTTATGCCATGACAAAGTCCAATTTAATGTCCTGATGGAAGTTATCCCATTTCTGCCTCATCATGGAGCAGCAGCTCCCGTGAGCCAGCATATGTAGCTTGTTATTTCCTTGGCCAGCTGAGGGGTGCTGTGTGGGGGGAGGCTTGGGTGGTGTGGGATCTCATCCTGGGGGTGGGAACAAACTACACACAACAAGTTGTGGTTCCCTGGAGCCTCTCTGCTTGCTAGTGGGTTGTCTCCTGTTCATCCCTCATCTGAGATGGGAGAAAGGGGACTGTGGAAACTCATGTAGAAGAGCTCATACGTTGCAGAATCCTGAAAGGGCTTGGGATGGAAGGGGCATTGCTAAAGATCACCCAGTTCCAAGCCTCTGCCGGGGGCAGGGATGCCACTCACTACAGCAGGTTGCTCAGGACCCTGTCCAACCTGGCCTGGAACATTTCCAGGGATGAGGCAGCCACATCTTCTGTGGGCAACCTGGGCAGGGTGTCCCCACCCTCACAGGGAAGAATTTCTTTCCAGTATCCCATCTCACCCTGCCTTCAGTGGGTGTGAAGCCACTGTCCCTTGCCCTGTCACTGTCTGCCCACATAAAAGTCCCTCTCCCTCACACAGGTGAACGCTCTGGGCCACCTTGTCTGTGTGGTCACTTTTGTGGGGTTTTTATCCTCTCTGCTCGTTTCTCCAAAGCAGAAGTTGCAGTGGGTTTGTGTGTGTGTGTTTATGGAAATGCACCTTCAGCCTGGCTCCCTCTGCTCCCTGCTGCTGTGATTTCCCCCGAGCAGGGCTGGTGCCTCCCTCAGCTCATCACCATGCTGAGCTGAATCCCCACCCTGGGATAATGGGGGAGATGCTCTGCGATACTTTGCCACCATTACTTGATTATTTGTGAAAGCCTAAAAGGCTCAAGTAGCTGATTGATTAATTTTTCTCCGAGTTTTTCTTCCCTCTGTTGCCTTCATTTGGAACATGTAATCAGGGAAGGAAGAAACATTAAGAATAGATGGGTATGCATATGAATGCTTAATTTTTTCTAATTCAGGCATTCATGTGGGCACATGTATCCTGCTGCACGCTGTGCCAAACAAACCTCTCCCAGTGCTTCTGGAAGCACAGGAGTGAGCTTGGTGTGGTTTCCTCCTCCAGTTCTGGAGTTCCTCTGCTCTGGAGCAGCTGCTCTTCCAGCGGCTTGGGGAGTGTGAGGAGTGTCCCAGGGCAGGGCCAGGGGTGGGTGTGTGCTGGGCTTGGTGTCTGGGAGCACGAATCAAACATCTACTTGACCTTTTTATCCCTCCCCGCTGGGAGGAAGGCCGGCAGCTCTGCTGTGAATCTGTCCTGTCCCTTTGCTCTGGTCCAGAGCTTCAGCCTGTCGCAGCTGGGGCCTCCAGTCGTAGGTTTGAGGTGGTGTTTGTTGTCAGCAGCTGCTGGGGGAAGTGTGGAGGGAGGCAGGAGCATCCTGAGCTTGGGAAGGAGCAGGATGTGGTTCCACATAACCCTGAGCGGCTGCATCCACCGCAGTTCTGTGCTCAGTGTTGGTGGAGACTGAGTTCTCTGTGAATTGAGGTGTAGTGGGCAGAAAAGCCCCTGATAGCTGCTTTGCAATTTGGTAAAATGAATTATGATCATTATTTTTCCAAAATAAGTAGAATTCCTAAGCAGAAGAAAAGTAAAATGAAGGCAACTTCTGTGTCGGTTGATGTGGTGGCTCTGTTGAAGAAAATCTTGGATTTCTTTTTTTCCTTCTTTTAAAATTCTTTTTCTGAGTAGTCCTGTCTCTGTCAGTGAGTGCTTTCTGGACGAGGATCTCCATGCCTCAATTTCTTATCTGTTTAATGGATAGAGTAACAATTAATCTCACTTCTCAAGGATTCTGTTGTGAAGTGCTTTTGAGAAATCTGGCCTGAAATGTCACATTTGATAAGGCTGCTTGAGAGCTTCCATAAAAACTGCTTTTAATCCAAATTATGTTTGATGATAAAATATTGTGAAATAGATTGCTCCTTCTCCAGGCTTGCTTTCTGAGTTAGGATGCAGAAGGGAGCTGAGACCTTGGAACCAAAACTGGAGCATTTTTTGAAACCTGTAGTTTATTTAATGGTTGGGGCAGAGGGGAGAAAATTGTTTGAACATTGCCCTGAGAGTGAGAATACTAACTTTGTTTTCATTTCCTTTGGAAAAAAAAAAGTAAGGCTGTGTTCTAAGTAGGTCCAGTATTTGCCCTTCTGTGCTGTACTAATTCTCTTCTTGTACTTGTAGTTCTGATTCTGTTCCCTCAGCTGGTACTTGAGGAAACGTGTTTGTCTTTGAGCATGTCTGGTGACTCAGAGCCACGTCTCCATAGCATCTGGTGAGCGTAATTGGCATTATTAATCTGCCCCGTGCCAATCTGCGCGGAGCAGCAGCGGGAGGAAGGGAAGGGGCTGCGTGCCTGTGCTCTGCAGAGATGGGGCTTGGGAGAAAGGTTAGTGACAGCCTGGCTGGGCTGAGGTCTGTCACTGCCTCCAGAGGCAGCAGAAGTGGCACTCAGGGCCTCTGCTCAGCCGGGGCTCCCTGGGAGGTTCCTGGTGGGGGGCTGGGAGCGCCGTCCTGCCCGTCCCCACCCCTGGCCCCTGTGCCTGTTCCACCATGGAACACTGCTGCTGTTCCCACAGTGTGGCTGAGGGTGTTGTAACTCAGTGCCTGACTGCAGGGCTCACTGGAACCAGATACAGCTTGGCATTACCTCCAGAGCTCTGTGAGTTTTCCCTTTACAACACAGCTGAATGAAGTCTCTGGCAGTCACGTCCCTTCTCCCCTCTCTGGCTCGTGCCAGGGCTCTGCTGCCCTGTGCCCTAACCACAAGGTGAGCCATACATTAGTGTTAAAATGATTTCTTTGCTTGGGCCCAGATGCTCTCTGTCCTTATGGGAAGGCTCGAAATGCTTTTTTGCTCTCTGTCTCCAGTACACTTCTTCTCTGGTAACTCTGTCTTCCCAATTCACATAATCACAGGCTTTTCCTTCATTCTGGTTATTAATCAAACTTCTCTGCCTGCTTTTAATGCCCTTTTTTTTTTCTTCCTGATGTGGTGATTTTGGTTGTTGCTTCCATAACAGGATTTTGTTGCCTTTGGCTTCACAGTAAATTGGGGAAATTAATAATATATGATTGAAAGAGCATACTTTAAAATAGGTTAAATGAGAAATAGATATTTTTTATTACTATTAAAAATACCTTTTTTGTCAGCCCTTTTGTTTTGAGCAAAGGGCACACTCTGCTTTAACTATGTTATCGTATGTGTGCTATTGTAATTTACATAAATGAATTTTAAATACAGTTATAAGCTGTGGGAAGATGTTATTGTCTCTGCACAATGAATGTGGAGATTTATGCTGTGCATACATCTTGTGTTAGATTAACATTTGTTCCCTCGTCTCTGTTGGATAGTGTCATGATGGAGCCTTGAAATCTTTACACAGGTACTTCTCATGCTTATTTAAAACAGCATTTGAATTCTTCTTTTTCCAGTCCATTCATTTCATGTAAATATGCCTTTGGATATTTGACTCAAATCTGATGACATTGACAGAAATAATAAAACTTCTGTTAGGAGCGAGATGGGAACTGCTGTTATGCCCTCCCACCCCCTAAATATCAAACAATTCCCATTTTTCCAGGGTTTGTGTGTGGAGTTCCAGCTCCTGAGCTGTTCCAGTGAAGTTGGTCCAGCCATGTGCTTGAACTTGGGTTGCTCGATGGGGTGGGACCTTCCTCACAGACATTTTCTGCAATGTCTGTCTTTTGTCCAGGGCTGGTGACAGGACTGGTTGAGCTCCTGCCAGGATTATTACAGCCCTCAGCTGTAGTGCCTGTGACCTGGAGGGTGCTGGGTGTGCACAGCCCTCTGTGGAAGGAAACCTGGGGATGTGCTCTCAGTGTCCCAGGGGGAGGTGATGGCAGGGTTGGGAACACAATTACAGCAATTTGGATTGAGGACCTGCTCTCTCCCCACCCTTGCCAGTTCTTGCTTTTCCTCCGATGGGAAAACAACCTGAAAAAAAGGCAGTTTGCAAATTCTGCAAATCCTTTTTCAAGGGGATGTGCAGGTGAAATTAGGGTGGGGAAGCACACTGTGGAAGAGGGTTGGTTTTTTTTCCTGCAGCTCTAGGCTTGGGCAGGAGGGCTGCACGTGCCAGGATGAGTAAGAGAACCTTTGGAACACGTCTGGAGAGTGAAGCTATCGAGCTGGAGCAGGGCTGCTTGCTGACTTGCCAAATACAAGCCTCTGGTAAATGCTCTTGTGGGGGCACTTAGCCTGTGTGTTGTGGGGGAGGAGAATAACAATTTGCCTTGGGGCTGGTGATTATTCTGTGGCTGTGGTTGAATTTCTCTCAGCTGTAGTGGTGTTTTGAGTTCTGGGGACAATTACCAGCTCTTCTAGATGTCTCTTTATTTCCACAGCTTAAAAATGGCCATTTGGGGCAGATCCGCCTGAATGACGTGAGGCTGCCTGTTGAATCCTGACTATCAAGAGTCAGATTTTGCTGCCTCCCTTCTAGTGAGGGGCAGTTGCTGGGCTGGAGTGTGTGCACAGACAGGCAGAGAGAGGGGTGTGAAGGATCCCGAGCCCCAGGCAAACATCCCCATCCTGGAGCCCACGACGTGGGCGTGCGGAGCTGCCAGAGCGAGTGGCAGTGGTGGTGTTCAGCCACAGCTTGGCTTCCCTGCCAGCTGGAGTCTGTTCCCATTGTGATTGAGAGCATTCTACTGACCATAAATGTTTCTTCTTAAAATAAAAACGAAAAGGAGGAGAGCAGAGCAGCGTGGGCTGTGCCCGAGGGCTCGGTGGCGCTGGCTGGCAGCCGGCTCTGTGCCGGTCACCTCCGGGGGCTCGCATGGCTGGGCACGGGACAGGCTGAGCTGGGCTGGGCACAGATTGGGCATGGGCCGGGGACAGGCAGCCAGTGCTGTGTCTGGCCCTGCGGCAGCTCCTGCCCGTGGATGGCACGGGCTCAGCGGGCACAGTGTCCCCGGCGCTGGCAGGGCTGTGACAGGAGGACACCTGGGCTGCTGGGCTGGGCCTCTGCGTGTGCCAGGGGTTGTTTTCCAGAGGGTCTGGGGCAGGGATGTGCAGGGAGCAGTCTCTGCTCCCTACAGCCTGAATTCTCTCTGCAGGCGCTGCAGGGAAGCGCTGCCGGCCCTGCTTGGAGAGGGAGCTGTGTTCTGCAAAGCCATGGTTTTAATTTTTCCAGCTGGTTTGGAAGGATGGGAGACAGGAGAGAGTAAAACTGCAGTTGAAAAGGGGGGAAAAAACTATATGAATAATCCACATATTTTTTGTTTTTGCTGTTTTTCTGTTCAAAAAGGAATTTATTTGTTACAGGTCTGAGTAATGACTGGTTATCTGTGAAGCAAAAAAAGTTTTTAGGAGGCTGTGGAAAACAGAAAATGTTTGGTTTCAAGGGATAGGTTGTTCTTTTTTTAACTCTTGGCTGAATGAATTCTGCTTCTGCAAATGTATGTGTATGTTTTAATGAGACTTGAGGTTTTTTTGTATTATCCATTTGCTACAGTGAGTTTTTGATGCTTTAAGCTTGCATTGTTGCACTCTCTCTCCCTGCTTTTGGTGTTGCCTCTCATGTCCAAGGAATGCTCCAGTCTTAATTTCTTGCTTTTGGGCTGTTATTAGCTTCCATGGGAAAGGGATGAATAATGCTTATTGTCAGGTAAATAGAGGTGCTGTGTGGTTTTCCATAGCAACATGCTCACCTGGAGGTGAGGACTCCCTGGAGGATTTGGGAAATTAATCTACTGGGAGATGTCCTGCTGGGCAGATGTGGTCAGGTTCTTGTGGTGTCCCTGTAGCCTGGCTGATGTCACCTCAGCCAGGGGAAATCATTAATTGGTGCTGTATGAGCTGCTGTGTTTTTTGCAGGTGGCTGTTACCCTTTTAGGGGTCAGCTCTCTGTGGTGTGGGCTGTCTGTTCCAGCTTTTTCTCAGATTGAGCCCTTTGCTTGCTGAGGCCCATGAAGGAAGGCAGCTCTGACAAGAAGTTCCTAGGCCAGAGCTGCAGCCATTTCCACATGACAGGGATGGTTAAGCTGCTGAAGAGTAAGTGCCAGTGACTAGAGGAATGTTGGTGCACTGATGGTCCCTGCCTCGACCTCCTAGAGTCATTACAAAAGCACAAGGAAATAAATGTTTGGAGTCAGAAGCTTTATCTTAGGAGACAAGGATTGTTGAGCCTTGCAGAGGCACAGCACAGACTGGGAAGTCAGAGTTGGGATTATTCATGGAATAGTTCCAAACCCCTGCCACGGGCAGGACACCCTGCACAGGAAGGTGCTTATTGCTGAGGTGGATGCTGTGAAGACCAGAATAATCAGAGGGGGGTGGATTGAGAGATGGAGCTGCATGTGTGTAGTGTCTTTAATTTCCAAAGCAGTGTGCAGTCACTGAACCCTCCCCTGGGAAATATCCCTGCCTGTTCTTGGGTGTAGGAAACCAAGGCACAGAACTGGGCAGGTGGGTGACAGAGCCTGGCAGTTGGTGCTGGAGCTGTGTTTGAAGGAGTGCTTGGGTTTGAAATCCAAGTTGAGTTTAATAGATTTCATCATGATGTCTTCAGCTAATCAGAGCTGTGGTGGGCCTGCTGCAAACATCCAGTGGTCTCTTGTTTTCTTTTCAGCTCTGTCACTGACTGTGACAGCAGCACAATACTGTGAAGTTCAGGAATAGTCAAACTGTAACCAAGGAGCTGCTTTCTGCTCAGGGAGGGAGCAGCTGGAAGTCACTGCTGCTGGAGCTTGTGACCAGTGCTGTGGCTGAATTCAAACAAACCACCTTCTCTCCCTCCCCCTCACCTATAAATTCATGTTCTGTAACATTATTCACTAAAATTCCAACGTGGATGGTTGAAGCTGAAATGTTCTAATTCACAGCAGAATAGCTTGGGCATCCCAGGTTGACCTTACTTCCCTGTCTGATAGCTGAGGGAGTGGCTGAGCCTTGAAGTCAATGCAGAAATTATATTTTGCAAGCTGTTTTTGAAGGATCCAGCTGGTGTTTCTGGCCAGCCTCACCCATCCCTTGGGAGAACACATGAGGTCATTCAGCCTCCATTTGCAAGGGCACTGAGCAGGGCAGAAGACTGGGGTTATTTTGAGCTTCTACTGACCAGTGCAAGATTTTTGACAATAAAAAATACTCGTGTCCTGCTGCCTGCATATTCAAGATTTTATATTATCTGTGTGCGAGTTGCCATGCAGGAAGAAAAAATTCCACATGGGAGTAAGTTTGTGCAGCTCTGTATTTTTGGTAGGTGTTTTTATATCCCTGGGAAAGCTTGGCTGTGACAGCTGTGCAGGGTGATGCAGGGTAGTGACAGCTTTGGGTTGTGCTGAAACTCGGCTGGTGCAGGAGCTGCTGCATGTTCCCACTGGGGATGCTGCTGTGGGGTTTAGTGTGTGCTCCTTTCTGGAGCTGTGTCAGGGGAGGCTCAGCCTGGAGATCAGGAATTCTTCCCCCAGAGGTGCTGGCACTGCCCAGGCCCCCCGGGGAATGGGCACAGCCCCGAGGCTGCCAGAGCCCCAGAGATGCCCAGGTGGGGTTGTTGGCTCCTTTGCAGAGAGGACTGGGTTATCAAAGGTGGGCCTGAACACTAAAAAGCAGCTGGAGTCAGTGGTCAGCCTGCTGAGCTGGGCATCCAGGCTCTGCTCAGCTCCTCCTGCTGTGGGAGCTGGGGCTTGCTGTGTCCTCTGGGTGACTCCAGTGCGTTCCTGTCTCTGTTTATCTTGTCTGAGCTTCCCGGAGCAGGAGAGGAGGGACTCCTGCTCTGTCTGCACACTGTGCCTTACCCAGGGAAGGGCTCTGGTCTCCTCTGGACCTCTGTGGGTGCTGCTGTGACATGAGGAGAATAACACTGCTGATGAAAGTGTCCTTAGATGCCATTTGACACGAACACAGCTCGCATTCTGCGTATCCCAGGGGAAAATATTGAAGGTAGTTTAATCCATTATGCAGGAAAATGGTAGGGAGTTTTAAAATATTGTGGTAAAGAGCTGCTGGTGTATGGAGATGTTGGGATTGAGAGAAGTTGTATACTTTGATTCACATATTTTTGTTTGTTTGGGCTTTGTTTATTTGTTTTGGGGTTGTTTAGGACATCTCCTGATGTCATTTCATGTTTTAGCAGAGCCTTGTTGATCCAGGAGTGGAAGTTAAGGGTAGAGAAGGGAATGTTTGCAATTAGCTCCTTCCATGATAAACATATATATCATAGTGACTGATCTATCTATCATAATATGATTTCCATCACTTTGATGTATTTGGGTGATACTGAGGGGAGAGGGAAGCTTTCTCTCCCTGAAAAATGAATCTGAAGCGCATGTTGATGTTGTTCTCTGTCCTTCCAGTCTCCTCCCTGGCAGAGTGGAAAGCTTGTGAGGCAAAGTAGCTTTAATGCCATCACTGTCGTTCCTTTGCGTCTTGAAACGTTGCTTGCAGCTGCCGTCCTGCAGATAACAACTTGTTTCCTGGGCCAGCAGAACTGCTCGTGGAAAATCTGATGCATTCCCTTTTCCAGGCACTGAGAAGTCCTCTTTCCCTGTGGCTGAGGGTCAGGGACCCTTAGGGTGGGTGGGGGTTGTGGTTCCCGGCCCCTTGTGCTGTGCTTTTGGCACACAGGTATTCCATGGGGGGTCCCTCTGGGGGGGAATGCACTGGGACCTCTGCAGGAGTTCACGGAGCAGAGCTGCTGGGGCAGGGTGAGGGGCTCTGCTCTGCCTGCCTGCTGTGCCTGCCTCGTTTCAGAGACCCTCATTTCAGAGCTGCTGAAGGCTGCCAGCAGATGTAATCAAGTGGCTGAATTCTGGAAGCTCAGCCTGTGGAATTTCAGATGTGCCCTGATGCTGAGAGAGTTCAGAGAGGCTGAGCTGCCTCTCGCGGAGGGGGGAGCGTGGCTGGGCAGTGCTGTGGGCAGGCAGCCCTGCAGCGTCCCAGAGCTGCTGCCTCGTGTGGGTGATGTTAAGCAAATACCTTCTTCTCTGCTCGCTGTTTTTTATGGCTTTTCCCTTGTTTAAGAATGGATGCTTGTTACATGTTTACTGAAATCCTGTTTTGCTGAGAGATCTGAATGTTTGCCAGAATCTAAACATGAGTGACCTTGGGATTTGGGGCCCTTATGCAAGGATCCAGGAAGGACAAGGTCTCTGCTGAGATGTTGCCTGTGACTCTGTGTAGCAGGGAAGCTGTGCCAGAGCTCTGTGTCACACGAGCCTTGGGATCCTGCTCAGCTGCTTCAGGATGTGCCTCGATGCACGAGCCTGTGTAGTCCAAAGCAGGAAAGTTCGCCTCCTGGAACAGGAGGGGAATATTGTTGAACAAGTTGCAGCCTAAAGGACATCTCTTGTTAATGAAATTTGAAGGGAAGTTCTTACTGGAAGGAATCTCTTGATCTTGTTTTAATGAAATGTGAGTGTGTTCTTCAGCAGGGAGAGCTGGGTGGCAGGCCCAGTCACACTTGGAGGGTGTTTTTAGTGCAAAGTCTCCTCTGTCCTGTTCCTGCCCATCTTCAGCCCCCTCAGCAGTGTGTGATATGCTGTTCTTGCTCCAGCCTTGTTTGCACAGCACCAGAGTCTCACCAGCAGAGCTGGTGCTCTGCCAGAATAGGGCTTCTGCACACATTGCTAACGACGAGGAGATCCAGCCCTACCCAGCGTGAAACGGAGCAGACTGAATCAAATCTTCCTCCCTACCCCATAAAAGGAGTATTTTCCTTTCTGTCATGAGAACCTGGGTGATGTTTCTCTTGTGTTGACTTCTCTAAATCACGTCTGCACGAGCAGCAGTCTCCTCCTCTGCCATAGAGAAGCCTTTGATCCCTGGTTTTGCTTCACAGCAAAGTGCCTCCATTGCAGCAGGAGGGCGGCTGGCAGCGAGGGCTGATCGATACTGACGTGTTTTAAACATTTCTGCTTTCAGAGATTAAATATTGTACTAGGCTTTATGATTTGAGGTCATTTTAACCTCCTACCTCTGGGCTAAGACAGCTCATCTGCCGCTCATTTCTCAGGCTTTGTTACATATGTATTTGAAGCCATATGCAGAATAGTAAAAGCTTGTAGCTCTCCTGTGGTAGCAGTTAAAAAAGGGAGGGAGCAGTGTGAGAGCCACGAGGCTGTGTGACAGCTAATACTCCCCCAGCTTCTGATTGGAATTCAAAGTGGGTTTGCACCATTTGCCTTCTGTCTTATTTCCCTGCATTAGTGGTTAACCTCAGCAGGACACTCCCATATTATTGTTATTTTCTTGCAGGAAAATTGCCCAAAGAAAATGAAGTTCAAGTCATATCAGGCAGATTTTTTTTCTAAGCCTGTAAGGGGAATTCCTTCTGAATGGGGCACTCCTGGGGAAGGAGGGAGGCAGAAGCCTTCTTTAAGAGAAGTCAATCAGGAGATCTGTCTCCTCCCACAGCCTGCCAAGGCTGGGAGATGTGATGGTGAAAGAGCTTGATACTTGTCCTCCTTTTCCTTTTGCACATCTCCTGGTGACATTAGCCAGAGGAGATAAGTGAGGAATATTAATTCTGGTGCCGCTGAAGTGTGAGCCTAAGATGTGAGGGGACCCTGGCACTGAAAACTCAGACTGCCTCTCTTCCTCTCTTTCTCAGTAGAATAATCTGTCTCCTTGAAATTCTTCCTCTACATCTTTTCTTTCTGGTTGTTTGGTTTGTCATTAAAGCAGTGGTTGTGTTTTGCTTTGGGGATGATTGTGTAGCTCTGATCATGCTGCATCCGATACGTTTATTCACTTTGGAAAGCAAGTGGGATCCTTTAGGATTAAAGGCCCGCATGAATGAATGGGATTTTCTGGTTTTGTGCATGTGTGTATACTTGTGTGTGTAATCTGGTCTATTTTTGTCCTTTGGGTTTTTAGCATACAGGACGGTTCCAGGCGTTTTTTGAAGGGCATTTTCAGGAGTGAGGCTGATGCTGGGGGTGTGCTGCAGGTCTGGGCCCTGTCCTTCTCCAGGGGGTGTTTAGCATTCCAGCAGCAGGCTGTTGTGGCTGGGTGTTACCAGAAAACCTGGAGTGCTGCTCAGAGGTGCAGGTGGTTTGTATCGATAGGTATTTCCATTACTCTTAAGCTGGATTCTGATTTCAGCAGTCAGGTTTCCATGTCCTGAATTGGTTTTGGTGATGGAAATGCTCACTAGAAAAAGTGATTTGCCGTGCACTTCTCTTCCCCCTAAAGGAACGTTGTCAAGAATTGCAGAGGAAGATTAAACACTTAGTCTTGCTCTCCTAATCTGAATTGTTCTGTGAAAGCTTAATTTAAAGAGTATGCTCCTGATCCAAATTTGCTGCTCCCCACTGGCGTTCAGCTCTGAGAGCATATCTATAACACACAGGATGGTGAGGGGGAGGCATTTTAACCTCTGCCAAGATGGAAACACAACAGTTGGGAGAGGCACAATGTAATGGTAAATATTTTATTGACATGTTCCAAACATATTGGATGCAAATTTAAACACTCCCTGAGATTTGTCAAGTTTCCTCGTTGGAATTTTTTACGTTCCCGTAAATCGCGGTTCGTTAATTGGCTGTAAAGTAACGAACATCTGAGGCAGTGCTTTGCCAGCAAGGGAGGCTGTGTTGGACGTGGTGGGTGGTGGCAGCCCCCTGGCATGGCAGAGCCCCTCAGAGCAGCCCTGCTGTGTGCTCAGGCACACCTTGGGAGGCCCTGGCACAGGCACGGGGTGCCTGGAAACCCTCGTGGCTCCGGTGTTCTCCAAAAGGCAGGGGAGGTAAACCCACACTTGTGTGAGCCATGGCTCAGGAGGTGCAGAACGGGATTTTCTGGCTGCTAAAGAGGGTATTGGGGTCTCCAAAGAAGTGGCAAGTCCTGTGTAGACTTAATGAAGATAATAGAACCTTTAAAACTGTTGTCTTCAGGTGTTGCCATCATCTTGTGTCCCTTGCCAGTTAGTCCTGATGTGGCTGCTGGTCAATAAATTGTGAGGAATGACTCTGAACTTGGAGCTAGGCTCAGCTCTTCAGTGGCTGTGAAGAAGCACAGCAGCCTGCAGGAGGAGCAGCCATGGGTCCTTCTGCCCCATGTCCCCAGGCTTCTGGAATCATTTCCCCTGTGTTTCCTTGTGCAGGACAAGAGCAGAAAAACCTGGGGGCAGGAGGAGATGAGAACTCCCGTGTTCCCACGTCCATGGGGTGTGGAGCTGCTGAGGGGACCTTGGCTGGTGGAACAGTTCCTGGGGAATCTCATCTTCCAACACCAAGCCCTTGATAAGGACTGGAGATGGAATTGGCACTCTGTGGCTCTAGAACCTGGGTGTTTGTCCAAATAGCAAAGAGTAGAAAAAATAGGATGGGGTCTGCAGCTTGCTGTGAATGTTGCACTGAAGTGGGATTTTATAGAGATGCATCCCACTGACTTTGAGCTGCACCCTCACAAACTGAAGGTTCTTCATTAGATGTGCAATAAAAGATTTTACTCTCACAGCATTCTGAAAATGTTTCTGTTACCTACCCTTGGATGTTGGCTTTCTAATGGGTGATCAGTAAAAAGAAAAATAAATCCAGTTTTGGCTCCAAAAGGTTATACAGCATTTATTTCAGTGCAGTTCTTCTAAAATTCCTTTGCTGGAGTATTTTGAGGCTTTTTTGATTTTTAGTCTAGCTAATTAGATTTCTGGGGCTCGGAGGACTTGGCTGACTCTGTCTTTGATGCTGTGAGGAGTCCAGAGACAATGATAATGTGTGTATTTCAGCTGTTAACTGCAGTGCTTTGCAGGAACCAGTGACTCAGAAGCTTTGGCTTTCCATCCAGGGGTGGCCTGGTTGTAGCTGTTGCTCTCTTAAGTTTGTTGTAATGTTAGGGTGGGATGTGTGTTTGTTCCTTTCATTGACTTTCCAGGAGTCAAACCTTCCATTCAGATCTAAGGTTGAGAAAGCAGCTTTTTACAAATAAACAGAATAGGTTTATCTGCTTTAGTGGGTCTCCCTTTCTGGAGCCTCAAAATAACTGAGTCGTTACTAAATTTTTTTGAAAGATGCACCTTCAGAAATCAGGAGCTTGGTCATGTGAATAAATTACTGGCAGTGGGGGTGCCTCAAGTGGTGCAGCACATCCCTTTGTGGTGAGCACGTGCACACACAGGGCTGTGGTTGTGAAACCAACCCCTGCTGCAGCCACACCTTCCACATACCCGATCCACAGACTTGTCTATCACCTCCAGAGCAAGACTTGAAGGATTAAGACTTGAGCAAGGCTTCTGAGAGGATCTTCACAGGCTGGAACACCTGTTCCGGCTCAGATTTGGGTGCTGACTTGTGAAACGTGAATTTTCTGATGTTTCTTGAATTGTTGCAGGCAGGAAACGTGTATGAACGTGTCTCTTACCCTTCATTTAGTAGCATCTCATGCATGAGGTGCTTAGTGATACCCATTTGCTCAGAGTTTACTCTGGAGCTTTTTTTGAGCAAATGTTTTGGAGCCTTGCCCTCCCCTCTGCTGTTGCTCTTCACCTGCCCTCCCTTGGTTGGTTCTCCCCATTATCTCTCATTAGATGGGCTGCTGGATGAGATGTTAATGGTTACAGGCTCCAGCTCTGCCTGCTGGAAGGAGGACTTGTGGATAATCACAGGAGAACAAAGCTGTTAAACTTGCCAATAGCCATAGGAAATGTTGCTTGGAAGGAAGCAGGAAACAAGGCATCTGTTATTATTATTTTACCTACAATCTTGATGAGAAATCTGTGTATCCTACAGAATCCTTCTCCTCTGTACCCACCTGGGGTCTCAGAGTCCTGTTGAGGACACGAGCCCATGCACTAACACCTAGGAGTGTGGATCACAGCCAGATCTGTGGCTCACCAAAAAAACTACTGACAAAATTCTGTTGAGGAGGATGAAGGGAAGGATCAAAAGGAGCCACCCTTTTGTCATCTTCTAACAAGCAAGGCACTCTTGCCAAATGTTAGTTATGGAAATGTCCCTTTTACAGAAAGAAGTGGTCCTCCCAGCATTGTGTGTTGAGTCTGTGCTTGACCTCAACACAGCGAGTCTTCTTACACGTGGACTTCTGTTCCACCTGCATCTGCTTTGATCTTGCCTTAGCTCCCCTGGCTCCAGTGGTGTGTGCAGATGTGCCTGTGCAGATGTGATAGCACTTGAAGGGAGTTGGGTTTTTTTTTCATTTTGCCATTTTAATCTTGGTTAAACCTCTTAGTCAGAGGGTGATTTCCATTTCATCTTGAGTTATGTTGGGCTTCCGTGCTCAGTTCAAGCTATAGCTTGCCTCCTTCAATTTCTGATGTAACCTCTGTTACTGCATTGCCCGTGGCTGCAAGGAGCCGTACCCACTCCTGGGTATATAAATATTTTCTATTTTTTGTCTTCCTTTGTCAGACGTTTGGGTTTGGTATGAGCAGGAATGGAAAAGTTTATGCTTGTTTCAGGGGGAAGGCAACAAATGTTTATCTGAATGATCAAAGCAGAATTTATGTGGAAATACAGTGGAAACTATTCCTGGCTGTTTAGAACCTGATGTACAGGGGTAAGCCAAGAGGAACAGAAATGAGAAGAAAAAGTGAGCTGAGTACACTCAAGTCAGTCTTCTCCTGGGCCTGAACTTCAGTGTGTTCCCACTAAGCAAATGCTTTTTCTTCACATGTATTTAATACTCACTGTGGATTTGTGATGTGTAAAAAGGACTGGGAAGAGCAATGGCTCTGCTTGGTGTGAACTGCTACCTCAGTGAAGCCACAGCAAATGGTATTTTTATTCTGAAATATTCTTTGACTGCTCTCCACCTCCCTCCTTGCCTGGCCTGGCTGTTGACCAGCGTGTGCTGCAGGGTCAGAGCAAACCCAGCCCTCCTGGGCAGGCCAGGTCTGGTGCCATGGTTGCTCTGCTGCATTCCAGGTTAATGAGCCTAAACTTGTGTTCCCAGGCCTCCATGTTGTGTCTGATCCAAAGCCTGCTCTTCCTGGGGTGAGGGCAGCGTGGTGAGCCTGCTGGAGCGAGCTGTGGTCACTGCAGCCAGGCTGCTGAGCTCGTTAAGGTGACTCTAACGAGCTGTGGCAGCCTGAGCAGTTCAGGGAGCCGGGGCTGGACCGAGCAGGGCTCCAGCTTTGGTGTTACCTGGCCCTAGCAAAGGGATTTCAGCACTTGCAGACGTGCCAGCCAGGCCGAGGGGCTGATGGAGACACACTTGACAGGAAGGTGGAGGAAGGCTGCTGATACAGCAGACCCGTGACTAAACCTGATTCTTTCAAGTGGGTGAGCTGTATCCTGTGTGCTCCTCCTCTGCTGGCACCCAGAGGTGGCAGGGAGCTGCTGAGGTGGTTCTGTGCACCCTCACACACACTGAGGTGTGTCCCCTTCCCCTCCAGGCACTGTGGAATGACTTTGCACCTGCAGGAGGTTCTGTGCAGATCCTGGTGGCCTCGTTCCTTGGCTTTGGCAGCCCATGGCCTCTCCTTCAGAGGACAGTGAGGCCTCTTGATTTCTTGCTTGTGCTGAGTTATTCCTGAGGAAAACCAGCTCATTTGGTAACAAACCCCCTGAATTCTCACTGCTGTTTGTTTCACTGAGAATTAGAGTCTGTCCTCTTGAGCTTTCTTGTTGGTGTGCCTTTGGGGCCCAAGGTGGGACAGCCTCTGCCACTGCAGGGTGGGCTTTAATGTGCATTTCCTGTGTTCTATGTGTCTCTGCTTTCTCCAGTAGTCTTCCTGCAAGTTCTTAATTTTGTTCATTAATCCTGGGGATATGGATACTCCCCTGCTTGCCCTAGGCAGGACCACTTAGGGAATAGTTTCTCTCTCATTCCTTGCAATGGCAGCTTCAGGCTGTTGCTGAACCTTCATTCTTTAGATGGAAATCAATGCAGTTAATGTCATGCCAGCTAAAGCTATGCTGATACTAGAGGACTGTATGCTTGAAAATTGAAGGTCTTTGGAGTTCAAAGACTTTTGTTGCTTTCTTCAAATTCAGACTTGGTTTAGGCACTTCTTAGTGAACAAAATGGGTGGTTGTATCTATCCACAGTCCGTGTGTGTCAGAAAAAACAGATTCCAACTGTTGCATCTGTGATGAGGCTGCTCTGAATTGGTGACTCTGGCAGCAGTTGCCTGCTTTGTCTCTTTTCTGCTTGCAGAGGTGACAGGGAGAGGACTGTCCTGGTTTAGAAGTTCTTTCAGAGCCAGGAGTCTTCAGAAGGCGTGGGAGATGGGAAGGTGCTGGTTCAGCTTCTCAGAGGGGTAAACTGAGCACTGTGCCTGGGGCAGAGCTGCCAGGGGCCATCCTGGCATTGCCTCTGAGCCTCAAACTGCCTTCTGTGTTGATATTAACACACATTTAGAATACCTCCCTTTAAGAGGGTTCTCCAGGCTGTCTGCTGTGGATTTATCCTGCAGGTCACAAATGGGAGCTGGGTGACTCCTCTTCGGAGCTTTAGTTCTCTTTGGAGTTTTATGGTGCATCTTGGTAACGAAGTCTGAAGCTCCTTCTTTTGCCAGTAACCAAGTACTAAACCACCATCTCTTGCTACAGAGGGAAGGAGCCACATCTCTGCTGTGTGCCTTCTTTGGGGCTGGACTGTGTGTGTAGCATTAAAGTCAGGTTGCACATGACGTGGTGTTTTAAGTATTTAACAACTCTAGTTGCCACAGGTTGTGTTTTAAAACGAATCCTCTGTTGCCTGCTCACAGTACTAAGATCAGTTAAAGCCTGTTCCTTCCATTTTAAGCATGGGTTTAGGCAAGGCTGTGAAACTGGTAAGGCTTTGTCTTGTCTGCTTGTCGTGCCAGTGTTGAGCATCTCCTGAGCCCACCTGTCCTTGTGCTCTTTGCAGCGTGGGGGAGAGCTCCCACCAAAGGAAACCAGTGAAAGAGTAGCCACTGGGAGTAAAGAAAAGGGCTTAAACTTGCCAGCTGAGTTATGTTACTGGTCTGCCCTCCACCTCCTCTGGAGGAGTTGTTTGTTAACAAAGGTACTCACAGCTTGGGGAGTGCACCATAATCCTTACAAGGCATTTAAAGCAGTGTAGGCAGTTAAAGATTAATTTTGCATGCAGTGACCTCTTTATTTTTAACTGCTTTGCCTCCTGCATCTTCAGAAATAACAAACAAATGCTCCAAACATACCAGCCCCCTTGGAAGACAATGATTTCATTGTGGCTGTGAACATGACATACATTACATAAATATTGGTGCTTCCATGCCTGCTGATTCTTTGTCCTTGGATGGAGTCTTCCAGCCCTGCTGGTCATGTTTCATAAGGGCTTGGGAGGAAGCACAGCAGTGCAAGGCACTGACGTTAGTGGTTGGTCCAGGCTGCTTTTCTAGCTCAGGCTGCTTTGCAAGGTGGACATTTTTCTATTAATGGGATGACACTGGTTTATCTGTCACTTCTGTTGAGCAGGCTACAGCTCCTGTGGCACTCGTGCATTTATCTTGAGCTTTGAGGTGTGTTTATGCTGGTTATTGCAGGATGCAAAAGAGCTTTACACACGCAGTTGGAGCCCTGTGTCATCTCTGGAAGAGGAGCAGCAAGGGCTGATCCCTGTGCAGGCAGAGGAATGATGCACAGGGCACTTGTCCTTGCAGGACACTGTGCCGTGTGTTGGGTTCTGCCCTTCTCCCACGGCCACGCTGCTCTTTTAGCTCCACGGTGGGGTTTTGTGTTAAGGAGCTGCAAGTCCCAGTTTTCAAACCCTGCTGATGGCTGGTGCTGGAAGTAGTTTTAATTTCCTGAGGGCTACATCTAACTCCAGTGGAGCTACGGGTTGCTCTCTGCTTGTTTCTGTAGCTGTGCCGCACTTGCTTGCAGAGAATGAAATCTAAATCTCTACATGATCTAACAGTAGTTTCCTAAAATATGAACAAAATCAAAGAATGAAGAATGTGTGTTGTTCGGAGCAGCTTGAGAAGCTGAAATATACTGACTGGAGTAGCTGAGAGAAAACAAAGTAGGGGTTTTATGGGGTTTTTCTTGATTGTTTAATGCGTTAAATTAATCTTTGTAGCAAAGTCTTTTAAATTAAGTCAAAGTAATTGTGTATATGTGCTCCTGTAATTGTAAGGTCACTGCCTGCATACAGGCAACAGAGAGGATGATTTTGGTTCAGTGTCTCACTGCTTGGATCAAAGATACCTTACCAGACTGAGGTGGTTGTGTGAGAGAGCACGGGCGTGTGACCTGCACAAGGAGCCTGGGTGGGAGCAGAGCATGGGCAGCTTGTTTAACCTTTGAGTGCCTCTTGGCTCAATGGCCCTTGGACACTGCTACTTCATGGAAAAAGTTCTAAATATAGTACTTGTTTGTGGTTGAATAATGACTTAGAGGGTGCATGCTGGGGTTTCCAGCTCCTTGCAGGGCCTAAAGCTGTGCATGGGCAAGATACTGGAAATGAGACCATTAATGAGTCCAGTAATGCTGCTGAGCACTGATGCAACTTGTTGATTTATTTGTAGAATATTCTGTTGATAGTCTGTCAAAAAAACTCCCTGAGATTAAACCTGAGGGTCATTTTTAACCCATTTTGTTGACTTTTCATTCCCCTCTTGACCTGGCAGGCATAGGCTCTGTTCACAGGTCAGCTTGTAAAGGGGAAAAGATTTTGAAGGTAAATAGAATGGGCAGCAAATGTTTTGGGGATAGAGATCAACAAGACCATCTTTCTCTGGGAGAGGGAGAGATGAAATCCAGGGAAAGGTGGAGAAATTTGCCTGGGGACGTCCAGGAGGTCAGTGATGAAGCTGGGCTCTGAAACTCTTAGCAGTCCTTTAACTAACATGTCATCCTTTACTGGAGGTCCAGAAACCCTCTTGGTTTTAACCACCAGTGAGTGAATCTGCTTCCTTTGTGGCTCTGTTTTCCCAGAGCTTTTACCTCAGAAGACCCTAACATCTTGAACAATTTCCCCATGCAATGCTCGCTTCATTGCTGTTTCATTTCACTAACTTTCACTTGAAAATCAGATGCTTCCCTATCTTTTCTTTTTACTTCCTTGTACAGCTTTTCCCTGTTGCTGCAGCTCATTAAATCCTGCAGCTGTGTGTTATTTAACATCATAAAGTGGTTAGAGATATCATTCATATAAAAGGATAGAAAATGAATGTGCATTGTAATTCTAGTCTCGAGGTAGCAAACTTCTCTCTGGAGTTGTGACTTAACTTATGTCTTTGTAAGAGCTTTTACTTGCCTTTATTTAGCTCTTTTCTGGTTCTTAATGATCTGTGTGTAGGTAAATATATTTATAATGCAG
Source organism: Nicator chloris (assembly GCA_013400495.1). Taxonomy (NCBI): domain Eukaryota; kingdom Metazoa; phylum Chordata; class Aves; order Passeriformes; family Pycnonotidae; genus Nicator; species Nicator chloris. The sequence goes on from WAAE01003244.1 coordinate 475,664, forward strand.
TTATTAAGTAATCTGTGTAATTATGTACATCAGTCTAGCTCTGGAGGTTGCTGGAGAAGTCAGTTCTTCCTCCTGCCCGAGCTGAGCACAGGTGCTGAGCTGCCCTGCTGCCCGCTGGCACCACGCCGCGCCTGCGCCCTGCCTGTGGGCACAGGCTTCCTCTTCTGCTGAAAACTCATGCAAATAAAGCACCAAACCCTCTGGGGAGGCAGGTCTGCAAGTGCAGACAGGGGCCAGCCTCCCAGGAAGAGGAGAAGGTGGCAAAGGTTTGCTTTTCAGTTATTTGGTACTGAGAACCTTGCTGGCGTTTGGCACAGGGATTTGCTGCAGCCATGGCAGCTCTGATGGACTGGATTGGTGTTCATGGCTCGTGCTTGGAATGGAGCTGGCTCTCACCTCTGCTTTCTTCCTCTTTGTTTTTTCAAAGCAGTTTCCCTAGCATTTCTGTGCCTACCTTTTCAGTCCTGGAGGTCATGTATTTCCTCTCCAGGAACATGGTGAGACTTGATCGGTGTCAGTCACACAGGAAACCAGGGCTGATAGGATCTGCTCTGCCTGTATCTGATTTTCTGGATGGTTTTGTGTGTGTTCATGTGGTTTGTTGTTGTGTGGGCTTTTCTGTTTGTTTGTTGTTTTAAACCCAAGTGCTCATTTTGGGGCCTAATTGCCATTGTTTCTGTGTGCATTCTGGATGCGTGTCAGGAGTTTGGTAGCTGTGCAGAGCCTTTCTGTGCATGGGAGCGCTCCTCTCTGCAGGGCAGGGAGGCACGGGGATAGCCAGGCTTGCAGTGTGCCCTGCTCCTGGGGAGCAGCAGCTTTCCTGGCTCCTGGCAGGGTGGCAAACCCTGGGCTGCCTCCCGTGCTGCCTCCCCCGTGGGCAGGGGCGCGTGTCCGAGCCCCTGCGTGCCTGTCCAGCCTTTACTGCAAGGGCAGTGGAAGCTGGGGCTGCAGGAGTGTGTCCCTCTGCTCTGTTCCACTGCTGTGAACGTGTGCCTGCCTGTGTCTCCACAGGCTGGTGTGCAGCTCCTGGCCTGGTGTCCCCAGCTGTGGGCTGTGGATCTCCCTCCCCGGCTCCGCCGTGTGCGTGCCAACGCCGGGCTGTGGCCGTGCCTTGCACAGTGCAGTAGGATGCCTTTAGGACTGTCCTTGTGCCTTGGAGAACGTCTGGTAATGCCTTTTCACATGCTCCCTTGAATAATCATTAAAAGCATTTTCTCCTTTTTTTTCCCCACGCTCTTTTTTTAATCATCCTGGCCAAAGCAAATAGGATAAGGAATTAGAGCAAGCTGAGGCTGGTATAATATACTAAACTATGACTCTAACAGCAATTAACGCAAAGGAATGAACGTTTACAGTGCCCTGCAGTTATCCTTAGTGCTCAGTGGTAAACTGAACTCAGCCTGGTGTCTATGGGCTCGCTAGACTAACTGCCATCTTTAATACATTACATGGATTATTGCCCATTTTTCCTTCCATTTTCAGGCTTCTCTCAGGCTACCCTCCTTCCCCTTCATAGTGACCCCGAAAGACGAGTGCTATACTTAGTGCAGCTGATGTTTGACACAGTTGAGGGTGTGGAGTCTCCCTCACTGGAGATGTTCCAGGCCTGGCTGGCTGCAGTCCTGTGCTCTGGGATGGCCCTGGCTGGGCAGGGAGGTGGAACCAGGTGAGCCCCTGTTGTCCTTCCAGCCCGGCCCATTCTGGGATTCCATGGTTCTGTCCCTTTGAAAAGGGACTGGTTGTACCCTGCTGCTCCCACACCTTTGCCTTGGGCTCTTGAACTTGTAGCAAGTTTGGGGCAGAAACTGAACAAAGAGCTTGCTGGGGAGGTTGGTTTGGTGGTGGACACACAACACAGCCACGGGCTGTTAGTGCTTCCCAAATGGAGGTTACCACTTCCCAAATGTCCTCACCACTTTGTGTGAGGAGAGGGGAGAGACCCTGAGCTATAGCAACTTCCTGCACATGTGTAATATTGGTGTGTGGAGAACATCCGCGTGAAATACGCACTTGAGGCAAGAAAAAGAGTGTGTAATGTAAGAAAATACTGTTACTTAATACAGTTTGTGCTTGGAGGCTACAGTCAACACATGCTGTAATACTTCTTGCTCGTGTGATACAGTAGCAGCGTGACACTTCAGATTTATTACTTTTGGTTTCTCTTTAAAGAAATCCTGAATCTGGAATCAGAAGAATGCTTTTTTTTCTCTTGAGCTACAGAAGGGAAAATGTTTCAAAATGTCATAAATCAAAAATATATTAAAGGCCAACAAACCAGATGAAAACTTTTTTGGAAGATTGTATATAATGTTTGGCAGAAGAGACTAATGCGCTGTGGTTTTTGGCTGAGTTTAGAAATGTGAAATACTCTAGGGTCCATCTCCTTGAAATGAGCTATTTTTATGTATTTTATCCGTCTATATATTAAAACAAGACCAGAAGTGGTTGTGTGTATATAATGTATTAGCGTGTGTGTGATTTATGTTAAGTATATTTAATGCATTATATAAATTCAATTACACTTTGATATGGAAGGGTCAATTACAAAATGATTTCTGTAGCACAAGCACTCACTAGATACCTTGATCATAGCCAACAAATTCTGTGTCCTGGTTGACTGCAGGGCTGGCAGCACGTCATTGTTGATGTAGACTCGTTTCTCCCAGACCTGCGGATCTGCAGACTCCACAACAGCCTGTGCCTGTGCCTGTGCCTGTTCCTGTGCCTGTTCCTGTGCCTGTTCCTGTGCCTGTTCCTGTGCCTGTTCCTGTGTGTGCTCTCTTCTCCTGCCAGCTCAGAGGGGCACCAGGCACTCCAGGGGAGCTGTGGCCGAGCTTCAGCTCGAGCTGCGGGGCAGCCCTCGGCTCTGGGGGTCTGACCGAGCTCCTTGGAGTGTGTTTGCTCCTCAGTAACCTGCAGGGACACGTTCCTGGCCCTTGGGAAGCGTGCTCCCCTGAGCTCCGTGGCTGTTCAGTGTAACCAGGTGCAGGGCAGAGGCCGTGCTGGGGGATGATCGGTTCAAGCCGCTGCTTCCTCCTGCGGTGCTTGGCCTCCTGCCGCGCCTTTCGAGGATGTTTCTGGCATTTCGGGCAAGGACATCACCCTCGAGACTCTGCTCCTTGGCTTTTGATCTAGGGAGGCTGTTTCGAGCCCAAAGTTTCTGCAGCCCGTTCTCCTGCTGGGGATGTGGTGGCACCAGTGCCCCGAGACCCACGTGCTGCACGGATGGGGTCCCCCCTTCTCCCCAAACAGAGCCTGCAGTTCTTCAGGGATGAGCTTTAGATCCTCGCTCCCTGGTGCTGTCAGTGAGGCCGTGTGGCACGGTTTGCACACCTAAACACAACTGCACACTTAGGGCTCGGCTCACCTTGCGGAGATGACAAATTCCCGGTTTCAAAGCAGGCCTTCCTGTGCAGGATTCCCTGTCAGCCCCGTGGAGGAGCCGGCAGGCTGCTGGGAGGGCTCCCTGGCCATGGCAGAGGCTTCTCTCAAAGCGCCTCGGCTCAGCTGCGGTCGGCGTGCTTGGTGGGGGCTGAGCCCTTCCCCGGGTGCTCCGAGCGGTCCAAAAGCCACACAAACCCTGCAGCTCCTCAATCCCCTTCCCTCCCCGCCGAAACTCTTCCCTGGCTGTGCTGGTGCTCATAGTGCTCCCGAGTTTTGCTGTTTGCAGTGGGGACGTCACAACTCAAAGCTACATGTAAACAGCTTTGTTGGCTACTTCTCCTTTCCTTGCTTATATTGTACACCTTAAATGTGCTATTTCTTTTGGCATAATGGCAAAATCACTGCTTATGGGAACCGCGGTAGATAATACAAAAAGCTCTTTGAAAAGAGCTTTATCAGAGTACAAAGTACTTGGAATTGAAAGCCCCTAGAGGGTTGCTTTATTTTCCCCCTTCATTCAAACTTGTAGTGGTGCAGGATCGAGATACATCATGCCCTATTTTCAGCTGATTTGCATGTTAGAGAGAACGGAGTAATTGGTGTTTAACCAGAACAAAAGAGGATCTGTTTGCTAAAAGAAAAAGAATTCTTGAAGTAGACCCTAATACATATACTGCCTTTGTCTCTCCTCTCATTAAGAATTGAATAGGATGGCCTAGTAATTAGAATGTGGAAGGCATTGCTTTGGTGTTGATGCTTTTTGAGCTAATTGGTTTGAAAATTATATTTGATGTAGCTCTAAGGGATGTTGGCACAACACCTTCTTGGGACAGGGACATCCTGTACTCCCATTTCGCTGCAGAAATGGGCACTTTGAGGCAGGGTTTTGTCTTCTGGTTTGGTTTTTAAAAATTTTATTTATTAAACCCATATTTGCCTTCCCAACTGAGCACACAGGATGCATTGTCACATGTAAATAGTTCTTCTCTCGCTGGTATGAAAACCTTGAAATGACCTTGGAAAGAGCTTAGCCCTCTTTTCCCAAATAAGTGCGTAGTTCAGCCTTTACTAAAGCAGAGTTTTGAGCTAAACTGGGTTTGGATTGCTGCCCTTCTGCATTCTTGGAACGGCTTTGTTGTTGTTGCTTGTTTGGTTGGCGTTTTGTTTCATTTTTGTTTTGACAAAAAGATTAAAACAAATGTTGTTCTTGAGCAAACTGAAAGAAGACAGGTCTGGAGTTGTGCAGGAGGCTTTCTTTGGTCAGTGTTTGTGCTCGTCTTCAGCCCCATCCCTGGTGGTGAGGACACTGAGGGGATGCTCGTTGCCTCCAGAGATCCTGCCTTGGATCCTGAGTTTGAGTTGCCTTAGTGTGACAATTCCAAAAGTTAGGAACATTTTTGTGTCTCTTGAGTTGCAAGAGGGAGCTTTGCTTTGGACAAGCCTTTGGAATGGTGTCCCTGTGCAGGCAGCGGGTTTGGGGTGGGTTGGGAGTATCAGGGAATTCACAGGAGGAATGTGCATTTCTTAGACTGAGAGATGCATTTAACAGCAAAGATTCAGCCAAAGAGAAGTTAAGGGTGTTTTATTTGCTAATGCTGTTGTGGAACAAATTGAGGTCTCAAGCCTGTTGTTGGTTCTCTGCAGAGCCCTATACAATCATCTTAATAAAGTATTGCACTGTGGAGGAGTCATTGTGTTACGAGGATGAAATGAGCTCCTAAAATTTCCCCCAAGGTTTCAGTGATAAAAAGAACAGTTTTAAAAATGACTTTAGGTTCTGGGGAGTATGTATTTAGCAGTGTACTTGTAATTTAAATGGATTCAGTCTGGCAATGAGCTGCAGCTTGTTTGCTTTACTTTGCAGGGGTGTCTGATCTCCCTCCTCGCAGTGGGTGGGCAGGTGCCTGCCCTTCCTCAGTGGTTTTGTTTGGCTGCTCACCAGGGTGTGCGAGTCAGTGTGGAGTTTGGTCCTGCTGTAACATCTGTGTGTTTGTTGTACTGCAGCTTCAGTGCCCTTCAGCCTTGTGAGGCTTTGGCTTTCGACTGCCTGGGTATCCCAACGTCTTGGATATCTTATCTTTAGGTATCAGGACACTAAACAGTGTAAAACCCAGGGTGATGGCCACAGTGTCCCAGTGAGGCCCTACCCCTGCCCAGGGTGGCACTGATCTGTTAGGATGATTTCCCTAAGCCAGACTCAAAGATGCTGGATGGTGCTGAGCCCCTGCCTCTGCTCCCTCCCACCTGTGCCTTGATACCTTCAACAAACTTCCAGTTTTTCCCTTCCCACATTCTCCATGTCTAAAAGCGGCCCTGAAAGGCAAAAGGTTTAAAAGGGGTTAAATAAACTGAAAAACCTGCAGTGTATTTCTGCTCAGAGTTGAACCAAGATGTTGTGGATTGACTCAAAATGAAATTTTTCTTTTCTTTTTTTTTTTTTCTTTTAAGTTTAGCCAAAACGAAAACATGTTTGTTTAATCATAGGCAAATTCATCCTTCTGGTTTTTTGGTTCTGTTTTGTTTTCAGTTTAGCCAGCAAATGGAGAAATGAAACTGTTCTGCCAGCACTGCTTCCAGTTGAGGTTGCTCTGAGGAGCTGGGTGAATCTCCCCCTTGCACACTTTATCTAGGAACCATCAGAATTTCGCTGATTAATACCTTGGACATTATAAATGAACCATATGGAACTACTTCAGTTTAAGTAACTTGTGTGTTCTGGTGGTAGCTAATCCCCTTAAAGCGTGGTTTTAATGACCAGTTTGTTTTCACCTGAGGTCATTAATGCTCTAAAACCAGCTGTTAACGGCACCAAAGAGGTTTTTCCTGCCCCGGGAGGAGTGCTGCTGGGCACCCCGTTTAATGGTCTAATAATGCTTTATTTCTGCCCTACCTTCCGGATATACTGGCTGTTTTTAATGGCTGTGGTGGAAAAAACCTGTTTATTTTCTGCCTGCTAAGGACTGATCTTGCAGCCAGCTGGGGGGGAACGATGTGGGGGATGCAGGGCACTGGGGCAGGAGTGTGAGCATGTGAAAAGTGGAAGTATGAGCCTGCAAAGCCATTGCTTTGGGCTCAGGGCACTGCCTGCTCCCCTGGCTCTGCCAGACGGGGAATCATAAAGTCATTAGGAATATTAAAACTTCAGACAATGGGCTGTAGTAATTCTCCTGCTCCTTCTGCTTAATTTTTGTGCTAATTTATTGCTCCTCTCTGTTCCTACTTCTGTCACCTAAATGCAAATGCCCTGGCAGCCTGCTTTATGGATAACACTTAAAAAATAATGGTGCAATAATGAGTGGTGAATTGCAGCAGAGATCCTGCTGAAGTGCCTGCAATATTCACATTAATTCCAAATGAATTAATTGCAGTTAATACTATTGTATTTAAAAGCTGTCAGAAGCCATAACAAAGATTAGGGTGTAATAAGTAAAATGTTATTTCAGAGCAGCATCAACATGTTTTAAAATAGCAGTAGATGGTGTTAAAGTGTGTCTGACCTAATGACCGGCAGCAGCAGCAGCTTTTGTGTGAAGCCAGTCAGAGCAGATGAATCAGAGGCATCTGAGGAATGAGGGCCCTAAACCCATTCATTTTTCCCCTTGACTGAGAGCAAGGGAGTTCTTTGCCCCGGTGCTGTAGGTAGGAGCAGAGGTAGGATGAAGGAGGGGTTTTCCTGGCAGGGCTGTGGATCCCACTGATCTCTGCTGCTGAACCTCATCTGTCACCAGGGGAGGGTGGGAACAGGCTGTGTGGAGCTGAGAGAGGAGCCTTTCTGGAACGTTTGTTTCTGGTCCTTCAGAACAAATCGGTGCTGTGGCAAATAGATTTACTCTTCAGTAGTTAATACTTGGGAAGTAAAAGCATTCCAGAGCCTTTTGTTTGAGTTCTTGGTGAGGCGGGCACTTCTTCCAGTTTAAGCACTTGTTTTTGTATTTTAGTTGTTCGTGGCTGGCTTTGAGGAGCTCTACACCTGCAGTTTGTCTGCTGATAGTGGAAAGCACAGAATATAATCTGGCAGATGAAGACAGCTGCATTCTGTTCATCTCGACCATGAGTTCTGCTTGACGATTTCTAGATACAGTTTCCATCTGACACAAAGGCAGGGACTAATTCTGGCGTGTGTGGGACTGATAAGATTGCAGACCAGATCTTTCTTCAAAAAAAAAAAAGAAGAAAAACCCCTTGATGTGTTACATAGTGCAGTAATCAGTTTCCAGGTTCTTTAATTAGATCTGTACTTCCGCTGATTTAGCTGCATGTCTCAGTACACAAATGATTTATAAAGGGAAAAAAGTATGTGTTAATCTTGACTGAGTGATACTCTCTGCACTGTTTGTATTACATATCCTACAACATTCAGTCTTTTCCTTTAACATGGAATTGGACTTAATTTCTTAAAAGAAATTACATAGCTTTACAGTTGTACTATTACCAGCTTTTTATTGATGCAGGTTTGTACGTGTGTTTACATTTATATGTAAATGTAATTATTTAGTGAGGATTAGCAGTCAGCCAGGCCCTCTCTTTCCATTTCGTGTGTTACTGGTCATTTGCAAATTCATTGCAGTGCAGGTCAGAAATTATGGTTACTATTATATTTAATGCATGAGGTATCCGGGATTCACCATTTCCTTGGACAGCCCTTCTGCTCCAAATCTTACCTAATTTCTTTCAAAAGCAGAGAGGGTTCATCAGAGTCTCTCCTGTTCATAATCCACCCCTCCGTGGCATTTTGGAAGCCACGTGCTGGTGGTGAGATGTGGGCTGTTGAACCCAGAGCTGAGTCTCTGCTTAATGAATGAGCTGGAGACATTTGGGGTGACATCAGGGTGTGAGCTCTGGGTGCTGGGCAGGGCTCTGGGGGGATGTGTGGGGCTGTGTCTCTGTGAGCAGAGGGCCCAGCTGAGCTCTGGGTGCTGGGCAGGGCTCTGGGGGTGTGTGGGTGCTGCTGGCCCTGGGTGCAGCCCACCTCCAGCCTGTGCCAGTGGTGCTCCTGGCCTTGGTCCACGAACTGCTCCAGGAATGAGCAGAACAATTCTGCTTCCTCCCTTCTCTGTAGTTGGAATAGAATTTGGGGCCTGAGGGTATCCTGGCTCCCTCTTGTAATTGCATCATTCCCACTATTAAGTAAAGAGAGCAGATTCTTTTTTTAATAAAATCTTCCTCACATGCGTTCTTGAGGGTTGTTTTAGTTTGCAGCTACTCACGTTGGAATGCATCCAGACACCAAGTCCTTATGTTTCCTGCACGTCCCCAAACTCTCTTCTGGGTAATTTGCATTTCAGCACTGCTCAGTTGTACTTTGCTCAGTTTGAGGGAGGGAAGGGCCGGGCAGTAGCATATGCTGATTTGCATATGCTAATTGTAACGTGGATGCTTTGCTTCCCTCTGGCAACCAGACCAGGATATTTTTGTCGTAATATCCTGTTGGTTTAAGGTGAGAGGTAAATCAGAGCTTGTTCTGCTTGATTTAAAGATTGATTTGAGGTTTGGTGGTGAAGGTCTGAGATGCTTGGAGGATGTACCCAGAAGTCAGGGAGCTGAAGGGTGGAACTTAAGGGTTGGAAAAACTTAGGGAAACAAACTTGGTGGTTCACTAACAGGGAATAATGAAGGAAGGGAAGAAGCACTACAGGGCACTGGGTAGCAGCACGTGTCATTTGATGCTTCAGCCTTCAGCAAACACTGCCTCTGCAGCACGGGGTCAGATTCCACAGGCTTGGTTTGGTGAAAAGGTGCAAGTTCCCAATATCAGATCATGCTCATTAGTCTTCTGTGATTTTTAACAAATCAAGGTGGGAGGGAGAAAGATTTTGGGAGGGGAGATGGATAAAGCCGCTCCTGAAAAAGTGTTCCCTGGTTAGCTTTGGATTTGGGGGTTCCTTTCTAGAGCTCCTGGGGTGTCAGGGAGAACTGGCAGTTGGCACAGAATATGGCAGAAATGCACCCAGAATATGGCAGAAATGCACCCAGAATATGGCAGAAAAGGCTGTGCATGTCACTGGGAATTGCACTGTTACTCTCAACAAACAAACTGGCTGCAGTGCTGGCTGGGTTTACTTTCAGGATCCTCAGAGCAGCAAAAAGGTTTTGTGTGCTCTGACTCATGAAGCTGATTTTAAAGAAAATGGGAATTTTTTTAATCCTATTTTCCTTCCATTTTCAACCTCCTTTGATGAAGACACTTGAAACACCTTTTTAACTCTATGTTTTAAATGCTTTTTTATAACCATGAAATATACCCTTCTGTGGTTTTCAGGTCTTTTTAATTTTTAAAAGCCCTCCTTATTGCTGCTGCATAAGGAGAAATTTTTAGATTATGGGGAGAAGCAAATGTGACATTCTGTTCCATATTAAAAGTTAATTTAGGGCAGAACTGCAGACCAAGAAAAGTGTCTTTTCTTTTCCTCTACCTCCTTGTAATGTAATTGACCCCTAATACCTCTGCAAGATCTGGCACTTGGACAGAGGGAGCCAACTGCCCAGGGGCACAGTGTGAGCACAGCAGGAGCAATTTGCCTGACTGGAATCAAACTTGTGATACATTAAGGGTTTTAGAGCATGTTACAGCATGTTTTTGCCTAAAGTAGAGCTCATGGTACCAGCTTTGGGCAGCAGTGAGGTGATGGAGGTTCCCTGGGAGCAGGAAGGTGTCAGGTCCAGAGGGGTGAGCTCGGCTCCAGCCCAGGTGCACATTCCGAGTCTGGCCCTGGTGAGTGTTGATGAAGGGCAGAGCTCAGTGCCCAGAGTGAGCCCTGAGCTGGTTTGTGTACAGGGATACCTCGGTCCCGTGCTGGCTTTGGGCACACCAGATGATTAAACACGAGGAGTTAATTCAGAGGGAGGTCATGGAGACAGGGTTCCCCAGGACAGCTCCTGTCAGGGCTGCGATGGATACACGCCTTTGACAGGTTTGTGTAGACATCCAGGTGGGAGACGTCCCGGTGGCTCACAGCCTCGTGGGAGACAACATTCAGCATTGTGTGAACCTCTCCCAAGTCCTTCTGAGGCCTGAGGCAGGCACAGGCATCCCCATCCCTCTGAGCCAGGACGGAGGGGCAGCACGGCCGCTCCCGGCGCTGAATCCGCTGAGTGCTCCTCACCAGAGCTGGCAACTGCAGGGTTGCTACTGGGGCTTAATTATGCAATTGTAGTTTTCTATAAAATGCATCATAAAACCTGTTCATGCCTTATATTGGCATGGAAGAGTTACTCCAGCCTCGCTGGCTGTAGAATGCCCACTTTAGGAAATTGCCTAAATCCGTATTTTTCTTGGAGCAGTGCGAGTCAGCCCCACAGGTAATAAATATTTCATAACCTTCTATGAAGAACTATGAAAATAATTTGAATATCTAAATGACCGGCTCTCCTTGGCCTAAGCAGAGCCCAGGAGCAGGCTCTTGTTCATTTCTCTGACCTCTCTTGGCCTGCCATCAGATTGCCCAAAATTGTAGCCCCTATGTAAACACTGTCTTGTTCCTACTGGCTTTGAATTTCTTTTGCCATTAAATCTGATTTTTTTTGTTTTTTAGCTCTAGTGGGTAAAACACAGTTTAGTACTTCACCACCATTTAGAGTGAAGGATTTAAAAATACCTCACATGCATTGATTTAGCACAAACTACTTCATCAGTGTTGAGGAACTGCTTTTCCCTATTTCACAGGCGAAAGGGTGGGAGAAGAACCTGTTTCCACCTGCCTCAATCCTTGCACTTTTTATCTGTCCCAAAGAACAAAAAAAGGACTTAGAAGGGGAAGAGAGAGAGAGGCTGACACAGCAGTCATCATAGCTGAGAAAGTGGGCATAGCTACCCCAGATCCCCTCCAATTTCAGATGTGTTTTTGTGAACCTTCACCAGTCAAATACGCGCAGGTGACGTTTTACCCTGGCCAAGGCAGTGCCCCTGAGGAGAGGCTGCCACTGCTGTGCCAGGGCAGGGCTGCCTGGAGCACTGAACCCCCCGAGCAGGTGCAGGAGTCAGTTGTGTGTTCCTGGGCTGGAGCACAGGCCTGGGAAGGAGAACATTTGGGGTGACCGTGCCAGGATGGATCTCTTGGGAGCTCTGGCCCTGCGTGGGTGAGGCACTGCCCGAGGTACCTGGGGGGATCCAGCAGCCTGGCTCCTCTTCACACCGAGGTTACTCAGCAGCAAGTTGGATGCTTGATGATATTTGTAGGCTTTTAGGGCTCTTCACTCTGCTAATTTGACATTATTGAAGTTCTATTTCCCCAACTGTGCTGTGGGCTAAAGCGAGAATGACAGCTTGCTTGTTATTTGCGTGTGCAATATTTATGTATGTAAATGGCTGGTGTGTTTGCCTTTATCCCTCCATAGAAATACAAGAGATGTATACAAACATAATGAGGAGGTACAGGAAGCTCATTTTGTTTAGCAAAACGTGGCACATTAAGCCGTCATGCCCTGACACTTGTTTTCCATGCTGGAGGACAAAAAGGGAAGTGTCTGGCTTTTGTTGGGAGACGTGAAAGTTGCTGCTGCTTTCCATGTTGGGTGTTATGGCTTCAGCACGCCAGAATCGTTGGGGGTTTTATTACTATTATTTTTCCTTTTGGTGAAGACTGAGAAAAGACAAAGACTAAAAATAAAACCCATAATTTTTGATACAACTGTGGAAACATGGTTAGTTCTAACACAGCAGGTGGCTAAGGGACTCGATCGGCAGAAACCAGCAGTGCTTTCAGTGCAATCAAAGTTAAGTGCAGAAATTTAATTAAATGGTAGCAAGGCTGGCAGAAACTTTGTAAAGCAGCAGTGCATTGTCAAATCTAACAATTATTCCAAGGAACACAATCCACAGATGGCGTCTAATTGATAAATTAAGGTTCTGGTGCCTGATTCTGCTTACACTTAAAGGTTCTCTTTTCTTAAACAAAACCTTAAAATTTTAAGGCTGCACCACTGTTCTGAAAACATAACAAGCTGGGCTGGGATTTTTGGCTTGGGAAATGCACACTTTGTGTTAAATGGGGAAGGCGTTTGGCCTCTGTGTTCCTTGTGGGACTGGCATTCCTGCTGTGTTGCTGGTGAGGTGCTTACCTGGAATCTCGGGTATTTAGACCTCCCGGAGCTGCTGGGACAGGCAGTCACATAACCTCTGCCAGCTTTCACAGGCTTTGCCCTTTGCCTGTCTGCCCCTTGAAGCTGCGTGTCAACTTCTGGGCATCATTATCAGCAAATGCAAACCCTTCAGAGCTCCATAGCCTGCCTGACAAGTCCTTTCCAGCGCTGGGCTGGTGGCCCTGGAGGACCAGGCCTGGCAGTGGCTCAGGTCTCATTGCTGGGCTCACATTGCACATCCTTCTGCAAGGGGTTCTGGGCTGCTTTTCTGTTTCCCCCCTGCCTGGGTGTTGGTGTGAGGGGAGCCAGAGTGTATCTGCCAGGCCCTGCAGCAGCCCAAGAACAGCTCCAGGTGACATCCTGGATGCCTGTAGAGTTTAGTAAAACAAACAAACAGGCTTTATTTTCCCTCCTTCTGAACTCCAGATACATCAAGGATATTTTGTCTCTGTGTGTTTTTGATATCCATGTGTAAATACAGTTCACTTTCCAGGGTTTAGCATAGCACTTCAGAGAAGGGGCAGGAAAGATTGAATGCAGCTCTTCAAATACACTTGGCATGTTGTCCTCTAACGCTGGAGAGGGTCTTTTCCCCATAGCTAGTGGCACTTTCCCTTCCAGAGTAGTGTTTTGAACAAGGATGGGAGTTGAAAGGGCATCAGAGCACATAATAGCTGTGTGGAGTATGGAGATATTCACACACCTGTGTGCACAATACGTGTTTATCCCTTGCTGAAAAAGGAAGAAAATTGTTGGCCTTGCAATTCAGGATTTTCTTCTTTATTTAAGCAATTTTAGAAGATGGATGCAAGAGGGAAATGATCGTTTCATTGTATTTGTCGTAAAGGCAGGGCACAGATGCCCTAATTGCTCCTGTGAGTTTTTTATGTGTGTTTTTTGGCATTGCCCTTGTGGTAGTAAATTCTCCATTAGCTGGATTCTCTGTGGCAGAGCCGAGGCCGTTCTGAGCGATGGAGCTGAATCAGTGCTTGTTATTTTTGGTTACTAACAGTGTACTTGAATCCAGGAACTCGCCTTCCCCCTTTCTCCCCTCCTGTGCCTAAATATATCCCACCAGTCAATCAGCACTGGCAGGCATCAGTGCTATGGCTGTCAGATCGAGTTAGCTGTGGAGAGCCAGAGCTACTGCCTTGGGTTTTTGGGCTTGAAAATGTATTCAAATAGTGGCATTGTCATTTGACTTGCAAATAAGTATAGTCTGGTAATGGGGCCCTTGTATGGAAAGAATGATGCAGCACTTCAGACAAATCTATGGCTTCTTCCCATGAAGCAGATTAGCAATCATACAATCCACACTGGTGTTTATGGCTGCACGCTCAGTGAACACAGACATTTCTGAATTTTCATTAATGGTGGATTTGTAGTTTTTAATGGAACAAAGAAAAAACACTGGAAATCAAAGAAATGCTAATGCCTTCCTGAGAAACTTAGACAACATTTGGTTTAGAGGCAAATCTGCTCTGGTTGGCATTTTCCCTCTTAATTCTTCTCCCTTATCTGGGCTTGTTGGGTGGTTGGTTGCTGGAGAGCAACACTTAAGTGAACACATTATCTTTGTTGCTGCTCCTTCCCCAAGCGAGGGGACTGGCCTTTGGTGACGGCATAGCGATTGCCACAGCAACCAGGCAGGATGTCACAGATTCACAAGTGTGATTTTACATTCAGAGCAGCAGCAGGAGCAGATGGATATTGGAAACAAAGTCCCCACCCCCTCCCCGTGCCTCCTTGCACTCCTTTGGAGAGCAGTAGGAGCCCCTCTCAGCAGGGCCCTTTGTGCATGCTCCTGCCTGCCTCCCATGGTGGTTTCTGCTGGGCTGCACTGGGGGCTGGTGGCAGCACTGCCCTGGCAGTGTCCCCGTGCCCGCTGGGGACTTGGGGACTCATGGAGGCAGAACGAGCTCGCTTGGGAGCTCGGGCTCAGGCTTAGCTTGGGTGTTGTTTCATTAACTTTGGTAGTGGCTTTATTCTTTGAATCCTGAACGTAGCAGAACGAGCAAACCAAGCCTCCCCGTGGGTAGTCAGACACACTTGGGAGCCGTGGTGCACAGAAGTTGATTGTAACACCCACCCACCGTGTGGGCAACAGCCTCAGCAACATATGCTCCGTCTGTTTTCCCAAAAAAGACAATATTGGGAGCAGATGCAGGAAGGGTTTTGCACTCAGTAGAATCTGAGGTCAGGGCCTCTGGTTTGAAGCACAGGGATCTTGTTCAGCATCCCATCTGCAGGCAGGCTGCAGAGGCACTGTGGGGTGGGCACACACCCGGTGCAGGAGAGCCCTGAACCCGCTGGTCCCTTGTCACAGTCACCCTGTCACTTCTCTGTGAGCCTGACTGATGTCCTGGTGCTGCAGCTGCAGTCCCTGGGTTCTGGTCAGTGTGCCAGGGCTTTGCAGGTGGCCAGGGCTGCCTCTGGATATACCCCAAGGCCAGGTGAGCCTGTGACCTGCTGAGCTGACTCCTGTGTTTCCTGCAAAGCCCTGAGCAGACCCGTCTGGCAGACTGTCACTTAGCAAACTCTTTGGACTCCCGTGTGGTACTTTGGTGCTGACTGGATTGAAAACAAAGCTGAGCTCCCTGGAGCACACATGACTGGCCCAGACCCGGCCAGGTCTCCTCAGAGACTCCTTATTCTGGTGAAAATTGAAGGCTCCGGTCTAGTGGGCTGAGGCACTCTGAAATTATGCTCAAGTTTAAAGTTTCAAAGGAGTTAGGTGTCAAATTTGCACTGACTTAGATTTCACTAAGAGCAGAGTATCTATTTTTGTCTTGCAGCAGTAGGGTTGCAGACCAAGATCCCTTGTATTTTTATTTTATTTGCCTTTGAAAACACCAGCTGTGATCCTCTACACAGTTACTAGTATGAAGCACATGAAATTTTAATTAGCTTGGGTGAAGGGAAGGGAAGTTCTGGTAATTGATTTAATATATAAATGCCCCTCTGCTTTCTTTAGTTTATGTGCTGGAAAGATTGTATTAGAAATTTTCCAATTACAGGGGAGATTTAAATGCATTTTTAGGACTGTCTTGAAATCAAAAAGTGAAGTGTCTCTAAAGTATTTAGATGAAAGGTATTATTGATATGTCACTATTTCAGATAAAGTAGATGATATCATTATTATTATTTCTGTTATTTTTATTATTAGTATCTTAGTGGAACCAGTCAGTGAGTGCTGAGAAGTGAGCAAAGGAGCATTAGTGCTGTATATCCAGCCTGATCTGACTGTGCTGATGTCACTGATGTCACTGTCCACTGGTTGTGGGAGATCACAGCAATTCCCCTTGCTTGGGGCCCCCATCTTTGCTTTCTCCTGACCTCTGCCCACCTGCTCTCTGTTCACCTGTCTCCTCAGGTCCTGAAAGCCTGCAGGCAGATTCCTCCTGCTTCAGAGGGAAAACCCCAGGCAGCAGCTGCTTGTGTCTCTGCAGGTGACTTATCCCAAAGGCCAGACTTCTGTCTCAGTTCAGACCCTGCTGCTGGCAGCTGGACTTCTTTGCTCACCTGTTCAGAGCTTTTGGCCTTTCCTTCTACCTCTGCCCCTGCACATAGTTTCTGGTTTTCTTCTCTGCATTCTTTTGTGCTTCTTAATGAAGCAGTGAAAGAGGAAATCCCTCCGAACTCCCCAGGTAGCTGTGTAAGAAATGCAGTGACACTGATATTAATTCCTGCTCGACCTGGGAGAGGCTCTTGGTGCTGGGAATGATCTCGGTGCTCTCCCAGTATTTTACAGACACGCACTGCAAAGCGTCTTTATTCAGTCTGACTGTTGCTATTATGTGGCGAGGCATTCAATAAAAGTTGTGATTTATGAGATGTGTGTGGCCGTTGTTGTTTTTTGCTCTGTCATCTATCAGGGAGAGAAAAGCCAGGCCTGATAATTCTTGGCACTTGGTTTTTTCAGTTAAGAATGTCAGCTGTCAGGCTGTCAAGAGAAGTTATTTCCCTGGTTTTTTTTTTTAAATAGGCAGAGATCCTGCTTCATACTGGTCTGGGTTGATAAGGGAGTGCTTTCTGTGCTGCTGAAAAGTGTGTCCCATGGTAAGGCCCTTGGTGTGTGCCCACTTAAACTTCAGTGCTTTGTGTTTTCAGTGTGTGACAGCACTTGATTGCTTAATATACAAACTCATTCACTTTCGTTTTTTGCAGCTTTTATGTGGGTTTTTTTTTCCTCCTCTCCCTTTCTCTCTTCCTGAATGGAATGGGTTTTTTTTCCCCTTCTCTGTGACTAGGTATTTAAAAAGTGCTCTTTTGCAAAATATGTGCACATTAGATAATCTGCTGTTGCATAAAAGCTCTTTCATATTTTGGGGGCTTCATGCATGCATAAAACAGGCCTAATTGGAGATAGAGGCTGTTTGTCACGAATGTGAATATAAGGATAGGGGACAGAGGGGAAGAATTATGTTAAATACCAGGGTGATGTGGTTTTTTCTCTTTTCCTTATTAGTTATGTGCAAAAATGTATCAAAAAGGCATTTTGATGCAGTGCACAATAGTATCACAAACTTGTGCTTTGCATGGTAAGTGCCTGGTTAGAGCACAGTTAGAAGCAGAAATCATTCCTCCATTAGTCCCTGGAGTCCTGTATAAGTCTTTAACTCTCAGCATGTGGTCTGTAATTTTACAGTGGATGAAGGATTGCTGAGCTGCAGCTGTGGGGAGAACCTCGAATTTTCCAATCTGCAGCTTCTCACCTTCCTTCCTGTCCCCTTGCCCCTGCAGAGGACCCATCAAAACCTTGCCAAGGCTGGCAGCATGTTTGCCTTCGGGGCAGAACTTTGGAGCTGGCAAGAGTGGCAGCCTCTGGTGGGCAGCAGATCATCATCCAAGAGAGGCCACAAAGGTCTCTGGTGGCCACACAGCTCTTGGGTGCTGGGACATGGTCCTGGCTTGCAGCTGTCATCCTGTGGCTGCAGGTACAGCGTGTGGAGATCTTGTTCTGGTGAGTCAGTCTCCATGGAACAGGAAAACATTTCCTGTGTGTAATTCAGTCTGGACAGCTCACTTACATGCTTTATATCATGTTGAGGGTCTGAGGCTGAAGAGATGGGATGAAAGGTTTGATTGTTAACCTGCATGAGCTGTTTTGATGTACAGCACTGTGTGTGTGGCTTCTGGATGGTTCATAGGTTGTTAGAAATCCTTTAGTGCCGTGTCTGTCTGTTAAGTCAAGGCCTTGTAGACGTAAATGAAAATTCCCGCTGCAGTTACAGATCTTGTGGCTCTCGGGAGGAACAGACTCTCAGACAGGCAGCAGGGGTGTGCAGAGTGGGTGCAGCTGGGGGGCCAGGCTGAGGTGCTCTGCTCCTGCAGTGCCAGCAGCACCTCTGCCAGCACGGCCCCTTCCAGAGACAGAGGTGCTGCTGCTCCCTGCGGCACCGCTCGGCCCCGGGCATCGGGCAGGAGGCAGATGGTAACAGTGCTCACATTTGGCTTGAGTCACACTACACGAGTGGCTGTTCATGGGAAGTTGTCCCAGCTTTTCACGTCCTGCCAGACCTGGAAATCCAGTCATCTCAGTGACTTGGCCTTTTTATGTGACATTTTTGGCAGTGTTGTAATGATCTAGGTACTTGAAAGTCTGTGAGTGTATTGAGCTGTGATAGGCTTTGATACTGGCAGTGTTCTTGTGCTGGGGAAAAGGAGGAAGGAGTGTATATGCAGCCAAATGTTTATTTTCAGTAACATCATTATTACTAGAGACCTGTTGGTATTCTAGATCAGGTAAGAATGAGTCCCTCCATCGTAGCTGCTGTTGCTCTGTGAGCCAGTCCAGCACCTGCACAGCACTTCTGAGCTGCTCACCTTGAACAGGGAGCTGAGCTGGGGCATCCTGAGGATCAGCTGTTGGTGTTCACAGCTTGGTTGGTAGCACAGAGCTGGCTGTGCCTGCTGGGGCTGGGGGTGGGCTCCCAGTGTGCCCCTCAGGCTGGCATGGGCTTAGTTCCCTCTTGTTTGGGCAAGTCCCTGAGCTGCTGTGGGGAGCCCAAGCCTGTGGTGACAGTGCTGCTAGTCCTGGCACAGCTCCCTATGGGAAAGGAGCACGAGAGGTGGCCTGGACTGCTGGACAGGTAAGCCTGAAGCCATCAGGGTTGCTCAGAGCTGGTTCCTTCCCCCCTGGCTGCTGAGTGTGTCCTGCCCCCAAACACGAGGCACAAACACCTCTGTTCTCGCAGAACCTCCTGCCAAGTGCTCGGGTTTACAGCGTTAACAGCTTGAAATAAATTCTTCCTGGAGATAACTGATTTATTAGGCTCCTGCCCTTGTGAAGGCAAAGCTAGTCACAATTAACAAACAAAGCAGCGTGAGGCAGTTACCATTGTGGGTAATAAATCTTTTGATGTTGGGTATGACTGGCTGATGGGCTTGGAGAGCAAAACTCCACTTCAGACAAAGTGTGTCTTCAGCACGGGCCAGCAGCAGTGACACATGAGTGATTCCATTTGTGTACCCAGGTGTGTGTTGGAGGTGGCCCATGGGCTCGTGTAGGGCAAGAGGCAGCTGTGCCAGTGGCCCTCGTGGCCCTTTGCTGTGTCGGTGGTGCGTGGGCAGCGCCGTGGGCTGTGCTTGGCACGGTGCTCTCACAGTGTGCCTGCACTCCGTGTTCTCAGCAGCACCTACAGGTGCACAAAGCAGTGATGGGCCAGCCTCAGGCAGCAGGAGGGCCCCTGTGTCGTGGCCCAGCTCCCCCTGCAGCCTGCCATCCCTCTGTGGCTCTCAGTTTTGATGGCACGTGGCTGAGAAATGAGCCCTCCAAGTTTTGGTCGGTGGATGTTGTTGTTCCCTGGTGGCATCTCTCTTTGAATAAACAATTGGTCCCAGACCTGCTGGCGTGGTTTCCAGCGCTGGGGAGATATTTCTTGCTGGGTTTGTAAAAATGATCTAAATGGATCCGACATTGTGGCCATAAAACATCTGTAACGTTACACATTTAGTTATGTTACTAGAGACTTGAGTTCATTTTGATGGGCAGTATTTTATCTGCTACTTTTCCCCTTCTGAAAGCAAAGCTTTCTGTAGAGGAGGATTTATAGAAATATATTTCTAGCACAAAAAAAGTCATGCACATTAAGATGTTGGAGTAAAGGAGAAATAATGTCTTTTTTTGGAGACCTTGGCTGATTTATCTCTTGCTTGGTAGTTTGATATGGCCTTCCTAGCTAGGAACAATATTTTTTTATTCTTCCTTTAATAACAATAATGTCAGTAACAATGTCTTGCACTATTCCAGCATCTCCAAATCAGACTTCCAGCGGGTTAGGCATTTAATGAGTGAAACCTCACAGGCTCCATTGGGCTGTGGGGATACATTTCTGTTCTTTTTGTGGAAATCAAGGCACATAGCACTCGATTGTGCAACGCACTGAACCTAATGAGGCTTCCCCAAATGCTGCGAGTTCAAATGTGTGCTTAAATGCTGAGCCCTGCAGTCTCCAGCTGAGCTTCTCCCAAGTCTCTTTGATACATCACTGCTATGGAGACTGAAATGACTTGCCCTGTGGTCACTGAGTGAGTAAACATCACACAAGGGAGACAAGCTCTCGTAGCTGTGAGGTGCTGCCTTCCTTTGGAAAAAGTATGGATGTTTTCTCTTGCCTTGCTTCCACTCTTCATTTGTGGTGCATCTCCTCAAGGGCCCTTTTATTCCCAGTCAAGGGTTATTTGATCTGCTTTAGTGACAACTAAATGTGATGTTGGTTTAATAATGGCTGGTGGGTCCCCTCCCTGGCCAGGGAAGCGTCTCCCCTTTGTGAGCTGGAGGTGGGAGTGCTGCAATTCCTGTAATTCACCAGCCCATTTGTGTGTTGGGGAAAAGGATAAAAGCAAACACAGCATTTCATAAAACTGTGAAAGTATTTCAGCGGCAGTAATAGGCAAATCTGGGCATTTTGCAAGATTTTAGTGGCCTCGCATCAGAGGGAAAGCTCCCCCCTTGTGCAAAGCCAGGCAGTGCCCGGCCGCTCCTCGGGCCTGACGGAGCAGATGAAGTCAAAGCTGCTCATCAGGAACTGATTGCCATGTGCAGCCAGAGTATGTAGATGAAATTAATCAAGGCTAAGGGTTAAAGTTTCCATTTGTTCTTTTCAGAGAAATCATCTGGAATATGTTGGGAAGGAGGTAAATTGCTTCACACATTTCTTATCCCTTCCTGTGAATTTTTCTTGTTTTAGCAGATTATCTAGAATCTTAACAGAGCTCTCATCACTGATTTGACTGGGTTATCATGAAAAATTAGTTGATACTAACTTAGAAGCATTTAAATTATGTCATGCTCTCTGCACTGTAGAGGCAATACATTTCTTTGGACCGTCCTCAGTGTTTGGAGCTGGAAGAATTTACAAACTCTGGTAGAATCCTTTTTGTCTCCAGTTCAGGCTGTGTGTTGGGTTTTGTTGAACACTGAGTTAAAGGACTTGGCCTGAGCTTCCAGAAGCCTTTTGTCACTCACCCTGGGGCAGGCTGGAGATGTCAGGGGGTCTGTCCTGGCCCAGCTCCCTGCTCCTCTGCACAGGAATGTGCCTCTCACTGCTGTCCTGCACACCCCTCCTGGCTCTGGGAGAGCAGGGACAGCCAGGGGCCTTCTCCTTGTATTGTGCAGGCTAAAAAATAAGGACTTGGGCTGTGTTTTGGGAAGCTGATTAGCCTGGTTCCCCACCTTAGCCCATCCTGCTTCACCTGTAGAGCCACACCACAAATCAGCCGTGAGCGTGCCCTTGGAAACATTGGCTGTGACAGTTTCATGTCCTGTTGGAGGACAAAGGGTTTCTGGTTGTGTTTTGGGCACAGCACAAGAAGTTTCCTTTGAGAAGATGGTATAACACAGGTGAGGAGCTGATGCAATGGTAATGGTCAGTTAATCTGTGTTCCCATTGAGTGCTGCTGCCATGGCTTCCAAAGTGGGGTCCCTAGGCAGAATGCCATCTCCCCCTTTCTTCCCCTCCCTCCCTCTTTCTCTCCCTCTCCCTCTCTGCCTGCACAAGGTGAAGTTTTGCCAGTAGCCTGTAGATTTAGGACCAGAGCCTTAATTGCTTCCCACCGGGGCCTTTGTCCCTCATTACTTGGGCACTGCAAAAATTCCCCCTCCCAGTCACATTGGGCAGTGCTCTCCATTTGTGGCCCCAAGATGTATTAATTTAAAAATAATTACCTTCATTTAAAGTTATTAATGCAGATTTTAAGCACTGCTGAACAGTAATCAGGCAGGCAGGTTGGATAAGTTGTCTGCACTCAGTGAATATTTAGAGTTACCTTCCTACCACAGCGTGCACGAGGAGCTGAAGTAACCAGGGGGATTTAAATAGGTTTGCTCTGCTCCCCTGCTCTTGCCTGTGCTTCTGTAACCTGTAAAAGAGTTAACTGGAGCACAGGAGGTGGGAGCAGCCCTCAGGGATGTGATATAACTGGTTATAGCGAGGCTGTGGGGCCAGGAGCTATTCCTGGGCTCTGGAGGGGGGAGCACTGGCTCTGGTGAATTTTACTGGATCTTTTGATACGAAGCTTGAAGCCAGATTTTGCTCAGAAGACCTGCTGAGCTCTCCCAGCTGGGGCTAATTTTCAGGCTTGGATCTCCCATGCAGGGAGCTCTGTGGTGGTGCAGGTCAAGGTGTTCTGTGCCTGGAGAGCTGAGGGTGGCTCAGGGGGGTGTATGGGATGCTCCTGCCTGGACAGCAAACCCTTCTTTTGGGAATGGCCCCTTCCTGGGGGTGGCTGTGGCTCATGGCAGCTGCCATCACCTACCTGTGTGGCACCACACCTAACTGTACCTGTGGGTGAGGGGCTGGTCCTCCCAGGGAGGCAAATCAGGGAGTTAAATCCAGTAGCTGTTGGGAGGATGGGCCAGGAAGGGCTTTGCTTGGCCCCTGGCCAGGTTTGCTTGTGAAACTCCAAGGATGGCTTTGGCAATCGCTGCCAGTTCAGTCTGTCTTGGAAAAATCAGTTGTGTGTTCTGCCTCCTGCCGATGCCACAGCCATCGAGGGAGGGAAACGTACCACCCGCCAAATCCCACCCTGCCAGCAGTAACAGCAGAACCAAGGCAGCCAAAAACCAGCAGTGCAGCAGGGGCCAGGTTAACAGTTTAGTTTCTGAATGGGTTGGGAGGATATAACCCGTCTGTATTTCCCCAGAAATCAGGGGAACGGATTCACCCCACTGGGAACGTGTGCCGCTGGTTTGGATTAAAGAGCTCTTTCATTCCCACATACCTTCTGTAGCTCGAGCAGTTCTCACAGGATGACATGAGCTTACCCAGGGGTCAGACACAAGGTATTTGCAGCATTTAAGTCTTGCTGAAATGCTGTTTTGAACCCCTAAGCGCGTTGTACGTGGCACGTAAAGCCGCGCTGCCTTTGCGCGGATCGCGCGGCTGCGGCCGAGCTGGGAGCGGGGTGTTGGCTTCAGGTGGAGCACAGCACCTCCAGCACCTGGCAGCTGCACAGAAATACCTGGAGACATACCAGGATGGTTCTGGGGTGTTCTCTGTGAACACAGAGAGGCTGGCAGCTTTCACTGAACACTGCCTTTTCCATCGTGTCCTTGCGTCACATTTCAGCTGAGTTTTTAATAGCTTTTTGGAACTTCCTGGGACGACCCCAGGGGCAAAAAACTAAAAAAACCTGGAGAATTCTTGTGGTGTGTGCTCTGCCAAGAAAGCCTGGCTGTTCTGTTAACAAGATCACTTCCCCTGTTACATGAATTATTGTTGTTTTTAATTAGAAGTAATGCTGTAGTTTGAATGTACAGCACAATGGGGTATAAAATGCAGTTCAGCACAGATACCAAAGCTGGTTTTTCCAATTATAAACCTATTTAGAAGGTGGATGCACTAGAAGTGATGGAATGCCACACTGCAGATGAGGTGAGCAGGCTGGGATACACGTGCACCCCTGCACACGCTGTTGTACGAGAGAGAGGAGAGTGCTCTGGAAAACATTTACATGTGCATAATTAGCTTAATCTGAAATTAATGCTAATTTCAGCAATTTGCAATGCAGACTCACTTTTCGTACTCTAGTCCACTTCCACCATGTTGAGGAGTTGAGGATGCAAAGCCTTGTTGGATTCCACACCCGAGTGTGCCAGAGCCGGGTTCAGGCACAGGTTTCCAGGGTGTTCCTTGAGCCCCATATGTTGGGTTTGTGTCTCTGCTGCTTTGGGATTTTACATGGATTTTACTTCCCAACATGGGCTGCCAGTGGCACACTTGGGCTCCTCTCTGTGCCAGCTGGGTGTCAGCACTCATCCTTTCCAACCTCACCATCCTGAGCCAGGAGCTCTGCACTAAAACTGGAGGCAGGGGGACAGTGAAAACGCTGTGTAAAGAATGGTTGGGAAAAGATACTAAAAGCCATTGCCCTGAAGTTAAGTATGTAACTGTGTTGAATGTAGACAGGGCCTTGACTCATCTACAAGGAGTGGTGGATACTTACTGCTTGAGATTTTGAAATTCTGGGAATCCTGCAAAATATTCCGTGAGCTTAAAATCTTCTTTGTTAATTTTTACTAGTCAGGATAATAAGACAGTTTTGGTGGGGAAGAACCACAACAAGATGATGAGCAGCATTACTGTGTGAGTGTGAGGGATATTCTGGGGCTCAGAGCTGGAGCCCCCAGCTCTGCAAAACTCCATTCCTTCATTTCATCCAGGTAGGCTGGGTTTAGGTCACGTTTGTACTGACAAGTTCAAGTGGGACAAGACTTTTGTTCCCAGAGGCTGCATCTTCAGCCTGTTGTTTAGGGGAGAGTTACCTGATACACCCCAAACTGATCTAATTACAACCATAACCTTGCACAAAATGGCATAAACTCAGCAGACTTGCCTAGCTAAAGCAGGGGAGGTTTTCTTCCTGCTCCTGCACTTCCTGAAGTGTTTGCTCAGTTTCAGAACACAAAGGCAATTATATTTTTCAAAAGCCAAGCCAGTAAAGAGAATGTAACCTTGAATGCCTCCTCGCAGGAGTAGTCACACGTGTTTTGGTGAACTCGGCCCCAGCACCGTATACAAACAGCAATTCTGGGATGCTCACAATCAATGGGCCTCACACCAGCCTCGGGTCTGCCTCTCCTGCCGACTCCTTCCAGAGAGGGAGAGGCACCTTCAGTACACAGGCCCTCCAAAACCATCCTGTAGCCACAGTTTGCAGAGCCCTGCAGTAGCCAGGGGTGGATATATTACACTGCAAATGAAATCCAAAGACACGGAGCTGTGAGTATTGTGGTTTCAGAGTGCCCCAGACCTCCTGGAGTGGTTAATAAAACATGGGCTCGTGATTGATTGGCACAAATCGCTTCCTCTTCCCCAGAGCCCGCTGTTCCACCCGGGGAAAGGGCAGGTGGGGCTGCTGGCAGAGGATCCAAACCTGCCTGTGCTTCTGTGACCCCATCCCTGCTGGGGGTGCCCCGCTGTGAGCAACCTCCAGAAGGCAGATTCTGAACTTACAGGAAAAGAAAAAGATCCTCAGTGACTTTGACCAGAGGAACTTCAGCCTGGCAGAGCGTGCCCCGTGTGTCCAGTGCCCTGCTCTGCTCCCAGAGCCACGTGCTCTGCACTGTTCCCTGGGGAAGCCTTGCCCTGTCTCCTCTGCCTGACTGCTGGGGAGGATGTGCAGGTTAGAGCAGGAGTCCGAGGCTGTTTGCAGCTGCTCCCAGGCCCACACGGTGTCCCATGGGTGCAGAGTGGAGAGGCCACAGCCGCACGGACGTGCCGGGGAAGGAGGCACCTGCAGCTCCTGGGCTGAGCGTGGTGGCCTGGTGGCTCTGTGGTGAGGGGTCACCTTCACCTGAGGGGAGCAGGTCCTGGTCCCTCGTGCCCGTGTCCCACAGCTGCCAGCCGTCCTTGCCTTGGGGCAGGTGGTGCCACAGGTGGGGGGAGGCAGCAGCTGCTGCTGCCGAGGCACGTCAGGGTGGCAGGGATGGCTCGGATGGCTCGGGCTGTGTGTTTTCTGTTCTGGGGGGAATGTGGTAACAAAGCAATCCAACCGTCTCTTCAGGGAAACGTGGATTGTAAAAGCAGACTTAATTTTGTGCTTCGCTTTGGTACCAAAGAGCTGATTTCTGAAACCATTTCCCAGCTCGCAACACATCTCTAGGCATTAAAATGTTGTGAATTTGCTTGTCATTACCAATATTTTCTTTGACTGAAGCTATTGAAACAAAGTGGTAGGGTTTTTTTTTTCCTATAACCTTCAATCTTGCTTCTAAAAGCACTAGCTCTCTTTTTCTTTCTTTCTTGGTCAAATATAAAAATGATGATAATTTCAAATACTGCTTTAGAATAATTGCTTTCCTCCCTCTTTTGTATGACAACAGAAGCCTGGCCTGATCTTAAATCAGATGCTGGCAGGCAGAGGGCTCTTGACAGCCCTGCAAAATCCTTTAGTTACAAGTCGGCTTTAGCCAATTCTTTATTTGTAAATGACAATTTTCTACAGAAAAATATATGCTTGGGCTTCAATTTCGGAGCCCTAGATTGCAGCCAGGAAAAAATAATTGAATTTTTACACATTTTTTTTCCTCCTCTCTTTTTCTTCCTAACTTAAAAAAAAAAAAACCAAACAGAAAAAGTGAGGCTCTGTAAGGTGTGATTGGAGCTGATTGAGGGGAAGATGTGCCCTGGTTGATGTGCCTGGCTGTGGGGACAGGAGTGATGATCACTTTGTTCTGTGCTGGCTGGGAGGATTTGGGGCTGCCCCGGTGTGTCCAGTGGGGGCCCTGCCCGTGGGTGGGCTGTGTCTGGGTGACCCTCGGGGTGGAGCAGCTCTGGGCTGTCCTCATGACCCAGCAGCCCTCATGAAAGGCATCTGCAGAGTCTTTAGTGAAAAAACAAGCAAGTGATAAAACTTGCAGGCACCAGGATTGATTGCTGTACCTCTGCTGGCCCTGTGTGACCAGGCAGGTCCTGGCTCTGGAGGTGGGGGCATTTTCCCTTCAGCCTCTGGAAGTTGGCTGCTTCACCCAGTTTGCAGAGAAAGCACATTTCCGTGCCCGGGTGTGTGACAGAGGTGTTTGTTGGTTTCCTGGGTTAGGCAGTGTTGACTCAAACATCTCTCCATGGTGGGTTGGCTGCTGCTGAGCTGTCTCCAGCTGCAGGGCCACGGCCTCTGAGCCCTCCCCAGGCCCTTCAGGGAATGCTGGCAGCATTGTCCTGGATCTGCCTCGAGTCCTGGGGGCCCTGCAGGATCAGGTGGTTTGGGATCAGCACACCAAAGACACCTTGGGGTTTGTGTCCCTGGGCTGATCCTGCCCATCCTCAGGAGCTGCAGGTTAAGGGTGGTGGGTTCTGCTGTGCTGCCTTCTCAGTAGGGGATCCAGCACCATCCCTTTACCTTGTGGGGCCAAACTCAGGCACACCTGGGGCAGCAGGAGGAGCTGGGTGCTCAGCTGGGGCCTGGGAACACCGAGAGGTTCCTGGAGGGGCTGATCCAGCCCTGGGGATGGTGATTCCATGAGCACAGGCTGTGGTAGCTCAAGGATGCTGCGTCGGCAGCTCCGGCTGTCTTTCATCATTTGATTATTTTAAAAGTAACTGTGCAAGTTCCTTTTAAACTGACCCGTGGAAACTTAATAACACATCACTTCGATTTGATGTAATTGCTTTCTCCTGCCAAAGAGCATTCAGCCTGTCTGTAGGAAAAGGAGGGGCAAAGGCACCTCTGTTTTGAGACAGAAACTATGAAGATACAATGCTTGGACTGCTTTTTCACTTATATTTGCATTGAGAAGCACAATAAAAATCATTTATTAAAAAAAAATATCCGGGGGCTAGAGTTGTTATTGAGAGCCTTTAGTCAGCCATCTCTCAAATAAAAACAAAACAAGACAGAGAAAGAAGTATCTAATCAAATCGAATTGAAATTGCTTTTGTAAAGAAGTATTCTCATTATCTGGGTTAGGGATGGGATCTGAAGAGCATTTCTTTTTTCCACATGTTGTTTGAAATAATCTGGTTAAACCATATGCTTGTCTTGTAATTTCTTACAGATGGTCACAAGAACAAAGAAAATATTTGTAGGTGGATTATCAGCTAATACAGTAGTGGAAGATGTGAAGCAATACTTCGAACAGTTTGGCAAGGTAAGTTCTGCCCAAGTGAGCACTACATAGTTGTTCTTTCTTCTCTTTTTAAAGTGTGTTTTGAGAAACAAAAGTGCATTGAGGACTGAGCTCAAAGGAGGGCCAAGTTTTTGCCTTTCCATGTCATTTCTTGAGGCCTCAGGGATTCCTTTTCTGTTTCTTGCTTGTGTGAGTACAACATTGCCAACACTGTTTATTCCCACTAAAGAAAAAAGCATCACTGGAAGGTGAATCTGTGTCTGTTCAGGAAGAGTCTGACCCTTAGCTGAGTGATTACACAGTTGTCTTCTCCATAAAATCAGCCTTCTGTTAGCCCCAATTCCAGTGGCAAAAAGGGCAGATAGACGTATTGGAGAGCTCATTAATTTGTGAAAATGCCTGAAGGAATCACGTGAAAAGCAAGAGTAATGTGGAAGTCACTAGAATATCCACTTATTTTCTTAGTAGAAAATCCTTCTGCAAGTATGTGTACAATGCTGACATCATTGGAAAAAAAAAACCAACAAAAAGATCCCATAGCAAAAAAAACCCTCACGAAAACCCCAAAACAAACAAGTTTATGCAGAAAAGGAGATCTGAACCTTGCCAGAATAGTCTTTGCTGTGATGTAACAGCTCAAAGCCCACTGCCTAGGCTCTGGCTGGAGCTTAGTGACTCTGACTTCCATGGAGCTCCCTGGGACCCCACGGCTTCTGGAGCCTTGTTCAGGAGTGCCGTGGGTGACGAGCTCATGGAGCTGCCTGCTCTGGGAGCAGTTTGTGGTACCACCTTCTGCCTGCCCCACTGTCCGTGGGTTCCAGCTCCGTGGATTCCAGCCTGACAGCTCAATCCCTGTCTTCTGGAGAGCAGCAATTGATGTTTTAGATGCACGATTGCGTGAGGGCACAGCAGGGTATCCCAGAGCAAAGCAGCTCCCATTCCTTGTAGTTAGTTTATGTTTCTTTTATCTGCCCTGAAAAGCCTGAGCCAGGCAGGATTTTGTTGAGGGCTGAGGAGGTGAGTTTATAAATGGTTCCTGTGCTGGATTGATAGTTGTTTTGCAAACCAGTCATTTTATTTTCAATAATAATCTTCGATTCCGGCAGGATGTTTACAGCCTGCTGAGCCTTTTATTAAAGGATTACATGAGCTTTTGGATGTTTCTTCTGTAGTTACTTCTAATTGCAGAACTCCACTAACCTGTATTTTTCAAGTTAATAATAGTTTCAATATAAGTGCTTTGCATATTGTCTGGATGTTGTCTTAATATAGTCTTTTTAATTTCACCATCTGGTAGTTTCATGCTTGCAGTTTCACAGTCCCTGAGAATGCAGCAGCCAGGCTGTGTCTTGGGAGTGACGGGGGATTCGGGCCGCTTTGGTTCTGCTTTCATGCTCTGCCATTCTTGAGACAGCTTAGCAGAGGTTTGCCTTCCCAAAGGCAGTACTTCGGAAAAATCAAGTGTTTTTTCCAAGTGTCTTAATTTTGCAGGCTACAAAATTTAAGGAGCTGAAAATTGCACAAGTTGGGATCAAGGCAGGAACCTATTCCCATGTCAGCACAGCTGGGGTTGTCCCACTGAGGCTGCATGTCCAGGCACTAGAGCTGAGCTCCTGCAGGAGCCAGGCATGCAGGGCTTGGTCCCTGTCACTGTAGGTGACTTGTTTCAGTGCCCTGTTCCAGCTTGTGAAGAGTGTGGTGAAGCTGGTGGTGTTTGGAGCAGAGGCTGCTTGGCTGTGTGACCGTGACCCAACCTTGGTGCAGATGTTTGGGTTCTCCCCAGAGCACTGCCCTTTATCAGCTGGGGCAGTTTGTGGTTTCAGGGTGTTCTGAGGTGGTTGTCCTCACGGCCCTGGTTGTCAGGAGGTGGTTAATGGCCCTCAGAAATGGGTCAGCCAGGTTAGGAGACTTGTTAACATGCTGTGGACAATGGGATGCTGCGTTCAGACACAGTGACCCAGGACTGGTGCTGCAGGACCTTGCAGGGGTCAGTCCTTCTCCATCCCCCTTCCCTGCCCCTCCAGAACTCCCTTGGTGAGATCCAGCCCTCTGGGGCAGGGCCTGTGCTCAGCACACAGCCTGGCTCTCCAGTCAGGCCATCTCCATGCAAACACTGATCCACATCGATTGGCCAGCTCTGCCTTTGCTTAGAGCTGTCCTAAAATAAAGCACATTGCATTCCATAATTAATGTGTGAGGAGCCGCCCGTGTTTGAGAAGAGCATCTCAGGTGATTTGCTCTTTGAAATGCTGAGCTTATTTATCGGCGTGGAAAAAATTGCTTACGGACCGCTGCGATTCCTGAAATCCTGTTTGTACTTGCTGTGGAGAGGAGCTTTGCAGCCAGGGGAGGTTGGTTGGTCACTGGAGGTAGCTCTCAGAAGGCAGGATGTGGGGATAGCAGCCACCAGCTTTGGGGCCAGGCAGGCTTGCTTGTGCAACTGCAGTTGGCAGGAAAGGGATAAAGTGCTGAGTTTGAAACTGCAGCTTTTGGAAAAACCAGTGCCAGAACCTTTGTCTCCAAGAAAAGAGGCAAAAAATTACCTATATCCTTGTACTAAAAGCTTTAGTAAACCCACCAGCGATAGTGCCTGATGATACAGCATCAAAGGGTGTGGTAATGATATTCCTGAAACTTGTAAGGTTTCTCATAGTGATTATTTTTTCTTTCTGAAAAAGCCCAGGAGCCCCAGATTTCATTTTGGGAAGGTGGGCATCCTTAGCTGCCATAAGCTGCAGAGGAAAACTGGGAGAAATGACCCGAGTGAAGCCAAAAGCCATCACAGAACAAGCACAGAACAGTGTGATGAACAGCCTTGTGACTGCTTAGAGCTGCTGCGGCTGGTCCTGTGCACCTGCAGTTGTTGTAGGGCTCCCCAGAGAGGTTTGGTGGGCTCTGGGTGCTGAGGAGGGGAAGGATTCTTCTTCCAGTTGTTTTAGGGAGCAGAATCCATGGAGGACATGAGGAGGCTAAGCTGGGAAAATACCAAACTAAGCCATACAGAAGAAGAAGAAAAAAAGGCCATTGTGTTACTCCTGATCCTGGTAGTCTAATGCAGTTGTTGTGGGATCCTCTCCTGTTTCAGTCAAAGATGTTTCAAACAGTCTTACAAACAAAATAAATTCACTGTCTGTGTTGGCCCATCTGGGCTCTGCAGCATTGCCCTTGTGCTGGGTGTGAAAAGCTGCTGAGACCAGGCTTTAAAAGAATTTAAATGAGAAGTGTTAGAGCTGAGGAGATCCAGGGGAGCTCTGTGGGGCCGGCATTCCTCCCCTCTGCAGAGGCTGTGGTGCTGCTGTGAGCAGTGCTGGGGCTGCACATCTGCTGTCTTCTGGCTGTCTGGAGGGGTGGGAGGTGTGGAGCTCTGAGACTGGGACATGTTGGAGCATTGAAGGCATCAAGCGTCATCTAAAAAAAGGAAAAAACCACAACAGACTCCTCAGGCCTCACCTGGAGTCCTGTGAGCAGCAGAGGAAAGCTCTGAGTGCTGGTGAGTTGCATTTCTGAGGGCCGCCATGTCCTGCAGCTCGCTTGTGAGGGGCTGCATGTCCTGCAGCTCGCTTGTGAGGGGCTGCATGTCCTGCAGCTCGCTTGTGAGGGGCTGCATGTCCTGCAGCTCGCTTGTGAGGGCCGCCATGTCCTGCAGCTCGCTTGTGAGGGCTGCATGTCCTGCAGCTCGCTTGTGAGGACCTGCATGTCCTGCAGCTCGCTTGTGAGGGCTGCATGTCCTGCAGCTCGCTTGTGAGGGGCTGCATGTCCTGCAGCTCGCTTGTGAGGGCCGCCATGTCCTGCAGCTTGCTTGTGAGGGCTGCATGTCCTGCACCTGGGAGGCTGCAGCGCTGGCCCGAGGGCAGGGAGGGCTCCAGGTGCTGCTCCCTGCACAGAGTCCTGTGGGAGCAGCCCAGGCCTTCACTTGCACCTTGCAATTACACTTCACATGGCCAACTGTGTAATTAGTTTGGAAGACTTATGCCTAGTCATTGGTTTATCCTAATCGGCTTTGGCTTTTCCCAACAACAAAGTGAGCTTATTTTCCTAAGCTGAAACAACTCTGCTCCCTTTGTTCCTCTCTTTTATTGTCTCATTCCTTTCATTCTGTTTTACTGCCAAAGTTTTGTTTCATTAGGCCTACAAGTCATTTCCAATCCAGTGGGCTGCTACAATAAGGCCTTTATAACTCAGCTGCCCTGGTTCCCATGTCCCTTCTGGTCCAGAGCCAGGACTTGCTGTTTGACATGGGATTTTAACCCTTTGGCTGCCCCAGCTGCTGCTTCCCCTGTGGTGGGGCTGAGGCAGGCTGCAGCCCTGATGAGCTGGTGGATCCTAATGATTGCGTGCAGCCGTTAATTGACAGGATAATGGGCTCAGGTAACGCGTGTGGGCCCAATTACGGGCACAGAATTCTGAGTAAAAACCTCCTTTCTGTCATGAGTCGTGGTGGGAACAGTCCTTGGAATGAAAAGGCCACTGTGTCCTTCCAGCAGGGTGGGAACAGAGTTCTGGTGAAGGTATGTTCCAGTTGTCCTGAGCTATTAAATCAGCTCATGTAGGACTGTTCATTAGAAAAATCATGTTTGCTTGTGTAGGAGAGAACACAAATTTAAATTTATCCTTTTTTGAACCAGAAGGCGGTGTCTGAAGGAGATGTGTGAAGCAGTTCTGTGAACAAACAATGCTTTTCCATATTGCTGTTTCAGACTGCTGGAGGAGCAGTCAGTGCTGGTGGTGGTGGCCCCAGATGTTTTACTTTCAGTCTGAGAGCATTGGCTCTTCAGTTTTCCTTTCACAGTAATCCTAAAGTGACTTTCAGGGAAGGGGGCGCTCCGGCACTTGTTTTTTAGTTTAAATTTCCAGATGAAATTGGACCAGACCAGCATGCATTAATTTTCTTTTCTGTCCTGGCTTGCTACAAGGTCCCTCAGACCTATCGCAGGCGTGTTCCAGCTTCACTTGGAATATGTTGTTTCCTCAGGAATGGCTTTTAAGATTTGGAAATTTTGAGACAAGACAGGATTTCTGAATTACCTCTGTGGATTTGAAATATTTTTTACAGTCACTTGTTATTTCCTGTGAGACGCAGAACAGACCAGTGGAATAATAATAATATCTGGATTCTGAGTTGTTGTTTTTTTGTTTTGTTTTGTTTTCCTGTGAAACTGTTGAGCTTTTGAAAACATGTAGTTCTCTCATGAGTTCCTTCTGTAGCCTTAGTGCCTGGTGTCAGTGGAGAGAAGGTGCCTGCTCACCCCTGTCCTGGCCATGCTGCCTCCCACGGGCTGGAGGCTGTGAACAGCAAAATGGGAGAACGACAGTTTCCCCCTTTGGTTGTACCATGCCCTGCGTTATAACATGGACCCTGGGGCAAATAACAACCAGTGTAACCTGTTTAAAAAAGAACCCTTGTAATGGAGTCCCTCTGCTTTCTGTGTGTGTGTGAGGAGGAAGGAGGTGGGATCCTCGCTGAGGATTTCAGCCTAATCGGGTGGTTTACATAAATCACTTCGTCCCTGCTCTCCTCCCTGACAGCTGTGAAAATATAAATTGGGAAAACAGGAGAGAAAACTCCTCCTTGTTTGGCCAGGCTGTCCGGGTGTGAATGAGTTAATGCACTGCTGTGGTATTAAGCACTCCAGTGGTTTACTTTTCCCTGAGACCTCGAGTATGGCCTCTGAAGATGTTTTTACAATGAAGTTGTTAGCATGAGAAAAGGTGGTTTTCTCACCATGGGTTCATTTTGGGGGGATTTGGAAGTCTGTGTGGAGCTGGGGCTAAGGCCAGAGTCAGGAGGTGCAAGGAATTCTGCTTGTGTGAAAGTGAAAGCTTAGTTAATTTAGCCTTGGCAGAGAGTTTGAATTGTATTGTCACCTCAGTTGGACATTGATATGTAGATTTAACGGTCAATAGGAGACATGGATGGGCTGTCCTTAAAGCATTTGCTTTGCAGAAAAGTCATTTTTCAGGCTGACAGATTGCTAGCCTTTCACATTTTTCAGCACTGTATTTCCCAGTTCAGTACTTGGGAATTGATTATGTTTTATGAAATGAAGGGACAAATTTGGACTCTTATTTACATTGTAGTCTGTAATAGCCAGAGTTCCCAAAACATTTGTAATGTGCAGTAAAACACAGAAACGTGATGGCTTTTTTTTAACCTACTGCTGCCCTTGGTGTTCCCTTGCAGAGTAACTGCAAGCTCTGGGCCTGCTGTGGAACAGCTCACAGCTCATCCTGTTCCCATTTTAAGTTATCTGCATGCACCTTGGCACAAGTTGCTTAATTTGGATCACCTCATCTCCTTAAAACAGAACCACCAATAAACAAGCACATCATTGTTTGCAGCTCCTGATGAGTTTGGGACAGGGAAAGGCAGAGTTTTCGGGGGCTGTTCTGTTACAGGAGCAGCATCCTCCTCCTCCACACTGCTGCCTCTGCCCTGTGCTCGTGCTTTAAAATTCCACTGCTTCCACATTTCCTTATTTCCACGTTATGTCCACGATGTGCCAAAGTATAATGAATGTTCCTTTAAATTTTATCTTTGGCATGTGACAAGGGATCTGGGATCTAAGGGTCCCTCATGGCCTAAAGCACTTTTTATTATATTTCTTCTCCCTCCCACACATGCTTTTCTGCTTCTTTTTCTTTTTCTTTTTTTTAAACAAACTGAGTAATTTGTTCGTTGCTTGAAAAGCAGCCACTGTTTTCATCCTGCCAGTGACAAGCTGTACACAGGAAGTCAGTTTTTAGGTGGTCTGTAATAAGCCACATGCTTTGTGGAAGTGGTTTTGTTATAAATTAGATGTTGGTTTCTACCTGGGTTTTATGAAAAGAGGAAATGTTAAGGCAGGATTTGTGGGCACGAAGGCGGTATCAGAGCCCAGCAGAAGTTTGAAGTACAGTTTTATTTCCTTTTCTCCTCTGCTCGATGAGGTGCTGAGGAGGCTTCACGCTGTAGCACCACAGCCTGTGGGAGATGAGTGAAATCAATCATTATTCGGGGGCTGTGTTTGGGGAGAGCTAAGTTACATCAAAATACTCAGGTTTTCTCCTCCAACATATCTGTGAAATTTTTTGTGTGTGTCTTTGTGTCAGTTCTACAACTGAGCCAAACCTGTGGAAATGATGTATCTTTTCTGAGACTCCAAGAAAGTCAGTTTTGTTTTTCACCCCTGCTTTTATTTTGTACAAATGCAATAGGCTGTATAAAATCCCTAACAGATTGAGTTAATCCTGTTTGGTAACGTCTTTACATTAATCCTGGAGCATTCTTGGATTCAGCCCCAGTGAGTGGGGTTGTAGGTGCAGAACTTCCCTGGAAGGAGGCGATTTGGGTCTGCAGTGCTTGGTGGCATCTCTGAGCCCCGTTTGAGCCCATGGGGCTGGCTGGAGCTTGTCCCAGCAAGCTGGGCTGAAAGCAGAAGATGGTGGTGTTAATCCCCAGCACTGGGAACCAGGGGAAATATCTGATGGACGTTTTCAATATCTGCTGTGAAATTGCATCAGATTCCACTTTGGCACTTGTCTGGAAGCGCAGCCTCCTGGACGCTCCAGAAGTTATTTATAGGTGTAGGTGCTGCTCCTGCCACCCCTGCAGGGCACTGCTGCTCTTTGAGGAGCTGCAGCTGAGGGGCCCAAGGCTTGGCTTTGGGAAAAGCCATGTTTTAGCACTGGTTCTCTACTGAAAAAAGAGCAGCAGTTGTTTAAATCCAGCGTGGTGTAATTGAAACCCGCACAGTCCTTCCTGCTGGCAGGTTTGGGGAGCCCCATGGCCCAGGTGAGCTGGTTAAAGCAGAATTGTTTGGAGAGTCAGCATTTGATCAGTGCCAGCATCCCACAGAATGGGTACCCCAGCACTGAGTGATGGCATGGGAGACATGAGCGTGTTTTCAATGCAGCTGCGAGTCTGGGCCACAAAGAAAGGGCTTTTAAAAGTGCCCAGGAGGAACTTGGTAGAAATTGTTCCAATTGTGGAGAAGAGCACACATTACTGGGAGCAGGTGTAAAAATGCTTATTCCACATGGAAATGAATGGTCATATCGATCAGTCCTAGAGGTGACAGATCTGAGTTTTGCTCACACATGGAATATCCAGGTGAGACCAGTTTAATTAAACTTAAGTTAATTCTGCAGGGGTAGAATATGGAATTCATTTGATGTCCATCATACACATGTTGCTCTCTGTTAGGAACACTAAATATATTATTTTCTTGGGGAAAAAAAGTGTGCCAGCGCATGTTTGGGTAGAAACGGAGTGATGGCCAAGCATGAATCACATCAGTGCTGTCAATAATTACCATTCCTGGTGATACCTGCCAGCCCAGAGAGGGAGAGAGTGGTACAGGATATGTATGTATAAATATAACTGCAGGAACGGGGACAAGGACAAAGTAGCTCAAATGAAGAGCCAATTAAGATAATCTTAGCAGAATGAGGATTAACTGCCTCTTAATCTGAAGGGTACCCAAAATGCATGTGGCCAGTTTAGATCAAACAAGTGTTGTCTGTGTTAGGGACATCCACGAGGGCTTTGGGGTGGACAGGAATGAGCACAGAGTGCTCACCCCGCTGCCCAGGGCACGGTGGTGTTGAAATGGTTCTGTGTGGCACAGGAGGAGCCTCTGTGCTGTGGTGTCACCACTGTGGAAGTTGGGAGGAATATTGGATATGTCATAAAGAAATGACTGCAGGTATAAGGAGAGTTAACGTCTTGTAGTTTTCCTTTCCCAGAAAGAGGAAAGCACTTGCAGCTCTGTCAGGGAAGAAGCTGCTCTGTATTTCCTTTAAAAAACAGTTTAAAAACCATTTTACTTAACTGTTTAGCCCTTGTTCCATTTGCTGCTGCTCCAGGTGAGGTACCTGCAACCTATGTGGTGGGGAAAGGGGGGCAGATTTGCACCCGTGCTCCTGGAGACTCATCTTAAATTCCGGCAAACAGGAGCATGTGCAGGATTGCACTTGGAGCATCCATTTATTCTTCTGCTGGCTTGACGGGGTCTGGTGGGTGTGTGTTACCTGAGGTGGGGGCTGTCGGCTCCTGCTGGGTGTTTGTTGGCAATGGGGGGTGCCCAGAGCCCGTGTTGGGAACAGGGATGGTGCCCAGAGCCCGTGTTGGGAACAGGGATGGTGCCCAGAGCCCGTGTTGGGAACAGGGATGGTGCCCAGAGCCCGTGTTGGGCACAGGGGATGGTGCCCAGAGCCCGTGTTGGGAACAGGGATGGTGCCCAGAGCCCGTGTTGGGAACAGGGGATGGTGCCCAGAGCCCGTGTTGGGCACAGGGATGGTGCCCAGAGCCTGTGTTGGGAACAGGGATGGTGCCCAGAGCCCGTGTTGGGCACAGGGGATGGTGCCCAGAGCCCGTGCTGGGCACAGGGATGGTGCCCAGAGCCCGTGCTGGGCACAGGGATGGTGCCCAGAGCCCGTGTTGGGAGGTGCCCGGAGCCCGCTGGCTGTGCCCTCTCTGCAGGGCAGTCGCCGTGTGAGCGCTGGCTCTGCAGGTGGAGGTGCCTGTGTTGAATCTCTCACTCTGCTGAGTGGTTTAGCGAGTTCAGATCCGTGCCATGTTAATTGTCAGGACTGGGAGGGTGGGAGCAGATTTCACCGGGGGCAGTGGAAGAGATCCAATGAATTTCCACTCTGTTTCACTGCTTGGCAAACCAGCACTTACTGTCACTTTGCATAAATAGGTTTATTTCAGAGGGTCAGCCGGCACCACTCCCCCCTTCCCCTGCTGGCCCACCCTCCCCTGAAGGAGAGGAGGCCGAGGAGCATTTAATTTCCCCAGCAGCAGGTGCTTGTCATCCATCTGAAGAAAGCTGCCAACATCTGGTGCAATTGCCTCGGCAAACGCAGTAACAAGGCGCCTGCAGTTCAAACGCAGAGAGAGCATTGCCTCTTTAATGATAACAAGCTGTTGGCTTCCCCTCTGAGATGAATTCATCTCACAGATGTTTGTCTAGTTTTGGCAATCTTATCACTATAGCTTTGGTGATTATGCTCAACTGGAGACTATTACTATAAAAGAAGTTTGAACTCGTTCCATTTTTGCATTATTTATTTATTTAGCCATTTATTTCTCTGCTTTCTGGATATAATTTGTATCAACAACTGTACTGTTGGTCCCATTACCCAAGTACCCCCACGATTTGTGTTGCATCTGCTGAACAGTAGCTCGCTACTTGACTCCCAACACTGGCAAATGTCTTTCAGCCACGCTGACGTTTTTAACATTCCCCATCAACAGCTTTGTGGTTTGAACCCTCTATTTAACACTACATTTTCTGGGATTACTTGGCGCTGGCTCTGTCTGTTCTCTCTAATAACTGCAATATACTCACTATTTCTGCGAAGCGTGAGGCGCCAAGAATATTCTGGATATTCTGTTTGGACGGCAGCACTCTGGTGACCTTGGCAGGGCTTTGTAATGACAACGCACGGCCGTCTTCATTGTTGGATCTTAAACATTTCCAGCCTCAGCGTGATCACACAGAACATGGGGGGCCTGCAGGCTGAGGGCTCCAGTGCCTGTTTGCTCTTGTTTGCTTTTCTGACATACTTGTTTTCTTTTAAGGAGACAGTTTCTCCCCAAACGTGTGGAATTTAATTCTGGTAAATAGGATTTATTTTTGGAAGCATGCTTGTGAATAGGTGACTCATGCCTGAATGAAGATGTGTCACTGTTGGTGGGGACACCACGTATATAATTTCTTAGGCTATAAATAGCTGCCAGTCCAAGTACTGGTGACATGGTGATGCTTCGCGCCGACTCGTTAGCTCAGCCTGGCTGCTGAGGAGAGTGTTTAGAGTGTCAGTCTCTCCTGCTGGAGCAACAATTTCTGCTGATGCTTATGGAATAACATCAATAGATTTGTGAAATCCTGGGAGTACTTTAATTGGCACAAGCACGTTCCCGTGCTGCCGTCATGGGGTGTACTCGTGTTTCTTCTCTCACTGCAGAGGTGGAGGAACTGAGTTGTGGGGTGTTTGGGTGCTTGTCAAATGCCAGGGATATCACCTGCAGGGTCCTGACACTCTGAAACTGGGTTTGCTTATTTGTTTCTATTGCTGAGGAGCCTTTAAGCTAAATACACAGGATCAGAGCTCGCTCCTATTCTCGGATCCTGGAAGCACCAGTTCCTCTTTCCCTTTGTTGATGCTAAACTGTGGTTCCATGTTGTTGATGTTTGCTCAACACCACTTACCCACCAACACAGCACATATGGTTTAATGGCTGTCTTTTTCTGTGCTTCTGCT
Organism: Nicator chloris; assembly: GCA_013400495.1. Classification (NCBI taxonomy): domain Eukaryota; kingdom Metazoa; phylum Chordata; class Aves; order Passeriformes; family Pycnonotidae; genus Nicator; species Nicator chloris. The sequence continues at coordinate 514,443 of WAAE01003244.1, forward strand.
GTAGTTACAGTATTATTAAAAATCCATTAAATTTTGATGTACATCATAAAGTATGTGCTCCTGTGAATGCGAGCGCAGATAATTATTTCTGATGAATAAACCAAAAGGACAAGTATGTAAGAAGTTCATCCTGCAGCTTTCAATTTCCATTATATACATCTCCTGCAGGGGCAATCGTTGTGATGTTGCAGCTGGTTATTTCTGAGGCCTGCCTCTCCCCGGAGATGGATGATGACAGTGCAAACTTGAACTTGCACGAGTGCCAGTGGTTTTGGGCATATTTGTAGATAAATGGTTAAGCAGGAGAGGTAACCCTTGGGAAGGCAGAGAGTGTGAAGAGACTGAGAGACAGCAGCGACTTTCTCCGTGTTGGTTCATTGTGCCTGGCCTTTGTGGAATCTCAGAAAGTAACCCGATTATTTCTCATTAAAGTAACCCAGAAATGTAGCAACAAGCAAGGTGTCATTGCTAAAACACCACCAGGAAGCCGGGCAAGCTCTTCCTGGTGTCCAGGGCATGAAGCATGGAAGGGAATCATTAAAAATAATGCATTATAGTGTCCAAAAAGTTTCCTGCAGTATATAATGGCCCACAGGGGCCTCACCTAGTTTTCTGTATATGATATGGTTACAGCATCTCATTAACTTTCCCATAACACCAAATACACTTCTCTTGAACACCCCCTTCAGGCTTCACGGGTTTTGCCAAGTATTTCCTAATAAGCAGGAACTTCAATATTTATCATGCTTGCCTTTTATCCCCACTGGGCTGAAGAAGTGGTTGGCCTCTCTCCTGCCCCTTTAATTTCCTATTCCTGAATGCTCTGGGCAAACCCAGCTCTGACAGGATCCGCTTCTCTCACTGAGAAGACTTCTCTCAGTTTTCCCAACTCTGGTTTTAGGAGTTGCCTCTGCTCTTTTTTCTGTTTAAGAGCATGTCTGCACCCAGGGATTAGTCTTGGTATAGCACAGAAACTCTTGCAGACACCTTGGGCTTGGAAGCAGCATGCAGCCCTTAACTGTCCCAAATGAGTAAGCCAAATAAGTCCTAGAGAGATCCCACCAATTCCTGTGTACCCGTGGTTTCTTTGCACTTGGATGTCAGTGCTAAAACTGCCTTGATGGGCTGTGTGTGGTGACCTGGTTGTTTCTGCCCTGGAAAGGTTCCTTCAGGGCTGGGCACTGCTGCAGCCTTAGCTGAGTTCAGGGAGGTTGGTCCTGGGGGGAGATGATGTTTTCAGCTGGCGTGGCCGTCAGATGAGCTCAGGGATAAAGGGAGGGATGGAGTTATGCCTGTGCTGGGTTTAGGAGTTCAGCTCTGTGGACGTGGCACTGCTTTGCTGTATTATTTTGGTCTTATTCAGGTCTCTGTCCAAAATCTGGGACTAATAGTGTGGTTTCCCTCTTGCTGCTGCAACTGCAGGCTGTTCCGAGGGGGGTGAGCTGCTGCGTGCAGCACCTTGCAGCGACCTTGATCAAAGTCACAGTGCTGCTGCGAGACCAAATGATGACAAATAAATTCACCTTCATACAGTTTAGTCTAGCTGGCTTTGTTCCTTCATCCCCGATCCTCCCTGCAAAGGGTTCTGTTTACTTTCCCTGAAATGGAAGAGGCCCTGCTACACAGTCCTTTTTCAAAAATAAACCTCTGAAAAGGAAAACAAAAGAGAAGGAACAAAAATCAGACATTGTCCAATTATACAGAGCAGATCCTGATGCTGAGTTCCAGGCAGCTGGAGCCAGAGGTTTGTTTAAGTGTAACACAAATTCTACCATTTTTGGATGGTTTGAAACTCTCTGCCTCTCCCTCCTGTACTTTCAGAAAACAATAAAAAAGAGAACTGCCCATCCTGTCAAAAAGAAGAGCTGCAGAGATTCAATACCCAGGATGGCAAAAGCAAATGAAGGGACAAAACCACTTCCTACCTTCTGCCTCCCTGGGAGTGGCCTTGAAGCTGTGGGGTCTTGGTGCCAGCCAGGCTTAAAGTGGCATCAGCAGATGCATCTTTAGCGGTTTGCAGTCATGTTTCTGAAGTAAATAAGTACTAAATGTTGGTTATTCCCACCCTCAGAAGGGCTGAGAGGGATTACTGAAAACCTCTCTAATGCCAGAACTGCACTGTGTTCGTCAATAATTAGGATACAGGTTCCTGGTGGGAAGGAAGTTTTGTGCTTGGTTGACTTGCAGGTCATGTTTTTCATTTCTTTGCTGTTTTAAGTGGAGAGGTTTATATACTATTCCTTGACCTAAAAACATCCACTGTAAAAGGTACAGAAGGTGCAGGCTGAGATAATGCATCTTTTGGGACTGGAGGCTCACTTCTGACCTCTGTGTACACGGTGTAAATCAAACTGGGCTGGAGCTGTGCAAACAGGCCAGGGCAGCTCGTGCATTTGGGGCTGTTCTGCCCTGCCACGGTGGTAATGCTGGGTGAAAATGCTGCTGCCTGGTGCAGCTCTGCCTTGGCCTTTGGGGATCAGGGAAGGGCTCTAAAAATAAAGAATTCGAGGTAACTGGAGTTGGTTTGCACACAGAGTGTGTGAGTGAATGTGGTCCAGGTGTCAGCAGCCCTGGAGCTGTGCTTGTCTACACAAGCTGTGAGTTGGACAGTTGGTGTTGAACAGTGTGGGCTGGGAGAAGCATCTTAAGGAAGAAATTCTTCCCCGTGAAGGTGGGGAGGCCCTGGCACAGGGTGCCCAGAGCAGCTGTGGCTGTGTCCAAGGCCAAGTTGGATGGGGCTTGGAGCAAGCTGGGATAGTGGAAGGTGTCCCTGCCCATGGCAGGAAATGGAACAGGATCTTCGAGGTCCCTCCCAACCCAAACCATTCCAAGGTTCAGTCTCAGCTGAGTGAAGGCTCTGTCTGTGTTCTTCCGTGTGCCGTTCCCTGAGTCCTGTGGCCTCCCCAAGCAGGGTTGGAGTGTTGGTGCTGGCAGCCACAGCCCCATCAGCGTGGGCAGCCTCCAGGTGCAGTTGCTGTGTGCCACAGCCCAGGCAGGAGTCCCTTCCCTTGCTCAGAGTGCTGCTGAAATATTAATGCAGAACAAATCATCCAGTTTAAACCGAACATCAGACGGAGGAGGGAGCAGTGGGGTGTGATGCTCGCTGTGGTTTGTACAGGGAAATGTGCCTCCACTGCTGCTGGATCCTCCTGGCACAGTGCCCTGAGCCAGGTGGGCAGGAGGAGGATCTGTAGTAACCTGGTCCTCTTTAGGTGCTAGAAGTTTGGGCCCTTAATCCTCCCTGGCTCCTGGGAACTAAGGTGAAATGAGAAAGGGAGCATTGCTATTTTGCATCATCTGTGACTGATTGGGAGGGTACTTGGAAAAACTTAACTGTTCTTGGGACTTTCTCACACTGGCTGCTTAAATCAGTTATTTTTCCCAGATGGTAAATCTAGGAGACTTCCTCAGCAGTCTGGTGATAACAATAATACTTATATAGCACTTTACATAGTCCAAGTGCTGTCCAAAAAGCTGATCTGTCTTGTCTTCTGCAGTGATGTGTAGTTAAACTTGAAGGATATTGGCCTGAATTTGTAGCTGTTTATCAGCCATCTATCTGTGGGCAAATTTACTTTTCTGATGGCTTGTAGCATGTGAGCAAACTCATTTCTCCTGCGGATCTTGACATTAATTCCAGTTTTTCATCGTGGTAGTGGAGATGATCTTTAAGCAGAGCAGAGAAGAAAGATGTCTTTCTGGCTATTGCACTGCAAAAAAGATGAGCACAGCTTTGGAGAAATATTTCAGCCTGTATAATGTATAAATGAATGTAGACCCTGAGAAGGAGTGTGGTTTTTCCCTGGGGACTGACCTGGCTGCCATGTGGCACAGGAGTGGCCATTGCCTCTCTTACATAATCTCTCCAAGGCTTTGCTGTTCTTTAAAGGTGTTTCCAGGGAGCCTTAGGCACAGGCAGAGGGAACAGGTTTGCACACCTGCCTGCAATTAAGGAGTTTGTTTTCATTCTCCCTGGTGGTTTATGACAGTCCCAAGGACAGTCTGTGCTGTGCGGAATTGTCCCTCCGCCAAGTGCTGGAGGCTGACACCCAGCCCTGTGTCCCCTTCCTGGTGTCACCTCGGGCAGGTGGGAACCGAGCAGAGCCAGGGGCTGACATGAGGATATGGAATGTGGAGGCACAGGGGCTGGGTGAAGGCTTGTGGGAGAGTGGAGGAAGGAAAATATCCTCAGTGAAAGGGGCCAGGGAGAGAGCCAAGTTCCTCGAAAGAGGACCTCGCAAGGAACGCGCAGATGACATGAAAAAGTAATTAAAAGGAAAGCCCTAATGGGACGTTAGGGGGAGATGCAGCTGGAACTTGAATAAGCAAATGTAAAGAGGGAATTAAGTTTGTAAGCTTTCCTCCGAGGAACTGCTGGGGAAAACAGGGCAACAGCTTCTGCTGATGTAAATCAGCATTGAGCCCGCTGCTGAAGAGCTCCTGCCTGTGAGTGTGGCTCATTTGATATTTGCTAGTCCTAAACCTGGAAAACACACGGGGAAAGAGGCTGTGGCGTTCTGCAGAGGTGACATGAAGGACACTTGATTCCAAAGTGAAGGATATCGACTACAAAAACAAAGGGAAACTGTCGGTAATGTAGTTTGCCTGGGGCAAATTGGTAGTTTGCGATAAGTAATATTAAGTGTATAATGCTTTAAATTATCTGGATAATTTAATCTATGTGATTTTAAAGAAATGATTTATCAGCTCTGATCTCGAACAAAAATAAAATAAACCAAATGAAACAAAACCCTTCAATTAATATTAGCACTTTCACTCTGGAGAGTAATACACAGCAGAGATGTTTATTTTTAGCTGTGAAGAATTTGCATGTGTGTTTCCAGATGTGTTCTCAGACTTGGTGCTGCTTAAAATTCAGCTACCACAGTACGTAGAGCCCAATTTTCTTTTCCATGGCATTTTGTCTCTGCCACCGTGGATGTAATTTTTTTCTTTTTTTCTTCTTTTTTCTCTTTTCTCCCAGCAGAGGTGGTGGAGGGGGGTGTGATGATTAAGGCAGCCGGTAAGTCTCTTAGCTTCCTCTGAACTTTACTCCCTCTGCCAGGAGTGACCTATTTAGATGAGGCCCTTTGATGCAGTTGGGGAGGTCAGGTGAGGTCAGAGCACTGGCCGTGCCAGAAATCCCACAGATGCAGGAAGCCAGGAACTTGTGGAGGATGCAGGCGGAACAGGCAGTCGTTTCAGCGCGTTCTCTCCCTGCGTGTGCGTTTGTTCTCTCTCTGAATCCCTGGAACAGAGAGGGACGGGTGCTCTGCAGTGCAGAGAGCGGCCGGAACGCCCCCGTGCTCGTGCGGGCACAGGATCCTCGTGGAAGGGCTGGCAGTGGCCTGGAGCAGGCACAGCACGGGGGCTGGATTCCCTCTGCTCCGCTCAGGGATGGCTCAGCAGATGCAGATGGCAACCCTGCCTCCCCAGCTCCTCCTTCCCGGCGTCCTCGCAGCCTCCCAACAAGGGGCTGCGCAGATGTGTCAGATCCTCCAGCCTCTTTAATTCCTCTAATTGCCATGTGGAAGAAAGAGAAGGAGGAAGACTGCTCCTCTCAGCTCAGTTGTCCCAAAGTAAAATCCCAGCTGAGCAGCTTAAAATAGATGGTCAGCTGGTTGTGAAGGCTGGAACTAGCCCCGAGAGCACGGCATCTGTCTCCCAGGAATGTTGCCTGGTCATCAGGCTAGATACATAAGGGCTAGAACTGTGTTTGTGTGAGAGACAGGCTGCAGTGGGGATGGGGAGCAGCCCGGGATGTCAGCAAGGCTGGCGTGCTCCTGTCCTCTGGCAGCTGCCAGGGAATGGATAACACAGGGCTCGCGGACAGCGCAGGTCACAGCGTGGCTGTGCCCGTGCTGCTCCTGCCCAGGGCTGCCCTGCGAGGCCACTGGCAGTGGCACATCTAATAACTGATCCAGCTTAAAAAGGGGGGAGAAAAAAAGATTATGCCAACGATAGCAGCACAATGAGCAAGTCTGTTTTACCTTGTGTGTTTCCTCATGTGCTGCCGCCTCCCTCCCGCGGCCGGGCTGGATCCAATGGCAGCGCGGCTTTTCCTCGGATGCAGCACTAAACAGATTTTTCTAGTGGCTGAATTTAATCACTTAGATGCAGAACACTGATAGACTGAATCAATTTAATTCCCATTGCTCATGACTGGGAGGGGAGAGAGGGGAGGAGGAAGGTCATAACAATTTAGCAAACAACCTGGCTTAAAAACCGATAGGTTGTCAGTGTTGGTTTTCTTTGAGTTGGGGTGTTCTTGGGTTTTTTCTAAACCTGCCCAGGCCAAGAAACATGGGAGCCTTGGGAAGAGGGGAACACTCTGTTGTGCAAGGTGGGACAGGTTGGTGTGTGAGGTCTGAAGTGCTGAGGCTGCCACAGAGCTGTGGGGTTGGCTCCATCAGGGAGGAATGTTGATGCTCCCTCCTCTTTTCTTTCGAGGGAGCTGCTGGAAAAGGCGTCTGGGAGTTGGGCTGTGAATGTCTGGAATGGCACGTGGTGTCTGAGCATTTGTTTGCTTCAGAGCATCTTGGTGCTGAGCTGCATGGTGCCTGGGTGGTGCCAGAGCTCTTTGGGAGGCTCCAGTTACCTGCTGAGGCACAGTCCTGCTCCGAGAACAGAAGGGTTTCATTGAGAACGGAGCAGTCTGTGAGCCTCCTTGCAATACAGGGCCCTGCTGCTCCTCGGGTCTGTTGCACTTAGAGTTGCACCCCTTCCTTACGAAGCCCAGAGGGTTGGCAATGCTCTTAGAGTGCTTTTTCCAAGGGAGTTGGCTCTGCAGAGCACGGGCTGTGCAGGTTCTGTACAGCCCCTCCCTGGTGCTTTTGGGCTCTGTTGCAATTTCAGTGGTCCCAGGAGATGAAGCTCCTGTGAAGAGGTCCCCAGGCCTGGCCTGGGTAAGCTGTTGATGTCACATTTGTCTTTAACAAGTATCCAGCCGTCCCAAGAGAAATCCCAGGCCCATCAGCCGAGTGCCAGCCCTGGGTGTTGTTTCAGAAGGATCTTGAACAGTTTCTCACGCAGCTCTTGCCCTGCTGGCTGCTGTGGGATGTGGGTGACACTGTCACCTCCCGGGGTACCTTGTGAGCGTTGCTGTGCCATCCTTTGCAGGGCTCCCCGGGGTGCCAGGGCCTCCCGAGGTGCCCTCCAGCTGGGCGGGCAGAGCAGCACAGCCCTCAGCCCACGGCTGCCATCCCGTGAGACACACAGCAGTGCTGCAGTAATGAGAGCAAACTTGGCCAGCCTGACAGCAAACTTGGTCGCCTGCCACAGCCATTGGCCCATATGCACAGTGGTAAATAAAAGCTGGAGCTGAATTCCTTTCAAGTTTTATATAATGTTCGCTACAATATGGAGTGGAGGGGGGAATCCCTCTTAGGAGTAGTTCCACCAAAATGCAAACCCCTTCTGTCTGGGGTTGTGCAGCAGGGTGGTGACGATGTTCCAGAGGAGGGAACTCTGGGGTTCAGCACAGCCTCCCTGCTGCTGGGGGAGGCTGTGGGACCTCCACAGACAGCCCCAGCCCTGGCCGTGCAGGTGTTCAGGTGGCAGCAGCAGGGGGCTGCAGAGGGAGGGCAGCCCCAGTATGCAGGCAGTGAACTCGGAGGTGTTTGCTGCCTGCTCTGCTCTGCCCTGCCCTGCCTGGAGCCTGGCACTGCGTGCGCAGCTGGGCAAGGACGTGAACCAGAGCAATGACAGAGGGAGCAGAAGGGGAGGAAGTTCAGCTGTGCTAAGCGATGGTCAACTTAAAAATAGAGCCATCTATTTATAGCCTTGGCAGCCCTCTGCCCCCCCGAGTGCTACAGCCTGTCTGCAGTCTCATCTCAGATAGGTGGATATTTATACACACACACACACACATTTGTGGGCAGAGGAGACCCTCCTGCCTGCCCTGGGGCTGGCACACGGGGCATGGATGGACCCTGAGGGTGTTGGGGAGCCTGGCAGAAATTTGGGTGCCTTTTCCCTTCCTGCCTGTGCTGTGAAATGCCCAGTTTGTGGGTGAGTGGCCTCGTGCCACCTCCTGCCTTACAAACTCCTGCTTATAAAATACCTGCTTCTAGTTGAAACTTAATCAAATTAAATCTTAATTATATGGGGCTCCAGGACAAAGCTACGATTTTTTAATATACATTAAAAAAAAAAGGGAAGGAAGTATGTCTAGGGACTGTTTCCTTTGAGATTGTCTCTCCAGCACTGAGGACTTTTCTGTTTGTTATCTGCATGCCTATATTCAGTTGAATTCTGTGACCTATCAGGTCATAGATATTTTTGGTTTTTACTTGTACAGTCCCTTGCATGTTCAGGCCTGACCCTACAACTGGTGTTTCTGCAATAGAAATAATCAGCAACATAGATAAGCTTTGATGGATGGCACTGTTGGCCAGAAAAGCCAGCACCTCTGGGAACAGCAGTGGTTTTAGAAGGCTCCTGTGGCTGTTCTGGGACTGGGATGTCAGAGTGCTACTGCTCCAGCCTTCCAGCAAATCCTGACTCTTCCTCAATATATTTGTACCTCAAGGCCCCTTTGCCTGAATTAGACATGAAGTTTAGTAAGACTTTGTGAGGGAGTTTCTTGTACTTGAAATGAAACCAACTGGTTTTGTTCCAGGGAACATATTGAGGGGAGATTAATGTCTCTCCATAAACAATGCCTGTAAGGGCAGTTGTGAGTTCTTTTTGGGCTTGGTTATATTTTAATGGAAGACTGATTCTATTTTAATGTTTCAATTTTGGGCTTCCAGTTCAGACTCGAAAGCCAAAGCTGCTCTTTCCCTCAGTAGTATGCGCTTAAGGGTGGAATTTCTGCTTTAGTTTTCAATCTCTTGCGCTTTTGTCATTTTTTTATCACAACCTTATGTGTTCTTTAAACAGTTTTTTTTATTTAATCATTTATTCTTTTAAGTGGGCTTAATTGTATAAAGATTATCATGCATAAAGAGACGTCTATAATTAGAAGGGGGGATTGGTGCTGTTAGACAGTGTTTTAGTGAGGAAAATTACAGTGTTCATAAACTGTTTGGAGAATGGAGGCAGCATATATTAACACTCAACAGGTTTTATGTAATCCTAAGAGAGGATTGACTCTTGCTCACTTGGATGAGTTTTAAGCTCTTCTCCAAGCTTAGTGCTCCCCTCTCTTCCTTCTCTTTCTCCTGGTGCAGAAGTGGAAACAGCCCTGTAATCTACTTTTCCTTCTTCCTTGAAAGCAGGAATTACTAATAATAATTGGCAGGTTTATCTTGGTTGGGCTGTGAAGGGATTTGCCTTTGGCTGCTCCACTGCCCCTCACCTGTGGCTGGTGGTGGCACCGTTCAGATGGACGTGCCCTTGGGGCAGGCCAGGTGATTTCCAGCTCCAGGGATTCAGCTGTGGGATGCACTCAAGGTGGTTTAAACTGTCCTGGGATTCTTCCACATTGAGTTCTGGCCAGCTCTCCTGGAAAGAACACATCACCACTGCTCCTCTTCTTACTGGTGCCTCCTGTTACAGTGTGAGTGCGTGAAACTAGGGATAAACACGCAAAGCTGTCGTGGTGCTCCATTCCAGGGAGGGAATTGATTGGGAAGAATTCCTCTGCACATCATTTGTGAGCTGAAATGAGCAGGAGAAACCAGTGTGCCATGGCTTGGCAGCCTGCCTGCAGTCCCTGGATTGTCAGAATTTCTTCTCCCTCCATCTCCTCCCCTTCCCCATTGAAATGACATGGCCACAGGGGACCATTGATTTCTGCTCTCCACATTGTTAATGAAAAATTCCTTGTTGGCTCCTGGTTCTCTAAATCCTTTGAGACAGCTGCAGCAGCTCAGATACTTCAGGAGCAAACATGCCAGGCCGGGTGATGTACGACTTGGTGAACTTTAAAGGGACAAAAGGGTCGGCTTTGGTTGGCCATAAACCCGGGCCAGGCTCTTATCCATGGGATTATTGCATTTTCTGTAGCCAGTTTGCTGTGCATGTTTTGATAACTCAGTACACAGTTTCCATCTCTGATGGCATACAAGATTTACCGTGCTTCTTAATGCTTAATAATTGTATTTTGAAGTTCAGTGTCAGCCAAACAAGAGCCGTGAGTCTCAGTGATGCTAAATAAAGCCTTCTCACGGATTCCCAGGACTCCACATGCGGTCTTCGTTTCCTTTGCTTTGCCAAGTTCAAGCCATTAATTTTGAGGGAAGGGAAGTATTACTTTTAGATCACCTTGTAATGCTTTGTTGCCTCATTTTATGTTCCTGGACAGCACAGTAGTGGAACGCTCTCCCCTTATGAAGTGCAGGGTGCAGATGGCAACTCATTAAAACTTCAGTGATAATCACCCTTCCTATGGAATTACCACTTAAATCTGGTTAGTAGAGGAGGAGGAGCAGTGTCACAGAAACATGCTGCTTCTGGGTGATTTAAAGCATATGGGATTGAGTGTTTTATGTGTGCCCCTTGTCGGGAGCCCTCAGAGCAGATTGCCAGAATTGTTGAGCAGTTACAGTTTAATGGAGGTACAGGAGCTTTTGCTCTTGATCCCTTTGACAGTTAAGCTGTCGTCTCCAAGTGCATTTGGAAAAAAGAAAGTCTTTTGAATACAGCTTTTTTTGCAGAATAAATGGAGGCAAGAACAAGTATGTGAGGCAGCTGGTGAGGAGCTTTTTGGTCATTTCAAGGTTGGGAAATATTCTTAGGGGAGTGATGCATCATTGTTACATGGCCTCAAAGCAAAAAAGGTACTTGCTTGTTTGTCCTCACTTGTGCAGATGGTAAGAGGAATAGTCCCAAGGGCCAGCTGAAAGCTTGGAAGTGCCTGGCAGTTAGAAAAAATACCTGGATTCAAGTCTCAACACTGTCACAGATTTTGCTTTGGGAGTAAAGTCGCTCAGTCTCTGTCGTGGTTTCCCACCTGTGGAATCTGTCTGAAGTGTCACTGCCTTCACTGCAGCAAAGCAGTGGAGATCATGAAGTATTTGGGTGTGAGCAGGACTGAATATTAACTGTGAGTAGAGAGAAGGTCTTGGCGTGTGTTTTGAGCTGTTGGGTGTAACTGGGGAGGTCCTGATTTCCAGAGGCAGGTAGTGATATCTCCTCCTCCAGACAGCTGCATCCAGGTAATGAGGGTACCAACATATTTCAGCCTAGAGGTGTCTAAAAAGCTCCCCAAATAAATCACCTTGCCTGGATAACTCAGGTGCAGGAGGTGTGGGGGTTGTTTTTCACTGTTCTCAGGACTCATGCTGTAGTGTCCCCATGTCCCCTGTCTGTGTCTGCCTTTCCATGAATTTCCCTGGAGGGCAGCCAGTGGCCGGGCTGTGCTCGCCGCTCCTGCTGCTGGCTGCAGGTCTGCTGGCTCTGTGGGGTGAGCCACCAGCCAGAATCTGGCCACTGTTTCCTCTGAGTCACATCTGTCTAGTCTTCCTAAAGCAAACAGAGCAGCTTTCCTGCGTTTGTGGTGCTGCTGAGCCAAGCGCCGTGCCCAGCTCTGTTCCCTGCTCGGCTCCCGCCGCGGCGCCTGGCGGTGCCTCCCAGCAGCGCTGCCCAAAGGCTCACACCTCGTGTGCCACGGAGGTGGGATGCTTGGGAGGGAAAACCAAGGTGTTTCCAACAGTATCCTGCCTGCAGTCAGCTGTTTGGTGGGAAAACCTTGATGTAGGGTGGGACACGGCAAGATCTTTTAAATATGGTCCTTCCTCCTCATTAAAGCTGTATTTGAGTCGATAATTGTGTGTTTAGTGCATTTAAATGAATTCCTGATTCTGTCCTTACACCCAGCAGAGCCTGACTGTGGCTCAGTCCCTGCCTGGCACTGCCCTGTCACTCAGCCCCTTGCTGGGGACTGGCTTTATGTGCCTTTAGGTGCTGTTTGCTTATCCCCGTGTGCGTGTTTTGCCTCGTTGTCAGCAGTCACACCCTCGCAGCCCGAGCCTGTCCTGGCGGTGCTGACAGGGATGAGGGACACCAGAGGGGCAGCCACACTCCCTCTGGCATTGCTGCAGGGATGTACTGGGGGTCTGAGAGGAGCTTTGGCCTGCCCAGACCTCTCCTCTGGCCATGGGGTGGAACCAGGACCTGGAGCTGGTGGGTCAGTGCTGCCCATGAGGGATGGGCTCCCCTTGCACTGGGATCAGCCTCATTTGCTCTGAGCTCACTCTTCAGCCTTTCTGCTTTGGATTTTACAGCTGCATTTTCAAAAGCAGACCAGGGCCTTGTTTTCTCTCTCATCTCCTCCTTAACAGCCACTTGAGCTGTTGGGGGACACTGGGTACATGTTTACTGGTGAAGTGTTTCCCACTGTAAATTGCAGGAGAGTTACTTGGAAGTACTTGAAAATTACTGTAGCTTCACCTCATCTCCCCTCTGCCCCTCATACCTCACACAATGTTGCACATTTTACATTCAGCACCCTAAAATTTAAATGCACATCATATATCTGTGAGTTCTTGAGAGACCCCAACTGTGAGGAGCACTGCTGGATGTGGAGTGCTCAGCGTTGTACGAACCTGGGCAAACCAAAGGGGCACGAGGGGTTTCTGATTTGTATATTCATATGCAGGACAGTGAAGAAGCTAAGAACCCACCCTCCTGGAAGGGTTTCATCTTTTGAACGTGGCACATCAGCAAAAAAACCCACACTAACATTTGTGTGCATTTGTTCCAGTACAAACACAGGTGTTCCTGCACAGCAGCTGTGGCGGGGGCCACCCTGTGCGTGCTGGAAGTACTTGGTTCTGCTTTACTGCTACCCCTACCCCAAAAAACACAAACAAACAAACAAAAAAAAAAGAAGAGAAAAGAACATCTGCTAATGCATAACTAAAAAAAAAAAAAAGCTGCGGAGGAAGGGCCACTGGCTTGGCTGCTGCTGAACTTGGTGAGAAGTTCAGGGGAGCACTCCCTCGCAGGCAGTGTGCTCGTGGCCCTGCATGCTGGGCTTTATATGTGGTGATGGTTTCTATGTCATGGTAGCATATGCAGATCAATTTGTAATAGAAATCCCTAACAGCTCGTGGTGCAGGAATATGGTGTCTCTGTTGACAATTGCTATTTTTGGTGGAAGCAAACCCTGAGGCCTTTGCAGTGCTGCTATGTGTTTAGACACTGCTGTCTGCAGAGGGGAAGTGGGGCTTGCAGCAGCTTTGTGAGGAAAGGGATTCTTCTCCCTGATGTAATGGAAAACTTCTAAGTCAGGGCTTTGGACCAGTGATTGCAGTGCTTGGCTATTAAATTCCTTTTGGTCTCCTCATCTTTTTAAGTGCATTTAGCTCCCAAGTGCACAGATGGGGGGCAGTAGGAGTGATTTAAGTAGAGACCCCCCCCCTCTTTGCTCCGGCAAAGGTTTCACTGTGAAATGCTGGTCTTGGAATGTGTCCAGGAATGCACTGGGAATTGTAAGCACAGTGTTTTGTTTGGTTTTGCAAAGGAAGCTCAGTTTACCTTTAATTGTTTTGTGCATATTACTGACTGATGCAGTTTATTTTCTTGTCAGTGGCTGCCCATGCTGGGAATGGAGGAAGCTGGGAATGTGGCAGGCTGGATGCTTCCATGTCCTAGGCCAGAGCAAACTCTGCCTTCTCCCAACACCTTGCTCATGGCTGGTCCCCAGAACTAGGCTGTTCAATGCCTGGCTGCTAATTGCTTTTGAAATCATCACTTTCAAGCTCTTGGTGAGGGACTTTTGATTTTTATGAGGCTTTTTTGTGGAGAGCAAGAAACTTTGATGTAATTTGAGTGTGTTGGTGCCAGGTGCTGGGCAGTGCCTGGTGCTCCTGTTTGCTCCCAGGTACCCAGAGCTGCCTGTTCCCACTGCCCAGCTGTATTTGTAGCATCCCTCTCCGTGGTCTTTGTGGATTCAGCTGGCCAGGGATGGGTGGGAGCAGGCTCCATGGAGGGCTCCCACATCACTGCTCCTTGTCCCCAGGTGACCAGGGTAAATAGACACACAACATGTTATTTATGCATTCAATAATTGCCTGTTCTTTTGCATTCCCATGTTCCAGCTCTTACTGTGTTTCAATGATTTGTTCCCTTTGCCTGGAAATGAAAATTCCTCTTAGCTGTTTTTCTAGGAATTGTTTTCTCCCTCTTCCTGATGACAGTGCAGAAGCTGCTGGAGGCTGATACCTCTAGAGAACATGTGGCTGTTTCCAGATGCTTCAGCCCCTGCAGCATCCTGCAGGGAGTTCTTTGGTTTCTGCTGGGGGCTGTGCAGGCCCAGCTTTTATTTTTACCCCAACAGAATTCTGCAGAACCCTTCCCAAGTGCTGGGAGCCAGTGCCAGCAGCCACAGTTCTGCTGCCTTTCCTTGTGGATCTGAGTTCCACTGACTCCTTGCTCCTGCTCCAGCATCACTGGAGAGGAGGGCTGGCACAGGAATAATGGATGTTTCACGGTGAAGGTGAAGTTTGCAAGTACCCCATGTGCATGTAGCTGCGGCTGTCATTTATGAGTCTATCAAGAGGGTTTGTTTTCCCAAATAACCCTCTGAATTATTCTGTGTAATTAACTCATGAACTTATTTAAAATGATAACGGGGTAGGGAGGAGGAGAGGAAGCGTTGTGGAGCTTAGCAAACCGATAGGATTGCATCACTTTTCCCCACTGATCACAAGGTCGTCTCCAACAGCTGTTCCAGCGTAATTACCCAGCCCAGGCTCCATGGTTGGAACAATTGAAAAATTACAGGGGTCACTGGCTCGGTGTCTTAAATTTTAATAAGTACATAAAAACAAAGTGCTGAGTTATTAAAAATTAATCCTGCTAAGCGGTTGTTCAGGCTTTTTGGAGATGGGAAGCCTTGAGGGTGTCCGTTTGTCCACAGGGGCCGGAGCAGTGCGGGTGGTTATCTCTCCGGCCCGTGCCGCTCTCCGGCAGCGCTTTAATGGGAATGTTAAGTTTGATTATTAATTTAATCAAGGTCATATTTTGTTTATGCAGAAGTAGAATGAACTGTGGCCCTCCGTAATCCTTTCTCTCCTCGCAAGCTCAGCCTTTGTAATTCCTGTAAGCTGCTCACAGGCGCGGAGTTGGGATATTCACACAGTCGAGTGGATATTGTGCAAGTGTTGATTATCGCGCGCGGCTCCGGCTCCTCCTAAGCACAGAGATGTTCTATTAACACGGAACCTAAATCTGCCAGCATTAACATTATAAGCCTAATTTCTTTTCCCCCCCTTTTTGGGGCTTTGAATGCTGGTTATAAAACTTGGATCAGAGCTGGGAGCACGGCAAGTGAGGGCGTTCTTCAGAGAGCACTTGGCCGTGGCGCTGCTGCGGGAGCGCGTTCGGGAGCTGCTGCTCGGGTTCTGCAGCTCTGTGTGTGTGCAAAGCCATGAGAACTTGCCACGAAAGAAAGTTGAAACCCTTCCCTGGCCCACCTGGCATTGTTTTCTGAGGCAATTCAATATAAAGGGCATACAAAGCAGGGAGGATAGGCTGAGCCTGGGGGTGGGCTTTGGAATGAGACGTTTATTTCCTTAAGTTGTGTGCAGGAATTTGTAAAGGAATCCGGTAGGAATATTTACTTTTATTTAAACATAAATAAAGAAGATGCAGGCTATCTGGTGCCCCAGGGATAGCTAGAGAAAATCATGAGGGGCATTAGACGTATAATCTGAATTTTCAGATAGCTGTAGGATAGGATATTGGGTCTTTTTCCTCCATCCGGAGCACAGGCCCTTGAGTTAGCCAAGGTTATTGCTGGCCAGCTTTCCAGCCTGCATAATGGGTAATTTTTTATATAGCAGGTCTAAAACTTTGCTGAAAAACAGTGAAAACTTTGGGGACCTTTTGGCTAAGCTGCCCCTTGGAGGAGGAGAGCTCTGGGGAGAGGGGCATCCTCAGGCTGGAGCTGAACTTCAGATCCCCACTCTGCTCCCTCCCAGCGTGACCTTGAGCTGCTGAAATCCACAGCCAGGAATGTTGAGATTAAACTGATGCTGATTTTCGTTTTCTGTAATTCACTGGGCTGTAATTTATGGCTGTAACTCGCAGCTGAGCAGTGACCATGTGAGTCTGCTGAGAGCCAAATGGCAGCCCCTGTGCCCCCCTCCTTCCCTACACCCCAGAGAAACACTGGTGAGGTTTTTTTCCCCTCTTCAGTAAGGACTAGAGGGCAGGGCTGTGCAGGGAAGGCTCTGGACTTCTCCCTCGCTGGCTGCTGTTACATTACAGTCCTTGGGGTGATGGAGGGGTGGCTGCATCCCTCTGGAGCAGTGCTGCTCCCCTCAGCCGCCTGCTCGGAGCTGCCTTTTGCTGTGTCTCCTCTTGTGAGCAGCGAGGTGAGAGAATAGCAGGAGCCTTATTAAGATGTTTTTAGGTAACGTTTGCTCGGCTGTGAGACGGCAGAAGATTTTTCAGAGTCTATTAGGCAGCCAGTGCTATGGAATCTTAGGGTTGATTTGAAAAATTGGCACCTAATGGTTTACAACTGGAATAAATTTCCAGGAATTGGACCTGGGGGAGAAACTTGTGCCTGTGTGTGTGGCGTGGTGAGCCCGTGCACCAGCGAGGGGCCAGCGCTCCCTCCCAGCACTGCCCGGGATTTTTCCCTTCTAATTAGGGAGTGTGAGGAGTTCAGAGCAGCTTCTATTCATTTCTCTGTTTTGACACAGTTGTTTGATGAGGAGAGGGCTGCTGGGGAGAGACTCTCCTCCTGCCTGGAGTCTCTTTCTCCCCTTTCCTCCTCCTGCCGCGTTTTGTAAAGGCCAAAGCTTGAGAATCCCTGAAAAATTAATGGGGCCTCAATAGGTGCTTTGCACCCGCTGCTCCCCCCTCTCGGCACCTACTGCTGGTCCCTGCTGGACAATCTGCAGGAAAACAGCTCCCAGCAGCTGCTCTTTTGTATGCAAAGCTGACCTAGAGCAGTGTGGGGTGCCCTGGGTCACCCCGACCGCGGGCTTCGGTCCCGGAGCCGCTGCGCCGGGGTGCTGGAAATGTCAGGGCAGCTGTGTCCCCACCCCGCTCCCTGGGTGCCACCAGCCAGCACCAAACCTCATCAGCGAGCTGCTGAATAATTGAAAGAGTTGCCTCAGAGGAGCTGGGCACAGGGGAAAGGTCTCTGCCTTCAGAAAACATGAAAAAGTCTCTCATTTTGGTGTTTGAAATATTCAGAGGGATCCTGGAGGGTTCTGAACCCATAAGCACCTGCTTTTTTGTCATTATAGAAAAACCTTCTGTGGCTTTTCATAACTATTATGCAATTTCCAGTTAGCTGGTGCTTGTTTTCCAGCCTGGATTTAGAATGAGAGGGTGCTGGAAGGCTTAATTTTCAGGTTGGACCTGGCTGCATAAGTCATCTCTTCCCCTTCCGTCTCCTTAGGTCACAGGCTCTACCTCTTCCACCAGGACAGAGAGACTGTCCAGGTTCCCTGTCCAGGTTTGGTGCCTGGCTGAGGCTGCTTAAGTCTTTTCCTTGAAAACTGAAACCTTTGCTGGTTTGCTGTAGCAATGACTTGTCTCGTGCAGAGAGCCCCCAGAAGAGCAGCAGCCCAAGCCTGAGTGCTGAGCCATGTTCCTCTTCCTGGGCCCTGCACAGCTGGGATGGGGCTGTGCTCCTGCAGCTCCTGGGCTTCCCTGCCCTCCAGGGTTCCCAGAGAAGGTCAAAGGCCTCCCTTCTTCCCTAAGTAGGCTGGGGTTGTTTTTATTCCCTTTGTTGATGGAACACTCCCCACCAAGGAAAAAACAAAATAAAGTGAGAAGTCTTCTCCTTTTGGCGGTGTGTAAAGGCTTTTTAAAGCTAAACAAGAAAACCAATTATTTTTCTAACTGCTTTACTCCTTCAAATCTTTCACTGTAATGGAGATTTAGAATCCATCACTGTTTAGCTATTATTTCTGTGTAAAGAGTCATGCCCTATTGCACCAAGCAAACAGTCAATTTTTTCCATTATACTTTGCTGCAAATAACAAGGGTATGGAATAAATGACCCATTTTGGAGCAGATCTCTCTCCATGTGGTGCCCGTGTCCCTGGAGGAGGGCAAGGAAGGGTTAAAGCATTCCTGGGAGTTCTCTCCATTGATGGGAGCTGTGGGGCAGGGCCAGGGCCACGGCTCAGCCACATCCCCAAGTGCCACATCCACACGTCTGTGCCAATGCCTGACAATCCTCTTGGTGGAGAAGCTTTTCCTGATATCCAAACCTAAAGCTGCCCTGGCAGTGCTTGGGGTCAGAACCTTTCCTGGAGGCACTGGAGGCAGCGTGTGCAGGGTCCCTTGGGAGCAGGCAGGGAGCAGGAGGGTGAATCTTCAGTCTCCTGGTGCTTGTCTGACTTTTATTTAAATGCAGGAGACTCGCAGGCGGGTGTGTGTTGTGTGAAAGTGTACTGCACAAATATGTAGCCAGCAGCTGTTTTTTTAAAATTAAACAGACACTTGAGGTTAAAAATCCCCAAGTTCAATGTAAACTTCCTTCTGTGCTATTAAGTTTGGATCACATCCAAAAAAGTCGACAATTTTATTTTATGTCATTGAGTCTGTTTGTTTACATTTTGCATTTCATTCACATTTCACTGTTGGGTTTTGCTTCCCTGCTCAGACTTCACTGCCAGGGAGCAGCTCTCGCCTTGGAGCTTTCCGAGGGGGCGGGCACGGCGCGGACACAAAAGGCCGTTTTTCTTTATGACTTTCGCTCTGTTTAAAGGCAGTTTAGTGGCAGCAGTGTGTCTGGCAGCCCCGCAGGGCTGGGCAGTGGCCGGCGGTGTCTGGGGCACCGGCGGGGTCCCGGTGCCGCGGGCTCTGGTGCCGCGGAGCCGCGCAGAGGAGGATCCAGCTGTCTCACAGGAGCAGCTGGAAATGACAGCCGAGGCTGAAACAGGAAAGTGTGATAAATTAATGGACTAAAACACCGTCAGGGACTCGTTAAAAGAAATAGCTTGAGGAGAAGCTGTGAGGAGGATTGGAGTGTGAAGGGGAACAGCTCTGCCAAAGGCCCGGGTGTTTCTGGGAAGGAAGGGGAAGAGATGGTGCCTTTACCCCATGTGATCATTAGGAGAAACTGATCCTCATGGGGAAGTCACAGCTTAGAAGATGGTCGAGAGAAAAGGGAGGAAGAGTTGATTTAGGCTGGCAAGGGAGGGGTGATGCCTCTGGGAGTGTGTTGGGGTGCAGCACCTGCAGAGGAGTATTTGACTGAGGGGCAGAATCAACAAGGGAACCAGAGGAAGTAAGATTAATAGATGTAGCCTGGAGGTTGAAATTAAGACTATCAGTAAGTGAAAGGAATAGCATAGAGTGTTGCTTAAGACAGTGAAGGTCTGTAAGATACAGAATGTCCCTTCCAGTGCCGTGTTTCCAGGATTTTCGCACTCATATTTCATTCCTCTTCTACAGTGTTTGACTTGCATGACTAAGTAAAGACTTTTTTCTTTCTCCTTTTCCCCCCTGCTTTCTTTTAAAACTATTTTTCATATAGCCTGTTCCCAATTGAGGCTTTTATTGAGAAACAAATGCTTCTGGTTAGCTTCTGTGTGGAATCTGTCCAGCTTTAAACCATTGCCATGAGCAAAATTCATTGACAGAAGAAGAAAATGAAAACAAACATTCCCCAAGATGGGGCACTTGTTTAAAGGGGAGGAATTTTTATATATTTAGGTCTGTATGTACGTGGCACACAGAGACATCCCAGGATTGCCCCGGGGCTGTGGCCCTGTGGGAGGTTACATAAAGCCCAGCTGGCTGCAGGGAAGTGCCTTGGTTGGGAAATGGGAGAACGTGTGTTGGGTCAGTGTGCTCTGCAGCTCAGGAAGGGCAGCAGGGCCCCCCTCCTGGGCATGGTGCAGGGCCCCTGCTTTGCTGGGGAGCTCCCAGGGACACAGCAGCCGGGGAAGAGGCTTTGCAGGGTTTTGGTGATGTGGCGTTTGTTGTTTGTTTGTTCCTTCAGCTGCCTTAGCTCAAGGGAGCACAATTTGAGTCAAATCTCCTGGGTAGTTGTGTCCTTCTCGTGCAAGCCTGTGCTCCTCTCTTTTCCCTTCCCTTTGGGCAAGAGCTTGTTCCAGCTTCCCTTCCACACTGCCCCCGGCAGTGCCTGCAACCCCTGCCTTTGCTCACAGCACCCTGCACCAGAGCAGGGGAAGCACTGAGCAGTCTCTGTTTCATCTACCAGATGTTGTTTTGTGCTCTCACTGACCTTGAGCAAAGCCAGGTGCTCCGGAGGCAGAGCCCAGCTCAGATGTGTCCCCAGGCACAGGAGCTGGTGCTGTGGCAGGACCGGGGTGTCCGAGGGCTGCCAAGGGTAAGGGAAGGCTGAGGAGAATCTCCTCTGGATTGTGAACTGCACATCTGCCAAAGCTCCGTGCTGGACAGCTGCTTTCTGCTGCTGCTCTCCTCTCTCCCAGCTTTTTTTGAATTCCAGAACAACATATTGAAGGGCTTGATTTGTTCTTGTTCTTGCGTTTGTTTTTCCAAGGCACTGAACGTGTTTTAGACAAACATAATGAAGCAACTTAGAAAAATAAAAGGAATGGAAATAACCTCATATAAAGTGGCAGAGAAAAACCACTCTTGGCATCATCAGCTGTGCTCACGGTGAGGCACAAACTATCTCAGCATGTCAAAGACACTTAAATCTGCTTCATCTGAGAAGCCTTTGTGGAGGCAGCACTGCGGTGCAGCCGCTGCTGGTGGGGTACAGAGAGGCTGTGCTGACTCCTGGGTTGGTTTGGTTTCTTGCAGGATTGTTCTGGCCAGAATTTTATTATGGTTTCAGATCTGTCAGACTTGTAATCCGTCCTTTTAGAGAGTGCTGGGTGTTAAATAATTAAAACCCCAAAGCCCACATCAACCTCCCACCTCAGTGATGAGTTCCTTCACTGAATGGTTGGAAGAACTGGGCTCTGTAGGTGGCTTTGTCTTGCTTTGATTTCCAGAAGAGTGGTACCTCTGGAATGCTGGCTTTGGGAAATTTGTCTGTTTGGAGATGCTTGCAGTGTGGATGTGGGGGTTTGGAAGGAGGATCATTTTCTGATCTGCCTAGAGAAACAACTGACTTTTATCATGGTTATTGCTGAGGAGTCTTAATGAACTAAAAGACCTCCTGTCACAAGAGTCCTTAGCAAGATGTTTGTATTATTTTTTTAAAGGGAAGAAAATAGTTTCTTCTCTTTTTTATTAAACAGTAATGCAGGTTCAGACTGCATTCTGGTGAGTCTTTAATTGGCACAAAGGGGCAGTTTAGCTTCATCTTAAGGAAGAGTTGTCAAACAAGCTGGAATTGTTTGGCACTCAGAAACATGCTGAGCAATAGGCCATGATTTGCATCTTCTTCTCAAACATCACATAGTGCTGGAAGTTACTGCATTGGCATGAAACGAGCCTCTAATGAAGACACTTCTCCAACGATGATGCTGCCCCTGCAAGAAATAGATTTCTTGTCAGAAACCTAATTTCTGGGCTGGAGAAGGCAGATTTAAGCCTCTGTGTGAGGTGCCAGCTGAAGGAGCTGACTTGGCAGGAAGGTGTTCATGGAGCAGGGACAGGATGGGCCAGGCTGGGATGTGCTCTGTGTTAAAGACAGCCCAGGCCTGTGGCACGTCCCTCCCTTTCCCCATCCCCTGCATCTCTGAAGATTATAAACCCCCAGATCTTGTTTTGATCAGCATGCGGATGTTCTGGAGCATCTTGAATTGAATCAAAGCAGCAAGAAATTGGTTTTTGCAAAGAAGCTTCTTAAATGAAAGAATTCCATTATGTAATTTTTTTTTTTTAATCCATGTAATAATTCCTTTAAATTCTGCTGTGTATTTCTTGTATAACATAGTGGTTTGGGCCATTACTGGAGCATATTTCATTACCAATGTTTTTTACTTCCTGAGTGTTTTCTGGGGTTCCTGGTGCTGGCTGGGAGCTGTGCTGTGCTGCAGACCCTGCTGTGGGTGGGTGGTGGTGTTGGGTGGGGAAGGATGCACACGGATGGACGAGTGGTGTGAGGCTCTCCCGGGTGGGAGTGGCAGCCCTGAGGCTCTGGGGTGCTCTGGGAACCTCTGCCCCACCAGCCTCAGCACTGCTGGCCAGGAACGGGGCTGCTTCCATGTGTGCTGTGATCAAATAGAGCAGGAATTAAACTGGAAACCCTCTTCAGGGTTCTGGCTGTTTGTTCAGAGAGAAGAATGTGAGGCAGAGGACTCGTGCTGCAGCTGTAGGAGGTTTCTCCTCCAGGGATGGCCTGAACTCTGGAGGGGGCAGAGGGACACTGCAGGCACACTGGGCTGTGCTGTCCCCCTGGGGAGCAGCGAGGTGCTGGAGGCTCTGCAGGCTGGGCACACTGTCAGCGTGGTGGTGGTGATGGCAGAGTCCTGCTCAGTGCCAAGGCTGCTTAAACCCATCAGAAACCAGTTCTCCACCACGTTGTTGATGTAACCTTTTGCTGCGATCCCTTTTGTGGCACTGGGGATTTAGGAGCAGTCCAGGAAGGCAGGGAGGGGGAGTGCTGTTGTCTTAGCAGTGCCAGTGTGGGGTGGGAGGGAGCAGAGCCCAGCAGCACCCGGGGAGAGCCAGGACGGGTCAAGTGGGCACTGGTGGCAGCCTGCTGTGCTCCATGCTGGCTGTGGGCACCAGGCCTTCCCAGAGTGATGCCCAGGCTGCTCTGTGCTCCGGGGATTCCTTTCCTGCCGTGCTCAGGGGTCTCAGTAGAGCAGTGCTGCCAGCACAGGGCCCTGCTGGGAAATTGGCACCACGGACCTCGGGCAGCCCCTCCTGCAGCCCCAGGCCCTTCAGCAGCCTGGCCTTGGGCACTGCCAGGGATCCAGGGGCAGCCACAGCTGCTCTGGGCACCTGTGCCAGGGCCCCAACACCCTCCCAGGGAAGGATTTCTTCTCAACATTGAGTCTAACCCTGCCCTGCTGTTTGTGAAGTGCTCACAAGTGTCCGTGGTGAATGCTCTGCTCCCATCACCCCACGGAGTTCTCTGGCTGTTTTTTTGGCTGGCACTGGGGTGTCTGTGACAGCCTGAGCCCTGCTTCCCACTGCCAAGAGCGCCGTGATGCCCGCCCCGTGAGCCGGGGGATTGCAGCTTTACTTGGATGGAGACAGCTTTTAGGGCTCAGGTTTCATTTTGTTGATGTTATTGTTGTTTTCCAAATTCCCTTCCAATCCATCTGCTCTCCTGACATCCTTTTTATGTTGTTCAGAAGAAGGGGAAGGAGTTGCATTGTGAGCGTGGTCAGGTCAAACTCCTCACTTTTATCTCTGCTCTCTGGTAGGTGATGGGCATTTGGGGAATAAAACACTAAGAACAGGGTTTAACCAGCCTTTGTTTGCTATTGTCCAGCTGGGCTTGAGACAGCAACAGAGATGGGAACAATAAACAGGGAGAGGAAGGAGAGATTTTAAACAGAACTGTTCTTTTTCTTCCTATTCCGGTGTTCCTGGAATTTGACACATTTTGCTTTTTAGTCCCAATTGTATTAGTAAAAATAACACACAAGCAAGGTATGTTCAGTGCAGCTCAGCACAGTTCTAGCTTTTGTTTAGTCTTTTTATGCATTTATCTCCATCTCTGTGTGTTTGTGGAGGGTATCTGTGTGTTCTGAAAGTGCTGAAAAAGAAATAATTACATTTAATGACCATCGTGCCTCATGTCGATGTGCTTACCCCTCACTGTCCCTTGGGATCACCATGCTGGAAGGGGCTTCAGAGCTGAGCTTCTTCCTATCTCAGGCAGCCTCATCCTGTGGCCTTTCCAAAGCCCCTGGAGTACTGCCAAGGTGATGTTGGCTTTCTTTACCCTCCCTAGTAATGTTGAGAGCTTGTTTGACACCTTGCTTGTGTGATGGACAGGATCTCACCAAATTTATCCTCTCATTTTCTTGGTGGCTGTTTTATATCCACTCAGTTCACTTGCAGCCCTGTGGGAATCTGGACTCCTTTGTTGAAAATCCCATCTCCACAAGTCATGCAGCAAATGCCAAAGTCTCCCCTTTTTTCTGCTTGCTGCTGGTTAAATCTGTGTTCACCACGGTGAGAGGTTTGCAGGTTGGTTTACTGGTTTAAGGTTATTTGTAAGGATGTTTGCAGAAGGCTTTGCTGTCTCAGGTCACAGTTGGGAATTTTTTCTACTTAGTTGTTATCATTTGTTCTTCTTTGTTTTTGGGGCTGGTTTCTCAGTCCCTGCTCCAGCCCTGTTCTTTTCCTTATAGCAGGTGACTGATTTTCACAGCTGATCAAAAAATGAGGGAGTCTGGCAGAGAGCAGCTTGTTGGGCCAGTTTTGTTATGCTAAACAGCTTTTAGTCTTTCTCATATTGTACTCTCCCGTTTCAGCCCTCCTCCACACAAGCTTTAGTCTCTTGTTTTGCTCCTCTGGAGCATCCCTGGGGATCACAGTGTGAGTGGCCCAGGATTGCAGCCGCAGTGTCCTGCCCCCTTGGCCCACGTTATAAAATCCTGTGTAATGGAAGAGACTTTCCTCCCTGGTTTTGGTTCAGATCTTAAGTGCCAAGTAATATATCAAGTAAGTAACATGGTGCTGTCCCCTCCTTTCATGTTTGTTTTTTTTAATCCCGTCTCCAGGTGATTTGCCTGTGGCACCGCAGCCGTGCCCTGCTGGGCACCAGGCACCTGGGAGGAGTTTTTGGGAGGTGCAGCTGAGGCCAGGCTCCGAGGCAAGGTTTGCCTCCCCCCTCCTCCCTGGGCTTGGTACCCACCTGCCCCGTGGGAAGTTATCTTTGAAAATCTCCACCTCCTTCAGAAAGGCTGATTTTAATAGCTGCACTGCTCTTAATTTCTAAACCTCAGGAGTAGCTCTCCAGTAGGAATAGAGCCTGGAAAACAAAGCAATCAAAGGCAAGCTGTCCTGCTCTCTGGGCATGTTTGGTTAGCAGTGTCCCGGGGGATGCCCAGTCGAGTTCTCTCAGCAGTGTGGGAGGGTGGGAAGCTGCAGCATCTCCAGCTCCTCGTGTGTGTGATGTGTCTCCAGTGGAGACACCCGTCCTGCTGCACACAGCCACAGCTACCCAACCTATTCCACCCAAGTAAATAACTCTGGAAGTGAATCTCTTGTCATACTGCCTTTATAAATACCTTTTAAACTGAGGATGAGTGACAAGGCACGGTTGAGTCTCTGGAAGGGCATCTCTGATAGGGGTGGAGGAGCCTTTTCAGATCTGTTTTATACCTGCTTGTC
Source organism: Nicator chloris (assembly GCA_013400495.1). Classification (NCBI taxonomy): domain Eukaryota; kingdom Metazoa; phylum Chordata; class Aves; order Passeriformes; family Pycnonotidae; genus Nicator; species Nicator chloris. The sequence continues at coordinate 539,547 of WAAE01003244.1, forward strand.
ATTGCAGCCGTGGGAGCTGCGCTGCCCTTCACCCGCTGCAGGTCTTAAAATGACAACGGGGAGATTGAAGCTGGAGATACTTCTGCATGCTGCTTGGAGCTTCCTTGACTGGGCCTGAATCACTGGGAAGGAGAGGAAGGGGGTGCTGGCACTGCCCAGGAGGGGAACAGGGGAGCTGGCACGTGAGGCTGCACACCCTCGCCCCAGAGCAGGGACTCTGCGTGTGCTTATTAGATTTTCAAATGTTATTTAGCTTGATTGCAGCCTTTTTACAAAAAGGAGTTAAGACATGGATATGGAAGATAATAGAACTATAAATTGCAAGTCAGGTCCTTATGAAATCAGTAAATTATTCATTTAGCAGTTGTGTGTGTGCTAATTTCATGTTGCTATGGTACCTCGGGGTGGAGCAGGGAGGTCAGCCTGGGGAGCTTTGGCGGGGACAGGGAGTGTGGCACACAGCCTTCAGCTGGATGATAAATTGCCTCTTTATCTGCTGTTGTCCAGGGAGAGCCAGAACAAGCCACTGAAAGAGGTGTTTCACACCAGGTAGCAGATTTTGGAATTAGACCAAAAATCAGACATTTCAGTCTTGAAATTTAAGTGTGCTTTGTCTTTGTGACATCTCTGCTCGGCCTCTCCCTGGAGACAGACAGATCCCAGCATCCCAACACCAGCTTTGGGGCTGCCTGGTGTAGTGGAAGGTGGAAAGGAGATGATCTTCCACCCCAAACCCCTCTGTGGTTCCATGATCCTGTGATCCCTGCTCTCGTGGTCCTGCCTCTGCTCTTGCTGGGGCCAGCGAGAGCTGCCTGTGGAAAATGGATTTTTTCCCAGCTCCTGCTTTCAAGGAGGGGACATTGTTTTCTCTTGGTAGAGCTGGCACCAGCAGTGGTGGGTGGCCAGGCAGGTACTGACCAGTCTGTCGTGTCCATGAGGACAAAGTAAAACACTTCAAAATGTGGCCAAGACTCTTTCATTCCAGACCCAGTTTTTCTGGGAAATGTGAGTCTTCCTACCTATCTCAAGTACAGCAGCCAAGGAAGACAGGATTTCTAAAGGGAAGGTGTCCCAGAAAAATGGGAGGAAGGAGAGCAAACGCCCCAGAGTCATCCAGTGTATGTTCAGGCAGGGAGTGAGGGCTCCAGGCTGCCACGTTCCCCTCCCTGCTCCCTCTGTGCTCCCAGTAAACTCCAGGCATCTCTACAGCACTGAAGCAAATCCGGTAGACTTTGGTACAAATGACCTGTGAGGCTGCATTTCCCAGAGGGAAACAACAACTCTTCCACAGCAGTGGTACCTGCTCTGCTGTGCCTGGTTAATTGAGCCCACTGTGGATGTTCAGGAGCGTGGGTAGCTAATTTCATTCCTGGGGACACCAAATGCATGGAATCTGTGCGTATGGGGGAATGTTTGTGGCCTTCTGCACGGGCTAAGTCCTCAGCCTTCCTGCTGGCCCACGTGCTAAGTGCTGCTGCACTCAGGTAAGGAGATAATGATCACATCATTAAGACACTACTAAAGCTGGCATTACTTGTTAGGTCAACATATCGATCTTGACATTACGCTGCAAGATTTTTTTTAGATAATGCCTGTCCATCCTGCCTCTTGCTCCTGGAGGAGGAAAGTAGAAGGAGAGAGGAAATGCAAAACTGAAAGTGTCTTGACACAGATCTTTCCCCCAGAATAAAAGCACTTTGCTCCTTAAAAGATTTGTTGTGCCGTGGAGGCTCCAGCCTTGTTGCTGCTGATGGGATTACTGGCAGATTTCCTTTAAGTCCATAGAAATCCCGAGGTGGCTGCTGGGCTCTGGGCAGATGACTTGGTCATTCTAAAAAAAGCACCTCCTTCAGGCTGTGTGTTTGGGTGCCCAGTGCCTTGCTGGAGGCAGATGGCTTGGAGGGAGGCTGAACTGACCTGCCCTGGGGTTTGGCCCCAGTTCCCCATGACCACCCAGCAGTAAATGTCCCCTCAGCTCCCTCTCCAGATAACCTCCCTGGGGTGGTGCAGCTTCCCTTTCCAGCTCGGTAGATATTTGCATTGTGCCCACCCTATGAGCATATTAGAAATCCTGGAAATGCCTTTGCTGTTTCCCTGCAGAATAAAACACCTCTCACTTTTTAATAAATTCTTGTCTCGTTATCTTTTCTGTATTGAAGCTGTCCAAGCCAGTTTTTCTCATTTCATTGGGCTCTTTATATTGTACTACTTAAAGACAATTTATAAAAATAGCAGCAATTTTACTTTATATATGTATGTGTGTGTGTGTTTGCTATCACTAAAGCTTTATTTGGCATTTTAATCTGGGCTTACTGACTGTACTTTTAAGGACTTATAAATCAAAAGTGATAGTTCCAAAAATGCATGATGTTTTTTAGTCCCTGACTTGCAGAGAAGCAGCACTTACACCAGTGCTGAGCTGGTTCACTATCCCTCTAAATATATTTCATTAAGAACAGTCCATATGGTGTGTTAGGGAGAAGGGGAGTGCAGAGCAGAACCTGTGTCTGCCAAAGAAAACTGTTTTGATCTAATGTTGAGCATAGTACAACTTTGGGGGAAAAAAATAAACATTGTCAGATGGGTCCTGCCAAATTTCATGATTTATCAAGAGTTTCAGGCTGTTGGGTGGAATTTTTTTTCTTCTGAATACTCCACTTTCTGGAGTCTTGCGATTTACACAAGACTGTTCATTTTAATTTTTTGAACGTGTTGTAGGAAGCACCCTCAAAACATGGAAGCAGGAAGCTGCAGTGTCAGCAGGTTAATGAAGACTTTACTGTATTGTATTGAAGATGTGGTGGGGTTTTAGTGCCTCTTGTGATTTGGAAGTGGTGAGCTGTGGATCTTCAAGGTCTGAGTGAAAGAGGCACTGGGAGAAGGTAACTTCTTTAGGGTGTTTGGTGTATGGTATTTCCCAAGGTGAATCCATCAGACTTGTTCTCCCATTCCCTTGGAGCTTCACTGCTTTCACATGCTGCTTCTGAGCTCCCAGTAACACCACGGGGTGAGCTTTGAGCTTCCTGCACTGAGGTGAATTTTACAGGAATGAGATGGGGGGATTGCAGTGGGAAAGGAGCAGAGCAGGAAGATGAGGAGTCCAAGGGCCAGAGTCCTCCAGCTGAACAGCAAGGTTAAAATCTGCCTGCTCCAGCCTGCTGTGGATCTGGTGTGACATCAGCACTGTGGCCTTACTTATGGGAGGGGATAAATCTAATTTCTAGTGTACTTAAAACTGGGTTAGCAAAAGCACAAGCAAAATACTGTAGAGGACATTTACCTCAGCCTTGTCGGGTACAACAGAGCCTTCCACTTTCTCTTAAATCCATTTCCCAGCTTGCAGCCACCACTTGGAAATGGCCAATTATAAATTTCTGAGTCTTTTCATTTCTTGTTTCCAGGTTATTTTTCTTTCTTTCCTTTTCTTCCCCCCCCTTTTTTTTCCCTTTGCCTATTTTAAGCCTTGGCTCCAAAATGGACGCTCCGCTTCCCACAGTCCTTCATCACGCAATGTTTTCAGCAGACACTCAAGAATTAAACATGTACAATTTCCATAATACTGATTATCCCTGTTTAAGTGCTATTTCAGAGGGTATTAATTTCTGTTGCAGTAGCAGCCACAGCACTCAGCACCACCAGCCCCGTTTTCCCTCTGTGCCTTAGGCTCGGCTTTGGCGTGAGCTGGGATCTGGCTGGAATTGCTCTCCACTGCTTTCAGCCCCTATTTTAGTGAGAAGGGAGGGAGGCAGAGCCACCCTGGCCAGGTGCTGGGCTGGAGGAAGGCTGCCTCTGTCACTTGTGATATTTTCTGGTTTTTTGTATGCAGAAACACAAAGCACAATTAGAATACAGTTATATATCCTCATCGTTATTAAAGCTTGGATTAACATGACATAAAGTTTTGTCTGGGGAGCCTTTTGCTATGGCTCAGGGAGCATTTTTGTGTGACAGTAATAGGCTGCAGTTAATATACTTGAATGATACCAGAATCTGTGTAATAAGACAGAACAAAGGGGGTTTATTTGAAGCTGAATTACAAAGGTGGAATTATCATTGTGAACAATCCACCAAGATCGCAGCTTAATTATTGTATCTGGTGTTATTTCGGCAAAATAATGTGGAGCCAGGGAAGCAAAGTTTAAAAAATCTCTCCCATCTTGGGAGGACATGTTGTCAGTCAGGGGGGATTGATGTGTGGACCTGTCACCTCATTCTTAACACCCAGATCCTCTCTTTGCCCGTTTGCGCCGCTTGTTTGATTTACCGAGCCTGTTTGCCGTGATTCAAGAGGCTCTTGTCACGTTTCTAGGAGAGATTCATCACTGGGCCATAATCCATTCAAATAGCTTTTGGGCAGGAAATAAGAAGTGTTTGAAGCTGAGAGGTTTCAAACAAACCGTTCAAAGGCAGCTGTTGGGCCCTGTGGAGAGGGAGCAGGGTGGGATTGTTCTCCAGGGCCTGGGGAGAAAAAGGAGTGAAAAGGTGGGAGCTTCCCCCAGGAACAGTTTGGGGGGAGGCAGAATCTGGGGACTGGGGGGGTCTGGAGTAGACAGCAGAAAAGACACACGTCCCGTGCATGTGGCCACCACAGGTTGAACACACGTGGAAATGGCACCTTTGGAAAACTTCGGGCCATTTTCACATTATTCAACCATCTTGCATTTGTACAGACAGTTCTCCCTCTCTGCCTGTGCCTTGAATCCTTGTTACAAGGATAATAAGAGTGGGGGAGTAGGATTCTTTTTTAAATTTTCATTTATAGACTAAAGAAAATTGCTTCTTTCTCACAGAAATCACTTTGGTGATGTCAGGAGCTGCAGGGGGTTGAATTGACTTCAACAACCAAAAAACCTTCTCACAACAGAGGCCCTTTTTTTTCTGCAGCAGGCTTTAAAAGAGGAGTGCTGTGGTGATCCGGCTTTGGTGATTACCCTGTAATCCCCGTGCCATCCAGGGGTAATTAAAAATTGCAGCTGAACCTTGGTTTCAGGTGCCTGGGTGAGGCTCTGTCAAGCTGATGAGATTTGGCGTTGCTGCCACGTGTAAAAACTCCATTTAGGCAGCAGTACCCGTCCCTGCTGGGCCTTCAGTCCCTCTCCAAACAGGATGATGGAGAGCGGGATGCACGCACCTCCGAGGGCTGGGGAGGGCAGGGGGGACAGGAGCTGTGCCCAGCACAGCAGCACCACTAATTGCTCGCTTTTTAATGTTATATTCAGCCTTAATAGCCTGCTCTCCTGGAGGATTGCCTTTCCCAGCATTTATTATGGCTCACTCCAGAGCCTGGCCGGAGAGTGGGAAGGGGTGGAGCTGCAGGGAAGAGAATCAAGGTGGTACGTTCAGATCCCATCCCAGCAGCCCAGACTGGTGGTGCTGTCTGAGTGGCCTGATTGAGGCCGGGTGGAGGGGCCAGGCTGCAGTGAGTGTCCCGAGGTCCTGAGTGATGGCAGTGGCATTTCGTGTCCCGTGCTCCGCGTTCTGTAATGCGGGACCGCAGCGATTGCAGCCAGTTAACATCATGATGATTTCTGCCCTGAACAGCCTTAAAAGAATCGTTCCCTCAAGTGCTTTGGGCTCCTGCCCTCTCATCAAGACGAACTGAGGTATTTTAAGAGGTAAAGAGGAGTCCAAAGCCCTGAACAGCAGAAATCAGAGCAAGTGCTTCGTGTTGGTTATTTCCGCTCTCGAAGTCACTGTGGTGTGGTGGTGCAGGGATGTGCTGGGGCTCTGAGCTCAGGGAAATCCACATCCCAAGCTCTGGGTGTTGCACAGCTCTGCTCTGTCCGAGCAGGTTCTGAAAGCAAAGCCAGGGACTTGTCCTCTCCTGTTCTCGTCATTAATTTGTGGCAGTGGGAAAATCACTTGTGCTTCCTGTGCGTGGGCGCTGTGAGCTGCCGGAGCGAGCAGCCTGTCTGTGTGGGGGGACTCTGCTCCAGCAGCCTGAAAGTCAGTTCTGAAAGCTGTGAGTCATCAGTGCCATGAGCTGGGTGAGGGTGCAGTGCTCTGACCACTCACCCTGTCAGCAGGCTGCACGGCAGGGAGCATTTGGGGTGTTCTGCTCAGACAGAGCTGCTCCAGCCACATCCTCCACCTGCTGCCAAGCCAGGCTTGGAGGGTGGGCTTGGACCCCCAGGCCAAAAAATGGCACCTTCTTGAGTGCAGCATCATCAACACTTGTCACAGCAAGGGTCTGGTTTGCAAATGGGTTTTATGTAAATTAAAAAATCCCTAAATGTAGAGATAAGCTATGTTTGATTTGGGGTAGAAAAACAAGGGAGGACAGTTCTGTTTAGAACAAACAGCCCTGGAAAAATATTCCTTAATATGCAAGCCAGTATATGAAAAGAACAATAAAAGGAAAAAGGATCCAGCAGGAAATAAAATGAAACTTTTTTTCATTACAGTCAAAGAGAACTTAGATGAGTTTTCCTTTGCTAATAAACTGCAGTTTGATTCTGCAGCTGAGCCTTTAGCTGGAGCTGGCTGTGGCAATTGTTCATCCTTTTTCTTTTTTTTCAAATCTGGGCAATAAAAAAGCCCTTCATGCATCAGGAAGCCTCGTAATGCAATCCTTGTCTTATCTTCACACTTATTCAGCAGGTATTTACGAAAGGGCAGCAGGAAGCTCTTTAAACCCGATCCTGTTACTTTGCTCAGGATGTCTCTTAATCAGATCTGTGTCCCTGAGCCTGGCCTGCCCTGGGACTGTGCTGCAAAGGCATCTGTGAAAACACCCTGGCTTTCTTGTGAATAGAGTTTTTCTCAGTATTCTCAGTAGCAGGGAAGGCTCTGAGCTGGGTTTCTGTGCTTCAGGGCACTCAGTAGAGCCCACAGGTTATTCATGGCATCCCAGGATGGTTTGAGTGGGGAGGGACATTAAAGCCCATCCAGTGCCACCCCTGCCATGGCAGGGACACCTCCCACTGTCCCAGGCTGCTCCAAGCCCCAGTGTCCAGCCTGGCCTTGGGCACTGCCAGGGATCCAGGGGCAGCCACAGCTGCTCTGGGCACCCTGTGCCTCACCACCCTCAAAGGGAGGAATTTCCTCCTAATATCCCATCTAAACCTACTCTGATCATCTTGGTGGCCTCCTCTGGACTTGGGTGCTGTGGCTGCAGCAAAGCCAGGAGAGAGAGAGGCTGGTGCTGAACTGGTGCTGGGATTAAATGAAATGGCAACGTCCCTCTTGCTGCAGCCAGAAAGGAGGACCCGTGTTTAAATCTGGTTTTCCAGGCAGTGGTGCTGCTAAAGCCCATCAGGGGAGGAGGCTGCCCCTCCTCTGGCTGGGGCTGAAACAGCCCTGGCCCTTCCAGAATCAGCCAGGCCTGGTGGGCAGCACCTCCAAAGGATTGTTTGGAAAAGAAAACAGATTGCAACTTTGCAGCGCTAATATGCAAACGAGCACTGTGAAGGGAGGAAGAATTATTTCTGCTGACGGTGCCTAATGTTCCGTGAAAGTAAAATCACCAACGCCTGGCACCTGGCTGGCTGGAATGCTGAAGGAGCAATGTTCCAGTGATGGCATCGCTGCCAGAGGGAGGAGCAGGGTCCTGCCCTGCCCCATGGCACCCCTGGGCACTTACCTGCATGGGCAGACCTGGCCTGAGAGACCTGAGGGAGGAGAGGAGCTGAGCTCCTTTGGGCTTTGGTGCTGTCGACTCGTGTGATGTTTGATCTGTTCAAGCTTCAGCTGAGTTGGTGTGGTTGTGTGGAGCTCTCAGGCTTTGCTTTCCAGAGAGCAGAAGTCCTCCAGCCTTTCGGCATCAGGAGCTTAAACCTGTAAAACCCAACAGCTCCAGTGTGAGCCCCAAAAGAATGGTTTAAAATTATTATGCATGTATCTAAAAAGTACCCCTTGTGTGGGTTTGCTTTGTGTTTTTAGCTGGTTCTGGCTCCTTCGGGCAGGTGGGGAGGGCACATGGAGCAGGATGATGGAGTTCGGGTTCTTCATTCACTTGTGGATCCCACAAGAAAACACTTGCCAGAAGTTGTTCTGTTGTTGGGGAAGTTTGCAGAAAACAATACACAGCATGTACTTGTGTGCAGGGAGATGGGGCCCTCAGAAAAGGATGGAGAAGGATGAGTGTGGGAGGGGATCCCAGGATGTCAGCAGCAAACCAAAGGCACAGTTCCAGGATGCTGCTCGGCTCTGGGGCCACGTGCGGGGCGCCCAAACGCCTGTAACTCCATTTCCCTGCTAGGCCCACCCTCCTCCTTGTCTGTTAGATGGGTAAAACACAAGGATGTGTTTGAGGCAGGGTGAATTAAGTGTTTGTCAGGGAGCCTGGATCCTCTCCAGCAGATGTTTGGAACAGGATTCTGTTCTTGCCTCTCTGGGGAAGGGCGGTAGCCGGAGCTCCATGACTTAACCCCAGTTTCAGATTGAGTGACTGGTTTTAGCTGCTGTGGCAGCTCTTTCTGTGGCCAGATCAGTGTGTGTGTTTTGTACCCATGTGTTACACTGATGGGTACAAAATGTGTCATTGTAGGAGCCCTTGATTTGCTTACATGACATGTGCCATCTGTGTCACCGTCCAGGGTATTTCAGGCATGTAGGAAGCCCTGGATAGTGGCACTCTGGGACCTGCTGCTGTCCCTAGAGACACGGAGCCTTTGGGCAGTGCCACAGCCCCGCCTGTTCGCAGCAGGACACTGCTGTTGTGTGGTGAAATCTGAGGTTTGTGGTGCAGTTCTCCATCGGTGAAGGGCTCTGCCAGCACCTGGGGGTTGTTCACCCCGTCCTCGGGGGTTTGTGTGTCTGTAGTGACCTGGAGGAGCTGAGTGTGAGGTCCTTGCTGCAGGGTGGTTGGGGGTACCCCCCGTACCCTGTTCCCCCGGGGTCCCAGAGCCCTGGGTGCAGAGCCCTGGGTGCAGAGCCCTGGGTGCAGCTGGACGTTGTTCCCTGCGGCGCTGCTGGCCTGGGAGAGGGCCGGGGGGACAGGGATGTCCCTCGGGCTCCGGCTCTCGCTGCCGGCTCCTGACTCTCGTAATCCACTTCAGAAGTGCAGCACTGGAAGCTCTTTCCCTGTCAAGCTGAGGAGACCCAGGGGAGAGCTGCCTGTGCTGCGGGCAGGGATCGTTCTGGACAATTAGACCTGGCTGCGGGACTTGATTGCAGAGTCACCCCCGCCCAGGCTGGGCTCTGCCCAGGCAGCTTTTCCGTTCCCTGAAAGCACAGGCAGCAAACGCAGGCCCTGCAGCTGGGAGAGGGGAGCTCTGGCTCTCTGTGTTGTCTTCAGCCTGATTTCCATAGTGAAACTATGGCAGCCTTGGAATGTCTGGTGTTGCTGGTCACTGGGAGATGAGGGACACCTGCCTGTGTCCAAAGGAGTGATCAGCTGCCTCCCAGGGTGGTTTGGTCTGTGTTCCATCTTCATGCAGGGACCCCAGTGTCTCTCCCTGGATGTCTGGGTGTGTCCTCCCCTTTGGAGAAATGTCCCTGGGAGTTTATCCACCTCAACCATTCTGCTGCTGGGCAGGTTATTACCTGATGCCACTGGCCTGCCTTTTTTCCCTTCCTCTTCTCATCACCTTCTCTGCTGCAGCGCCAGAGGCTGAACAAAGAACTGGTTTTATGCTTCGGAGTTGTTCATTGGTTTGGTGGGGTTTTTTTGCAAGAACCTGTGTTCCCTATCAGTGTTGTTAGCTCAGGTAACAAAAATCTGGAAATTTGGAGGCACAATGGAAGCTCTCAGTCAAGATAGCAGGTAGAGGAACACTCCAAGAGTCCTCACGTAGTTTATAACTTGACGGGAGCTTTGCTTTCATCAATACTCCATGTTATTAATGCCAGAGAAGGAATTAATGAGAAATTGTCTATGAAGTCATGTTTAATTTGTCCTGCTGTGGAAAGCTGTTTTTTCTGGAGAGCATTAGTCATTCTTACATCCCCCTTGGTAGAGTAAGCATTGAGTAACGTGTTGGTGTTTTGCAGGAGCATTTTGAAGCCCAACAGTAGCCACGGTGCTTTCTGGCAAGCGTTGGGGATGCTCTTTGCCATGTCACGGCTGGTGAGCAAGCCCTGAGATTAACGTGATTGAATGACTGTTTTAATTTCAGCCCTGATGGAGCAAAATTAGTTACAATGATATGTGTGTGTTGAATAAAATTGTAGTTTTATTAGCTATAATTGCTGAAGAAGACTTTTTAAAGCCTTGACTGCTGGGGGGAAAAATTGCTAGCACTGGAATTTGTGCTTGCACAGTGTGGCATCGATTGTTCCCGTGGAGCAGAAGCTGTCAGCCCGCCGGTGGGGAGTTGTCACCACGGCTCACTGGGGAGGGCTCAGCCAGGGGCCTCTCCCTGTGCCCCCAGCACCCAGGGGACACAGCCCACATCCTGCCTGATGCACAGGGGACGTGAATCCCTCAGCAGGGAGTTGAGGGCCGGGGCTGCCTGGGGAAGCTGGAGCAGCACTCCCAGCCTGGAGGTCCCCGCTTTGCTCCCTGGAGCACTGGCCAGGATGGGCTCAGCTGGTGGGGTGGTGGCAGAGGGACCAGCCACACTCTGGGTTGGGTCTGCTGTGGTCATCCATGCTGGGACACAATGCTGGAGGAACCTGGGTGATGGTCAGAGGGGCTTGGGCGGGAGACAGAGCTTTGCTGGGAGGAGGGGAGTGTGTGTGACAGAAAGAGGGGGAATAATTTGTTTCTTTGTTTAATTCCGTTGTAATCAAGCCCAGAGGCCTGGTGTGGGGGAGCCATTTCAAATTGTCTGCCATGCAATAGGCATTTGTCTTAATTTATGTGGGGGGAGGTTGTAAATCTGCAGGAGCCCGCTTGGATTTCACATGCGCATTTAAAACAACAGCACCTGGCAGTTCACTGGCAGCTAAGAGGTTTTTCTGCTTCAGAAAACAAAATATTGGAGGAGTTGAGCAGTGTGGATAAATAATTTGAGGAATTAGCCCAGAATATCCAGCACACTTTTCTTGGAAGAGCAGAAGAGGTGATAGACCTGTAAAGTTCACGCGTCGGGGATGGAGGGAGGAGAGGCACCACTGGATTGTGTGGGACTGGAGGTTGTCCTTCAGCAATTCCTTCCCTCCCCAGACCCAGCTGGGATTGCCACCCTGATCCATTCAAGGTGTAATGCCATTTGTCTGCCCTAATTCTTCTTTACCTTGAAGGGATGGAGAACATAGTGCCAGATCTGCTTGGGAGCATGGAAAACAACCCCTCCACCCCAGGGAAGCATTTACAGGGAGCACAGGAACACCTCAACCTGCTCTGGGTGTGTTGGAAACTCAGGGTTTGGATCAGGAAAAGCATTCCTAGGCTGGATGAGGGGCATAAAGGCTGCTGTGTGTCCCTTCAGTGTAGTTCTGGTGGTTTCCTTGTGGAAGTTTTACTCCGTGAGTAAACTAGGCAGAAATGGAAGAACCAGACCATGGAGGTGTGGAGTGGTGGTTGCCCACAGGCACCTTGTACAGGAAGGTTGGCTTCTCAGCCAGGGTCCACGGGCACCTCTTGGGGCTGTGTCTGTGTGGGCATTGTGCACTTGGACAGATGCAGGATGAGGCTCAAAGGTTTCCAGGAAAATAAATGGTTTGGTCCTTCTGCTTTCAGTGGCAGCACAGAGCTCCGATTTCTGCAGCACCACCCTACAGATTCCTCTGGAACCACTGCTGGGGTTTGCAGGGCACTCAGCCTGTTGGTTACAGTGTGAGTGACTCTGGGCTGTGCTGGGTCTGATCAGCTCCTGCTGCCTGGTGGAAAAGAGGAGGTGAAAATCCCAAAGAGGGAAGCAGGAGGAATGACTGGAGAATACTGTGTGTTCTTGTACTGGGCTAGATCACTTGCTTGAAATTCAGAGACTTTCTGAGTACAATTAATAGTCATTTTATTTAGGTCACCCTGGTTTTGTTGCTTTAAATGTATGCCTCCATTAAAGTGGAAGAAAATCAAATACATTTATCTCTGTGGAGCCTTTTGTGAACTGGTTGGGCATATTTTAAATAACCCTGGGAACTGTTAGGATTATTAAAGCCTTTGGCTCCTCCAGGTTTTTTTTCTTTCCTCCTATTCTCCCCTATTCCTCCTTCCAGGCAGTGAGTAATGAAGTGGTAGAGCCCTTCCTTTTCTCAGAGCCCCAAGTGGATTGGAAAAAAAAGAAGTTAAATAAACTGAAGCCCATTAGTTAGGCTTTATGTAAGAAACTGGGTCTGCATTGGCTGTATGGATGGGCTGTGCTGGGACAGAGGAGTCTGGGGCCCTTAAGTGTCCATCTGTAACCAGTGTTCACTGGCAAGTCTTTGTTTTCTTCCTTTTTTTTTAGTTACACTAGGTCCTGAGACTGTTCATTTTGTAACTCTCACTTGGTGCTGAGAATGAGGCTGGATTAATCAGCTCCTTTAAGCCTCCCCTCGAGCCTGCTGGTGTCTGAGTGCCCTGGGTGGGGGTGGCTCAGCCTCCCCCTTGAGTGCTGGGGCATCCAGGCCTTCCCTGGGGGCTGACACCTGGCGGGTGATGGCCAAGCCTTGCAGGTGGCAATTCCATCTTCCAGTCCCGCTTCTAACCCTGGAAAAACCTTCCTTGCCTCTTGTGTGCAGTGAGAGCTGCATGTTTTGAGCTGAGACCTGGAAAACTTGCAGTTGAGCATCTTTAAAACACTGGGCAGGCAAGGGGCTGGAGGAGAGGGTTAACTCGGGCAGTGCCAGCCCTGACTGTGCTTGAGTTTCGGCTGTGGGCTGGGTTTTTTTCCCTTTCCCTGAAACAGGGATCAATTTGCTTACTCCAGGGTTTACTGCCGGTTACCTTGACTGTGTCCCTTATTTCTCCTTGATGAAAACTTGAACAAGCAGCTTGTGTTTGCTTCACAGAGAACCGTGAGAAACGGGCTGTGTGTGTGAGGCAGTGTGGTTTGCTCATTCTATTCAGCCCTTTGTATATTCAAATTCTTCTAGTTGGAGTTCTTGCTGTTCTGCCAGATTTCCATACCATTGATGGGTTTTCTGCATTAATAAGTTTCTCTCCCCACTCCCTCCCATACCCTCGCCACCTTTTTGCAACTGGTGAAAAGTTTTTCTGAGCACGCTGCCCTCTCCATATTGATTTTCTTCTCCTGCTTGTCTCACCAGCTCTTAGATGTTTTATTTTGCAAAGCGTTAATAGAATTTTCCTTTTGCCACTGCACTTGATCTATTCAGGAGGTTTCAAGAAGTCTCATTGTGTCACTGGACTATGGAGGAAAGAGGCTATTCTTCTGCTACAATGGCTGCCCTAAAAAATAACGCAGGGTGGGGTAAGCACAGAAAGGGCAGAGACGGAGATAAAATGTTCTGACCTTAGGAAAGAGAAAAGGTAACCAATTAGACATTGTTGAAAGGGCACCAGCTGGCTCAAAGAACACCCCACTGATAATTTTTTCTTCAAGGCATACTTGGGCCACGTCTGAACTCTGCTGCAGAGACGCTCTCCCCGTGCAGGTTTCGTATGTGGGCTGTCAGGGCTGACCCTTTTTCAGGGAGCTGCCCAGCCCTGATCCCAGCAGTTGCCTGCTCCAGGGTGCCTGTGCTCCTTGGGGCCCCAGCAAAGCTCCCTCCTGGATCAGCCCCTGCAGCCTCAGCTTGTGACTGCTAATAGGCATTTATTTGCATCAAAAAGATCCCTGCCAAGATCATCATTCCAGCTTGGTACTCATGGCACAAAGCCCTGTTTGCCCAGAGGATGGTGTTGGGTTGGACAGGTGGGAGAAGGGAAGGGAGGTGCAGAGCCCCGTGTGAGCAGGGGCTGCACCCAGAGCCCCTCAGCCCTCCAGTGCTGGGTCTGGTGCCAGGACCAGCCCCTCCTGTGCCCTGGCAGCTCTTGGAGGAGCACGAAGAGGCTGCACAGGAGGTTCAGGGCTGTGGTGCTGCTGCTGCCAGCAGTAGCTGAGACATGGCCATGCTGGAGCATCTCTTCTCTCCCTAACCAACAGAGCAGCCTTTTCCAAGTCCCCAGCAGAGTCCTTGCAGGAGGAGGTGTCACTTTGGCAGGACAGGGTGGATCCAGCCCGGAGAGCCTGCAGGCAGGCTCTGGGGACAGGGACCTCCCTGGGCTGCTGGGTCTGTGCTCCTGCACACCCAAGAGCTCTCGGGGCTCTGGGATGGGATTGGAGGGAGAGAAGTTCCATATTGAACCTTCTGCAGCAGGGATTGAGTGGGGACAGAGGGTGGCTGGTGCAGGGACCGAGGAGGCACCCAGAGCTGCCATGCCCCAGGAAACAGCAGCAGGTGCAATGTGTAATTTTTGGTTCCAGGGAGGCCAAGACCTGGGAGAATGAAATATAAAGGTTGCTGAGCAAACATAACCCTGGAGCAGAGATAAGCAGCATGCAGGGTGAAGGGCAGCCTGGTCCTTATCTGCCTCCTGGTATTGCTCATCCTGGTGAGTTCTCCCCCTTGGAGGGAGGACAGACAGCAGGACAAATGGCTCTGTGCCTAATGCAGTTTGAGTTTTTCAGTGCATCAGCGTCTTCAGGTCTCAGTCGAGATGGGTATCAGGAGACCTGCAGTTCTGCACCGTCTCAGGCCACTGCTAGCACTTTCTGCAAACCATTTTGGCTAAAAAAGTTAAGAACAACTTAAGCAGAGACAGGTTTTCAGATGAATTTTAGGTATCATGTAAGGTTTTGCTGCACTGTATTTTTTTATGATCTCCTGGAACATATTACAGTCCTTCAGAACCTCAGGGAGGTTCAGCTTGTGTTTTCACCACCTTCCCAAACTCTCTCTCCCCAACCAAGGCTGAGAAATTTTTCACAGACATAGGCTGCATGTGTGTCTGTTGCCTGAGAGGACATTTGAGGGGACAGGTGGACCCTTTGGTGGCACTGTGTGAGATGAGGAGAGCGTGTACCTGCACTGTGAATCACTTAGCTAAAACAAATGGTTTACAGAAAGCCAGAGTACAAGCCCTAGGAAGTACAGAAAAATTACTGGTGGAAAAAAAATCCAAAAACCTCAAACAAACAAACAAAAATCAAAAAGCCACACCCTAGACAAGAGGTGGAGTCCTTTAGAGGATAAAACCTTTTCTTTGAAATCCTTCTTCCTTCCTGCAACACCTTCTGTAACTTGGTGTTAAAGGTTTTCATCATCCCTGAGTTCACACCAGGGAATTGCAGGTCTGTAATTTCATCTCCGAGCTTGCCCAGGCCGTGTCCTGTGGCACAGGGGACCCACCTGCCCCGACTGCTGCAGCCTCAGAACTGCTCAAGGTGTGGTAATGCTGGGAAGTCAACCCCAGCACAACATCCTTGTGCAGTAAGTGCAAAATTTTAGGTGTGGCTGCACAGATTAAATGGAGGTGGAATAAATCATGCAAATCCTAATGAAAGTTGAAAGCAATTTGGTTGCACTTCAATACGTTTCATCAGTCATCTCTCTTCTGAAGTGGAAATGCCGAGCCTGATGCGAATTAAAGTTTCTCCCTCCTCCCTCTCCCCTCTTTCCTCCAGCTTTTCAAAAGCCCTTTTGAAGACCTCTGAATACCTTTCTTGGCTGACCAGATTTTACCCTGCTCATACCTCTTTTTACTTAATTCTCAGCCAAGACAGTGACTCTAGTTTGGAGAAGTCATGGGCTTGATTTGCATCCACACTTCCTCCCTTGGCCCCTCCTGGTCTCTCCACAAAAGGGAGATGAGGCACGGCCAGGGGTGGATGTGAAGTGGAAGAGCTGCTGAGATATTTGGCTGTTCAGAGCCAATATTTCTAGTGGTCACTTTTCCACTTCAGGATCAGATGTCAGGCAGGGCAGGGCAGGGAGGGGGAAAGCACCAGGTTTCCAAAAGGAGAAGCTGCCTCTGGCCAAAAGCAAGGAGTTCTGCTCCATCCAGGCTGCTCCTGGCCGTGTCCCCCTCCCTGGTGTGTGTGGTGTGTCTGAGTTGCCAGCATGTGTTAAATCACAACTCTCCCCTCTTTGTCTTGCAGGTAGAGGATGCCATGCTAATGTTTGACAAGACGACCAACAGGCATAGAGGTAAGAGGGGCTGGGAGCTCTGACCTCACAGTGGTGGCAGCTTCTGCATGGGGAGCAAAAACCAGATTCAGTGAGATGAGCTGGTGGCTAAATCCATGGCACTAAATCCTCTGTGCTGCAGGCAGCAGGAGGGGCTGGTTGGCATGGAATGCCCCATGCACGTGGATTTTCTTGGTAGAAGTGACTTTCCTGGTCAGCCTGACGACCTTTCTTTGGGAGGACCATTGTCAGGCGCCCTGGAGAGAGTAAATCCTGTGGAGCTGGATGTGCTGAGGCTGTGGGGAAGCAGCGGGTTTGGACTGAGGTGGCTGGCATCACTTAAGCTGGGCATAAATCCAGTTAAGCTGAAATACCAGGAAATGAAGGTGCTAAACCCTCCACTGGGACTGTGAGTTTGCTGGAGCTCTGAAGCTGAGTGAGGGCTGCTGGTCCTCCTGTGGTGGTAGCTCAGAACAAGCAGGATCTCCAGAAGAGGAATTTCCCTGCACGTGTTTCACGAGACAGATGAGGTTTCATCTTTGCTTGCACAGCTCTGTGAAAAGGAGCTGAGGGTTATTTTCTGTGTTAGGGCCATTCCTCTCAGTGGAAATAAAGGATGCTGCTGTGTCTCCGGAGAGCTGGTCCCATTCCCGAGCTCTGGCAGGGAGCTCTGCTGGGGCAGGAGCTGCCTGGGCACGGGCCCCAAGGCCCCCTGCCCTGCCATGGCCATGGGGATGGATTCTGTGCCGTGCTTGGGGGCAGCATGTGGCCCCAGCCCCTGGCTTGCTGTGGTGGCTGTCTGAGGCACCGAGCTGTCACTGCCCTCGGGGTTTGGGGAGGCTGCCAGGGCGGGGAAGGAGCCTGTGCCCATCCAGGATGGGAGCCCCGGGAAGGGGAGAGGGGGCAGCCATCTGCACTCACCTTCTTGTGCACAGGTGAGTGAGGCCTGAGCCTCTCCCTGCTCTGGTGTTTTTGGAACAAGGAACTCCGGGTGAGCAGGTGGCTGGGTGAGTCAGGCAAGCCTCTGCCACTGCATTCCCTCCCTCTCCCTCTCCCTGCAGCAGCTCCCTCCCAGGCACTGATTCCTCTCCAAGTCAGGGGTCGTGGTACCCTGGAAAGTTCAGCAGCAGCAGCAGGACGTGCTCAGGAAGATCAGTTCTTCCGAGGCAGGCGGGGTGTGAGCAGCCAGTGCCCCTCCGTCTGTAACAGGGACCTGTCCAAAGCTCTTCCTTCGGTTGAAAAGTTCAAGCCCTGACAACTTCCTTTTATATCCAGGGGATTTTCCACCGTTCTCCAGGCAATCACCCTTGAATGGGCCATAAATACTCTTCTCTGTTCAGGATCTTGGCGTGTTGTTTGTTGCATTTAAAAGCTGCCTGCTGTGGAGCTTTGGTGCTGGGCAGAGCCCTGGGCCTGTGGTCTGGGGCAAGGACTGGGGGGCTCTGGTCCCAGCAAGGCGTGTACTCAGCAGATTTGGCCTCTGACACGGGTGGAGGATGTCTGCATTTGCTGAAGTGTCCCAAATCCCGGAGCTGGGTGCCCCCCTGGCTGTGCCTGCAGTGAGCTCTGTTCTGCCCACCAAGCTGGCTGTGCTCTGCCGTGCCCAGGGTGGGCAGGGGCTCTGCAGGGACATGACAGCAGAGCAGTGGTGTGTGAGCCCTTCCTGCAGGATGCTTGTCTGGTGGTGCTCAAGGTGACCCCTGCTGTGTGCCCCTGGGGCTCTGTGCTGCTGTAAGCACTTCCCCAGGCAAGTGGTGGTGTCTGTGCTCTGGGAGTGCTGAGCTCTGCTCCAGCAGCCCTGGGTCAGCGTTTCTGTGCTCTTTGGGGAGGCTGCAGCAGTGTGCCAGGGAGCCTGCAGGTTTGAGCCTGGGTAATGAGCCCCACAGGGTGGATTCCTTGTCCAAAAACGGCTTTCCACTGACTTCCCAGGAGTAAAGGTCTGCTGAAGACGAGGGGTGCAGGTCTGGGGGCACTTTGGTTGCCATGAAACCTTTTGGGTTTTCCACAAAGGGCTTTTTCCCCACTATGTGTGTGGAAGATGAGAGGCAACAGGTCATCCTTTTTTTACCCCCTGGGAATTCTGTGAATTTATTTCATTGGCTAATTTTTTTAATAGCTTGTTTTTCCTACGTGCAAGCCATGATATTTTGCTCTGCATTAGCATCCCAGTGTAAGCTCCTATATGAGATCTAAAAGCCCCAAAGGACCAAAAACAGGCTCCAACTGAGTGAAGGTGATGTTACCCCAGAAGCTCCCCTGTGCTCCGTGGAGTCAGACTCTGCACCCAGGTCTGTCCTGTGGGGACGGGCTGGGCTGGAGTCCCTCTCCTGGTGAAGGAAGGAGCTCAGTGGCACACAGGAGGGTCAGCTCTGTTTGGAAGGCTGTATCCCAGGAAACAGCCATTGCTGGGTGAAGGGCAGTGCTGCTTGTTTGCTGGGATTAGCCCAAATTCCTGCGAGCCTGTGCCGAGGGGCTGCACGGCTGCCAGGGGCACAGAGGGCTGAGCTCCGCACCCCTGCCCCTGCCCAGTACAGCTGGAAGGAAAAATCACGTGTGAAAGGCAGAGTAAGAGTCCTCTTCATCTTCACACTTGAATTTATCCAGCCTTTTGTGGGATTTGTTCCTGCTCTGTGCAGGTAGCTGGTGCTAATCAGCCTAATGAACTGGCTGAGGGCTGTGGTGATGAAGTGAGTTCTGCCGCCTCGACCGCCGATAAAATCAGCCCAGATTTTACAAATTGTGACACTCTGATTGTGTTGGAAGCATGTTTAAAATGCGGTAGTGTGCAGCAACAGTGTTAATGGCAATTCCTAAAACCACTTGTGGGTTGCAATCTGTATCTTCAAATTAGCCACGGGAAAGAGAAATGGCAGATAAAATATCCGCTGTGGTTTGCTGTCCTTAGTCCATGCCTGGAATAATCATCGTGGGCATGGGAAGAGAAAAGGATTAAAATTCACTCCCTACTGCTAGAAGGTGAGATAAATTTCCTTGCAAGAAAACTGAGAGGGTTTGTTGACATAATCCTGGCACGTGTGTGTTGCTCCTGTGTGTGTATTTGGTGAGTGTGTAACTCACCTGCACCAGCCCTGCTTGGGGGAAATGCAGGGATTGAACCAGGCAGAGGAAGAGGGGCTTTCAAAACTGCTCACCCTGGCTTGAAGCCCTCCCAAAAAAAAACTTCATGCCTGGCATGGATCACTTTGCCTCTGTAGTGGACTTGGAGGTCTTTTCCAACCTTAATGATTCTATGATTCTATAACCTTAAAAATGCCATCAGGCCAGTCATGCTGTGCCTCTGCAGGGGTATTTTAATGTCCAGCTATTCCTGGATGTTCTCTAAGGAAAGTAAGACTCAGCTCTTGAATTTCATGCTGATCTGTTTAGCCATCTTAAAGGCAGGCTGTAAAATCTGTGCTTAATTGGAGTGGTTATTTTTTGGTGTATTGTAGGCAAGACAGTCCCTAGAATCACTGGGATGTCTCCTTCCAAGGGTTCTTCTGGCTGTGACAGTGGGCACACAAAGAACCAGCACTTGATAAACAAATATCCCTGGGTCAGCTTGTTTAGGTGCCTTTTTTTGTTTTTTTGGGAAGTGTTGGTGATCCTCTATTTCTGTACTACTGTATTCCTGCAGTCTTCTCAAAACCACACACAAAAGTTCTGCCAACATTCTGCAGATCACTTCTTTCACTTTCTTCACTGCCTAAAATTTCATAGAGCTGAAAATTACTGGGTCAATCTTGAAAGGATTCAGTAATTGGAAAGAAAGAAAAAAAAGAGGGTGGTGTTATTTTGTTACCCTTGCAAAGTGCAGATAAAATCTGGAGTTCAGCATTAGTTATTGATCTTTGGGGGTGTAGGGAGCCTGGCAGGATGATGATGTCCTTCTAACTTCATTATGGAGAGGAGCTCCAGGAAGCATTTCAATGTGCTGGGGTGGGGGCCGTGCCCTTGGGCTGTGCTCCTGCAGGCTGGGGGGGTTTGTCGTTTCCAGCAAAGCTGAGAGAAAGCACTGGACACAGCAGGCTGCATGAGCAGGAAGAGGGAGGAAGGGACAGTTAGATCAGTCGAGGGTGCAGGAATGGGCTGTCCTGAGCTGATCCCAGCACGAGGTAGAGGTAAGCCAGGAGGAGGGGGTGCAGTGGCTCCTTACCTCAGTGGGGTGCTCTTGGTCCCAGCCCTGGGTGACCCTGCCCAGCCTTGTTCCGTGGGTGCCTGCAGCCTCCAGCCCCTCCAGCAGCTGTCCAGGACCTGCATCACAACAGCCCCATGTCTTTCACTCAGAAAAAGTTGAAGATTTGAGTGAGTGAATCCCCCAAGCTGTAATTGCAGGTACGGAGTGTAATACTCTATGTTTTCCAAAGCCGTCCAGCCCCCAGAATTATTTTCATATCAATTAACCCTCTTGCACAGTTAAGGATGGCAGCAGAGAGAGGAGGGAAGTGACAGCGTGTCATTAGGACTCCTTTAATCTTAAAACTAAACCAAATTAGAGCGAGGCAGGCTGTCTGTGGGGTGCAGACCACATCCCACCTGTTAGGGGTTAAAACATCCCAGGGACAGTGCGGTCACTTGGCCTCTGCAGCTGCTGCAGACTTCTCCCCCTGCACTGGCGTGCCCAAGGCTGGGGTTGACCTAAACCCACAGAACTCGGGCTGAAAGGCTGGTGCCCCCCATCCCACCAAACCACACCCCAGGGCACAGGGCCTCTCCCATCCTTCCCACAGGCTCCTCTCTCGAGGAGGCAGGTGAGGGTGGAGCTTCATGTCTGTGCCATGTCCTTCCAGCAGATTTCAGTGCATGGAAGTCCCAGTGGAAGCAGTTGGCATGGTGGTTGTGTTTATTGGGAGAGTCAGGAGGGATGCTGTTAGACAGGTATCTCCTGTGCCTCAGCAAAGGAGGAGGCTTTTCTGAGGAGAAAACCAGCCTTTTGTGTTCTGTCCTGCTGCCAAAACCTCCATTCTGGAGCTGATCTCTGAAGTTATAATTGACATTTTTATAGATGAGATATAAATATAATTAAGTCACTGCAATTATTTGTTTATCGCCATCTCCCTCAAGTCAAGCAAGGTCATATGCATTTAAAAATACATCCCCAGGCAGTTTTGAGAAAAGAGTAGTTAAAATATATAGAAATAATTGCCTAATTTGGTCATTTTGAGCATAGCTTTTCTTGGCAGCAGCCTGGCTATAGCACTGAGTATCCTTAGAGCTGCTTGGAGGGAGCCTTCCCTCAGCTCACGGGTTGTGCTTTTTAGGAGGCTGAGGAGAGCTGCTGCAGCAGGTTTGACCCACGGATTTGGGGAAAGCATCCACAGACACGGCAATGATGCTTTTCTAAAACATCAAGTGCTTTAAGGGCTTTGGATGAAAAGTGTGACACAAGCTATAAATGGAGGCAGTGTTATTGTTATTGCTTTCCGAGATGAGACGGGCTTTTATTCCCCTGTCAGCCGTATCACTTCACAAATGGGGCTCCAGAGAGTGCGGGTGTTCTGCGGGAAGCGCTCCCTCCCTGAAATCCATCCCGGGCACGGAGAGGTTTAACCCTTCGTGACAGAGCTGAGGAGTGTTTATCTTCTCCAGGGGAGCAATAGCTGCACACAGGGCCTTTGGAGAGATTTTTAAGCAAATATTTGCTTCTGAACTTCACGTGAGGGCTGCGAAGATTCATTAGTTAATATTATTTACCATTTACACACCTATCAGTGAACACCATCAGTCACACCTGTCTGTTTGGATTGCAGCAGTGACATGTGCCATGTTAATATTTTATATGTGTGTGTTTTTAATATTACATCCCCGCTTATAAATATTCATTTCTTAAACACATTAAGGGCTGCAGAGCAGCACTGACATCTCTGCTCCGTGTCACCGGTTCTCCTCCAGGCTGGGGGATCCCAAGTGGGAGCTGGGATGGCAGCAGCATGAGGAGAGCTGCCGTGCCCTCGGGGCTGGGGCCACTTCCCAACTTTCCCATTTGGCACCAGCTTGTCCCCGTTAGGCTCTCATCAGGTGGTGGGGACTGTGAGTGGTGAGTGTCCCCCTGGGCAGGGTGACGGCTGCTCTGGGGCAGTGCCATGCCCCTGGCTCTGTCCTGCTCCCCTCTTCCGTGTTAACAAACACCAAACAAAAACAAAAAGCTGCCGGTTCTTGGATCACCTCCCCTGTCTGGTAATTTCCTGGCCGGAGCCTGTGGCTGCTGCACCTGACTGAAGTGTGAGAGTAAACAGAGCCAGGGCAGCGTGAGCCCCACGGCTCCGCTGGGGAACAGCCCGTCAGGCTCCTGGCCTCACGCTGCAGAATGCCACCTGAGGCCTGGGATAATTGCCCAGCTCTGGACTGTCTGTCAGACCTTATTGCTTAATTTCATACCCGTAAAGAAAATTCCAGCCAGAGGAGGAGACGGAGCGAGCAGCTGCCCTGGCTGGGTGCACCCAAGGAAGGGGATGTCTGTGGATGCTTTCTCTGAAGCCAGGGAGAGGCTCCACTTGCAGCAGCACTCAGGAAAGGGGCTGGCGTTTTTATTTTCTTGTTTAGCAAACAAACTGCTGTAGTAATACTAATTAGGGAAAAAAGTCCCTCCAACCCCCAGTAAAGGTTGCAAACTCAGCGCAGCAAGTTTGGAACCTCTGGTGTCAGAGACTTTACATTAAATATCAACTCAAAAGCACATTGTAAGGGACAGTCAGGTTGTATGCTCATTTGTCTCTTCATGGCCAGCATGGGTGAAGAAATCCCTTAATTTTCTGTGCCCAGAAGAAGGGCCCTGTGCAGCCTGACCTTTCTGACCTGGATTTATCCAGCATCCTTTTGAGCAGCCCTTGTGCAAGGTGAGGAGATGGTGGATGAAGGGCTCAGTCCCTTCTGTCCCCGGTGCTCGCTCTCCCCAGGGTGGAACAGCTCAGGAAGGAGCCTCAGAGCCAGGGTGCACAGCTGTTGGGGGAAATGCAGCACCTTCTGAGGCACCTGTGCACAGGAGATGTTAAACAGCTTTTCAAACACCAGTTGAGCTTTCTGGGGTGCAGTAAAGGGTGGTTTGTGAGCCGCTCCTCCTGATACCTCGGGTGGGAAAGCAGAGGCACAGAGATGGGAGAGGGCAGTGCTGCTCTTGCAGGTGCCTGTGGTGTCCAGAGCAGAACCACGAGCAGGAACAGGACATTTCCTTCCTGTGGAACTGTGATTCATGGTCTCTGTCTTGAAGTGAAAAATCTTCACTCACTTAGTCCTGAAGTGCATCAATAACAACGCAGCTAAAGCACAGTTGTACTGGAGAGGGCAGAGGAAATCAGCACAGCCTCTCTGGTCTCTGCAAGGTTCTTCAGGAAACATAAAGTGAGGGTTGTGCAGATATTTCTGAGGTTTTCTAAATGATGATCATAGTTCTGTCACACTTGCAGGGAGTGAGCTTGTGTTAGAGACACCACGTCGTGTGCCCGGCTGAGGCTGCCTTGAGGAGTGAGGTCATTCAGTACGAGCTCAGTTTGCCTTCTCACTGTCACTGCCAAGCAGCCAGCTTGAGTGACACAGAAATTAGCACAAATCCTGATGATCTCTGAGCAGAAAGAAACCCTAAAAGCCACGAATAAGTTCTTGCTTATGAATCTACCCAGCTGATGAAACCCAACCCCTTTTGCTTCCCGAACGCAGGAGCCAAGTGATTAGCAGGGAGCACTCGGAGCCTTGTGGGACTGTTTGGAAATGTTAATTGAGGAAAGGCCAGAAACAGGAGGAGAACAAAATGCAACATTTCCATAGACGGGCAGTCTGCATACAACAGGCAGAATTAAAATCAGCCTGGTGACCTTGAGAAAAGAGGCAGCTCCTCGCAGCGTGCCCAAAAATGTGATGTGAAAATGGGGAGAGACGCTGCCTCGGCCGCTCCTCTGTGTGGGCTCCTCTCCCCGTGGGTCACAGGGGCAGACTGGGCAAGTCCTGTCCAGTCTGCACGGGGGGAGCTTTTGTTTTTCACACACCTGTGCCTTCTGTTGGCTGGGTTTGATGATGAATCTTTTGGAGCCCTTGCAGTGAAGGTGAGGAGGATGCTGCAGGAGAGGGGCTGGGTTGTGAGTGAGTCGCCTCTGTCAGCTGCGCCCGGGCCCGGTGCTGCTGAAGCCTTCAGCTCTACAAGGTCACTGTCACATGGAAAAGCCTCCTGGTGATCTGTTTAAACAGATAACACATCCCCTATCCCCTAAATCTTGAGATTCAGCAGAAACAGAGGTTACACGGGTAATGCTGGTAAGGAAGCTCTTGCCCCTGAGCCTCCGTCAGAGCAGGCTCCACCACTTGCTCTCCCCATCCTCACATCCCTGGCTGTGGTTCTGTTTCTGGACATTCAAGCGTTGGGAATTTGGGAGAGATGCTGATCCAAGCTGTAGGTGCAGCTGGGCAGGTACCTGAACATGTGCTCAGGTGTGTGTCCCTCCCTGGGGAGCAGCAATTGCTCCCTGGGTTGTTTGTGCAAGGCAAGAGCTCCAAGTGATTCTGCTGCCGAAGGAGGACTTGTCAGGGAGGTGGAAATGGAAGATTTCTTTAATTAGTTTGATTAAATGTCCTGGCATGGAGTGATTTTGCTTATCCTGTATGTTTTTTGTGTATATAAGCTGAAGTAAGAACATCTGGCACTTTTTTCACGGGATCCGATAGAATAAGTTGAAAAATGGCTTCTTTCAGAAAACTGCAGGTCGGCACATTTGGGTTGTGGGTTTTATCTTTTTAATTTATTGAGTGTTTTCTGGACCAGAAAACTACCTTCAGCAAGAGTATAATTCACAGATTGCTCCCCATTTTAGAACACCTTCCCAGTTCTGAGAGCTGCCCGAACCCTGCCCTGTGGGAGGTCAGGAGTGAACAGACCCAGTGCCATTAGCCCTGCTCAGCCCTCCCGTGAGGGATTCCAAACCCCTTCCAGCTGTGCAGGGCAGGGAGCCCCGCGCTGGCCCAGGCAATCCCAGGTCAGATGTGGCAGTGGGGACGCTGGGCGTGGATCCAGGCTGGCTCTGTGGCTCACACTTTGGCCACAGAACCATCTCCATATTTACTCTCCCTGGGACCATTGCCAGCCCCACTGTGAGGCAGGTGGGAGTTGGGAGGTTGATTCAGTCACAGCAATGCCCTGGTGATGGAAATCTTCCTCCTTACCCTTGCAGGAGTCAGGCATGAACACACGTGTTCACAGAGCACTGGAAATGAGGGCAGGATCTGCAGGGAGAAGCCTGGCAGGAGAATTTGTTTCCTGGTGGCAACAACTCTTCCCCTGTCAGCTCACAGGGGCTTCAGATGAACTAAAACCACTTCAAGTCTTGGTGGGGGCTTGGCTTTTGCCATTTCTGCCCCTGTTCCAGCAGCTCTGTTCCTCTTCACCCTAAACCCAAACTAAGAAAGAGGTAAAAATACTTGCTTTTGTGCTGCCTGGATGCAATTGCGGGAAAACAAAAAAAACCAGATCACAGAAGTGTGGGATTTGTTTCCCATTCCCCACTCCTGGTGATATCCCACAGGTTTTCTCCTGGCCCTTTGGCCATACCTGCCCCTGTGGTTCAGGAGGGTTTGGGAGCAGCAGGAGGGTTTGGGAGCTGGAGATGGGCTGCAAACCTGCCTGGCTGCCCGGGGAAGGAGCAGCTGCAGAGGGAAGATGGGAGCAGCTGTGGGTATGAAATTAGTCATTCTATGAAGAAATGGATTTGATAAATAATAAAACAGTGGTATTAACAACAGATGCTTTCCAGGTCAGATGACTTTGATAAAAGCACCCAACAGCCGTGGGTAATGGTATGAAAAATATGTATCTATATTTATAGATCTATTTATATGAAAAGGCATATAAATAAGTGTGTGTGTATATGCTCTCTGTAAATGTACCTGACATTTTATTTCTGGTTTAAAATGACACTGGAAGTGTTGCTGCTCCCGTTCTTCACAGGCTTTAAGACTTGTCAAGAAAACCTGAAATTTGATCAATTCCCCAAACCCGGAGCTCCCTCCCCTCCTCTCCACAGCACAGGCTCCATTTGTTTTTATTTCATACCTTTTCATTTTGATAACTGTTTTGATTTGTAAAATACTATGCCTTATACAATGTTTCCTTTATGATGATGTAGTGTGCTCTTCTTATCTTTCACCTTAAATCTTTGATAAGAGCATTTTAAAAATGAAATTGCTACCTGGCACCATTACACAGTCCTGGCTGCCTGCCAGCAAAGACGGAGCTGCTGCGGGAGAGGAGAGGGGAGAGGCTCTGGAGAGCCTTCCCGAGGAGGGCAGGAGCTGGCCTGGGCTGGAGGAGGCTGAGGAGGGGGAGGAAGCAGGGCAGGGGCTGGCACTGGGAATGCCTGGGCAGCTTTGCAGGGTGGAGGTGCTGCCAGGGTCAGTGCCAGCCCTGTTCCTGCCGTGCCAGCGGCCTCTGAACATTCCCCTCTCATCCCTCCCTGCTAAATTCCGTGTGCATCCCATGACTGCCCTCACAACCACAGCGGGGGCAGAGGAAGCTGTAGGGGTCACTTTATTTTCCCCTGGAAGCTGTCAGACTGAACTTGGGGAATGTGATGTTTTGGTAGGGTAACCCAGCACTGCTGGAGTTCCCAGCACATCCAAGTAATTGAAATGTTTCTGGATAACTGTTGGTTGTGCTGCGGAATGTGATTTATCAGGGGAGGCATCAGCAGTGGGAATATCAGTAAATAGAACTGTCTGACGTGGCAGGTCATTTTTATTTTAATGTGGTAGATTTAATGAACTCTGGTTGTTATAATTCATGGCAGTGGTGGAATGCATCCATCCCCCTCCTGATGACATTGGTTGCTGCTCTGGCCTTCGTTAGTGCTGTTATTATGGCAGGAGAACTCCTCTCTCTCCCTTGCATTCCCAAGGTGCCAGGGGTTGGCTGATAAATTGTTGCCTTTTACATTCAATACTGTTAGCAATAAACATAGCCGAAAACTTCCCCAAGTGGTTCAGGCATTATCAAGTATTATTATTTATTTATTTATTATTGGATCTCTTGAAAGGGTGTTTGCAGAGGCTGGTGGGTGTTCCCCAGGTGTTGGGGACGTGGCTGTGGACACCTTTCTGGGACTTTGGGGTTGGAGAGGTCAGAGCCAGGAGCAGCCCCCACGTCTGCTGTCAGGTGATTTAATAGCATTTGTGTCCAGCCTAACCCAATCTATCTCACCTCGCTGAGAGGGGAAAAAAAATATAATCCTGCATCAGAATTACTGCTTTTGGAACTGTCTTGTCTCTTTTGAGTAGGGACTGGAGACAACTAGACAAGCTTCAATGGGAGCGAATAAAGAAGCGTTACTTTGTGAACACAATCTTCTGGTACCAGTCACTTCTCAACAGCCATTCAATCAAAATGCTAATGGCAAAGGCAACCAGGGAGCGAGGTTATTGTAATCCTAATTGATAGGCTGCAGGGATGGGGTTTGATAAGTGCTGTTGAAGGGATGTTTTTGAAATATGATTCCCTTTAATTACAATGATACTAATAAAAACGGAACAAATGATTTAATGATCGTTTTCTAGGTAACGGCCTGAAGATTTTTGTTCCAGTTATTTTGGAAGTTGGTGTTGTTTTTTTTTTTTTTTCTTTTTTGAAACAGAAATTATGGAAATCACCTTAAAAATAAAGCCATAGTGGCAGGTAGTGACTTTATCTCAACTTGCGTGGCTACTTTGCATCAGAATTAATACTGTCACATCTGAGGCTCTTGAATAAGAAATCCAGTCATTTATTTATACAATAGACTTTGCTGAAAGCCCACAGTTGAAGCCACATTGCACGTAGGAATGCATTTAATATCTAATGCTTATAATAATTAGGATCAATTATGCCAGCGAGGATTTGAAAATACATTTTGAGGGAGGGGCTGAGGGGTATTCAGGGGGTTTTGCAGCACACCAGGAGCAGGGGTTGGATGGTATGCACGGAGACCACTGGCATTCAGTAACAGGAAGTCCCAACTTTCCCAGGGCAGCAGCGTTTTCCGTGTCCCCTGACGGGTGGGAGAGCTGTGCCAGTGCTCCATGTTCTGTGACTTGCATCTTGCCTCTGGAAATAGGAGCACAAAGAGAAAGGGGAGATCAGTCACTGACAGGCAGCCTCTGTCTCAGCTAATTTTTGATGATTTAATTGATAACAAAACAAACAATTTAGGGAGGGTGTTGTTTTTTGCTGTTGTTGGCGTGGGTAGGGGCTCCTGGGACGGGGAGGATGCTCTCTCCTGCCTTTCAATTTGTCAAGCTCTCTCTCAAAGATCTGCCAGAGAAGAAAGGGTAATTAATAGGCTTGAAGTCATTTCCGATGTGTCAGTATTTCTGCCTTGCTTCCAAGTGATAATGTTGGCTGGCTCGAGGCCTCCGGGGAGCCTTCCATCTTATTAACTTGTCTGGGAGAAACAGTGAGTGGGGACAGCTTGGGCCAGTGGGTGACATGAAATAAGGATTTGTGCTGCAGCGAGCTGTAAACACGGGGGCCAGTTGAGTAAAAAGTGGAAAGGGAAAAAAAAAAAAAAGGAAGAAAAATATATTTAAAAGGCTACTGGTCACAAGTGCAGCTGATGGAGGGGGAGATGTGCTTTATTTAGGGCAGCCTGTCCTCAGTGCACAGAGCTGGAGCTGATATTGTGCTGTGTCACCCATGGCCAACTTCAGCAGTACCAAAACTGGGTCCTGCTTCTGTCTAGGTCCCTCTGAGTCACCTGTGGTCCAGCGTGTGGCCTCTGCTGCTGGCAAACCTCCTTTCAGACGGGCTCTGGGGTGTTTTGTTTTAACCAGAGGTCAGCGTGGAAATCTGGGGCTGTCCCGTGTGTTGGGCCCCATCCTGCCAAGCCCTGCAGGAGCCAGTACCCCGAGCAGCTGCAGAGCCCCGGGGGCTTTGGGAGGCTGAGGCTGAGGGGTTCCTGTGTGCCAGCACCCCGGGGGCCTGCCCTTCCCAGCTCTGCAGCCTTTCTCAGTTGCCTTTGAGACCTTCAGGGTCACACCTGGGTGTGAAGGCGCCTTGGTTCTCAGCAGAACCGCAGGGATGGAGTGATCCTGCACCCCGCAGAGCCGGGGACACGCTGGCACTGGCACAGCAGCCACAGGGTCCCTGGTGAGGGAGCAGGGCTGTGCCTCGAGACCGCAGTGCGGGGAGGGGGAAACACCCCCGCGTTCCACGGACTCCAAAACCTGCTCCTCGGAGCTCCTCCAGTTGTCCCTCACCTGGGGAAGTGTGCTGGTGTCCAGGGAGGGCTGCCCATGCTGCAGGAGGGGCTCAGAGCCCGGGCAGAGGCAGAGCCCTCGGTGGGGCACTGCCCCAGCAAGGTTCCTTCAGCGCTGCCCGCTCTGTCCAGGGCAGAAATCAGCTGGCTGTAGGGGGATGTGGTTTGGGTGTGCTGGGTTCCCAGGTGCCTTTGGCTGCAGGAACAGCTGGAAGGCAGGCTGGACACGGGCAGAGCGAGGAGGGCTGTGTGGGGGTGTGGGTGCAGTGAGCCCAGCCCGGCCCTGCGGAGCCGCAGCGCTGACCCTCCCGGCAGGTGTGCCCTGCACCGCGGGCTGCTGCATCTCCAGTGTCACCTCCTGTGCTTCTCCTGCCTGGCTTTGGAGCTGTCCTCAGCACACGGGCCTGAGAGCGCCTTGGTGAGGCGTTCAGGAGGGGCCACGGGGACGGGCCCACCTGGACGAGCTGTTCCTTGGGGCTGTTCTTTCCTTTGTGATGTTCTGAAGGAGCAAACCTCGGCGTTTGGGGTCACTGCGAAGGAACAGGATGTCTTTCACGTATTGACAGGTTTTTTGTTCCTTCTCTTTTCGTTCCTGGTCTCTCTCCTGTTGGTCAAGCTCACTTCTCCTTTTCCAGGGAAGTTGTTGCCAAACATCTCTGACAGCCTCTTGGCAAAGTGTGAGGTGGCTGTAATGAAAAAAACAAGGAAGCCACCTCAAAGCTCTTCAGTGATTAAGCCACTGAACTGGCAAGTTCTTCTCTTCCATTGCAGAGCATGTTTCTGCCCAGTGGAGTTCCCTTTGCAAGCACTTATTAGGAAAGCTCTGGTATAATCTAATTAAAATTTGGTTTAATATTCTGTGAAAATGAAAACTGAATCCTCCCTGCTCGAAAGAATGACCGTGCATGTATTAGTCCTCTGTTTTGTTGTTGTTGGCTTATTCAAATATTAACACTGCCTGCATGCTCAAAATGATGGTTTGTGTCCATTAACAGGGCTTAATTCCCAAATTTAATGATGAGTGATACACAGGAGTTGGTGAAAGCTGCTTGCTGGATATTTTTTATTATGTTTTTTATGCTAATGTTCCTTCCTGGAGGTAAATAAGAGGAGGGGATGCTGGGCAACATTATTACTGTGAAATTAAAATAAAGTCTCATTATTTGAGGATGGAATTTAGTGGCTGAAGGTTTACTCTTCATCTGCAGCTTCATTCTGAATTCTTCCACCTAATTACCTGCTGATTAGTTGAGGACAGGCATTGCTCACCTTGGCCTTGAGCATCAGGTTATCTTCTGGGCAGGATGTTGGGGTGGATGTGTTTGGTACATGTGAAGAAGGTACTGACCTCCCAAAAATAGGCAACAGCAACTTCCCTGCATTTTCTGGTCAGACTTAACTCTTCTTTAGGGAAAAGCTTTTTTGGAAGGAAAAAAATATACAGAATTTAAAGCTGGATTTTAGTTAAAAAACACCCAAAGCTTTTATTCTTTCATTGAAGATAGGAAAATTACCAGAATGTCAGAAAACCTCCAGCTATCTGAATGTTTTCTTCCCTTTCCCCACCTGTCTTTCTGAACTTGATTTTAAAGGTGGAAATATCTCTGTTCCTGATCTATTGAAGGTTCCCATCAGTGACCAGCAGAAGGGCTGCTCTGGTGTGTGTCTCCTGTGGGCAGAAGATAACTTTAAAAGGCTCTGTGTTTACCTGGAGAGAGCGGAGTGGGAGGCAGGAGCCACGGGGATGGGTCACCAGAAACTTCCTCTGCACGGGGAGCAGGATGGGAGGATCTGCCAGGAAAACGTGCCAGGAAAATCCCCTCAGAGCACATGTGGGGATTGCAAAGTCTCTGAGTGATATCAAAGGCACATTGCCAGCTCAGGCAGGGCAGGCAAAGCCAGCACACCCCTTCCCCCTGCTCCCTCCTCCAGGACAGGGCACAAGTGAGGCTGTGCCAGGCTGGGGGGGCTGTAACCAGTGCTCTGTTGTGATGGCACCCGAGAAGCAAGGGCTGTGTGGAGTGTTTGCAAGGAGAGCCCTTACTCTTGAGAGTTTAAAGGGAAGTGTTCAAAAGCACAGTGAGGCTTGGCAGGGAGAGCAGCCTGGCTGCACCCGGGGTCAGCGTGGCAACCACGGGGTTGTGGCGTGTCCACCCTCTGTGTGGGAACACAGAACCACCCAGCAAAGAGCCCACAAACCCTGGGCTCTCTGGTGCTCGTGCCAGTGGGGTTTTCTGCCATGAACCCCTGGTGTGCAGTGTCCCCCCAGCCCTGGTGCTCTGCCCACGGGTGACCACTGAGCCCTTGGACTGAGCAGCCTGGGGGTGGCTGATGGGGTGAGGTGGGGTCTGCCTGCATGGTGCTGACATCAGCCGGGGTGGGTGAGTGTTGAAATAATCCAAACAGCCAACAGCTGCTTTCAGACCAATTTCCTCCTCTTGCAGCTGATCAGAGATGATTTTGGCACTTGCCACGAGCGTGCCCGGCCCGAGCAGTGGCCATGCAGGCACCTCTGGGGGCTGAGTTATTTCCCAGTGCCTTTGCACTCCGTGGCAAAGGGTAAATCACCCATCCTGGTATAGATGGATGGAACGTGGTGTGTGGTGTCAGCCTCACCAGGCTGAAACCACAATGACACCATGAAGCAGATCAAAACATTAAGTCTTTAAAACCATATGTTGGATGTGTCACATCACAAAGGGCTTTCTATCCCTGCTGATAACCATCAGCCACACGTTATCTCTGCTTCCTGGCCCGTGCATTTCTTACAAGATGATAAACTTTGAGCTGGATGAGAACCAAGTGTGCCACGTTGTTGGTGTAGCACGGGGCTGGAATAGCCTGCCCGGGGCTGATAACGGGGTGATAGCAGGAGCTGCTGTTCCAGAGGATTCTCAGCTCCTCTGCTCCAGGTCCTCTGTGCAGGGATGGTGGGCTCCAGGTGCTGCAGTGGTCCTGCCAGGTAGCCACCGTGGCCAGCAGAAACAGATAAATACCAGAGAGCACTGATGTTTCAGGAGTGGGATGCCTCGCTTCACTTGGCATTTTAATCTCTTCCAGCACTAGCTTGGAATAAGCACTTTTTTAGTGTGTGGTGATTTATTTTGTTAAAAACCAAAGCATTATTCATAATTATGCAGTTTTATGAGAGTATCCATAGCAGTGTTCTTCCTGTGGTTGGCTGTGGGAGCTGGAATAATATTTAAACAAGAGCCCTGGGGAAAGGACACGCTCACATTCGGCGCAGGGCTCAGCCTATTGAACTGGTGTATAATTACCTCTATTCAGCACCACTGCTCCAGTTATCAGCCAGTGTCAGGGGGAAGGCCAGCGCTTCAAAATGACACAGATTGTTAGGGAACATCAAACTTTTTTAATACAGTTAATGATCCTCAGCTATAAATAGCCTGTTCCTGGTGACTGCGCTGAGGGTTTGTGCTGAGCTGCACGGTGCTGTACTTTGTTGGGTTTTCTTTTCTCCTTCTGCAGTTACTGCAGGTCCTTCCACCCAAATGCTTTACACACAGGGTAAAAAGACCCTTTCTGGGTCGGGAGGTGAAGGTCCTGCCAAGCAGGAATTTTCCTGAGGTTGTGTATGAGATGGGAATCCAGCAGCTTCATCCTCCTGGTCCTTCTGACTCTTGCCCCCCACCATGGAATGGGGGTGGCTCCTCTCGGGCTCCCCACCTCTCCCATGCCACAGAATAATCTTCTGGGAATGGCCAGGCCTTAGTTTTTGGCAAGACAGGCAGGTTTCGTATATGCTGTGCCCCAGAAGTTTCCTTTGTCCTCTCTCCAGTTAAATAGAACTGTAGGTTTGTGGAGGAGAGTTTGGAGATGGGACTCTCTGACTTTGGTGGCAGCTGCAGCCCAAGAGCTTGAAACAAGAAGGACTTGATGCAAAGGAGCCCTTGTCCCAGCAGTGCCCTGCTCTGACCCAGTAAATCCCTGAGCAGATGTAAATCTGCTGAGGGGAATTGTCTGCAGGAAGCCTGGCCAGAGCATTTCTCTGAGCTCGGGCTGCGTCACGAGCAGTTCCTACTCCCTGGGAGCGCACAGGTCCCTGCAGGTTGCTTTACCCTTTACAGAATGGGATGTGAACCAGCCAAGAAGTCTGAGTGGCACTTGAAGGCTCAAAGTGCCGCGGACACGCTGAGCCAGTCGCTGCAGCAGCGTGTGAGGCTGGGACGGGGCATCAGGCTGAGCTGCAGAGGGTTTCTAGTCAGCAGCACTGCTGAGCTGTCCCGGCAGAATAATGCCAAACGCCCCAAGCCTGGACTGACTGCTGAACTTGAGCAGGCTGCCCAGAGGCCGCGGTGAGGCTCTGCCCCAGCTTTGTTCTGCGGAGCCTGCAGGGACCGCGGGAAAAGGTCACTGCACACACACTGCTCCTCCACGGAGAGCTCTTTGTCTGCGGTGAAGGCGGGGAAGCAGAGGGGATCCTCATGGAACGCCTGCCCAGCCGCCCCGCGCCCTCCCAGGCTCAGGAGCCGCCCGTGCTGGACCCGCGGCTGGGGGTGAGCCCGGGGATGGAGCTGCAGGCCTGGGCACGGTGAGAACACCCCGGGGAATGCTCAGGGTGTGTCGTTAGTTCCCATTTCCTCTGCCTGTGACTGCTGCTCCTGGCGCTTTTGTTTTTAAGGATAAAGATTTCAGTGTTTTCCCCGATGGTTTGAACAAAGGTTGAGCGCGGGGGGAAATCCATAAAACAATGTCACCAAAACACGGCGAGGAGAGGGAAGCTCTAATAAAGCTGTGCCGGGCCTGTGCACCTGGGAATCGGGCTGGGGTGGATTCAGACAGGAAGGAGGCACTGGAGAAGGTCACCTCTGAAGGGGACAGATGACAGAGCAGCGTGGCTGCGCTTCTGGGGGAGCTGAGGCAGGAGCCATCCATCCCTGGGTGTGTGTTCATCCCATCCTCCAGCGTGTGATTCCCTGGCATCCTGGGGCTGGGCAGAGCTGAGGAAGGAGCTTGTGCTTGGGTGGGACAGGGATAGATGAAGGGGAGAAAGTTTCAAGGGAACCATTCACAGCAGGGAGTGACTCTGCTGTAGCTGTCACAGGAAGTCAGCAGACAATGGGTGAGGCACTCAGTGATAACAAATCACGGATTTTGGATGGCTCAGCAGAGAAAGTCCCTCTCTTCTTACCTCATCCGTCTGTGCATGGTCTTGAAAAGTGGCTGCAAAGGAAGGGAAGCACCTGCTGTACCTGAGGAGCATCGGGGAGCCTATCTTAGATGTGATACTTCAAAATTTAGATGTCATTATTAGCAAAGGGCTCTGGGTTTTGTGCTTGTCTTAGCCTTGTTTTCCTTTTCCTTTCCCAGCAGATCCCTTTTGCAGAGCTGTTCTGCTCTGTGTGGTCCCTATTAAAAGTTTCCTTTCCCAGGGAGATTCTGCTCCTTTGTTGCATCTGGTTCTTGAACACTTTATACTATCAAACAGCAAAACTGGTTTTATTGATGCAGCAAAGAACAATGCACTTTCTCCAACGGTGCTCCCAAAATACACTTGTTGCATTTTTTTTTTTTTTTTTTTAATGCTGCTGGCTTCGAACAGTGGAAAAAAATGATTAAGATCTGTTAGGTTTGCTCTGGTCACTTCAGTGGGAGATTGGCAATACCAACAGACGACTCCATAAATGGATTGTCTGCTGTGCTGCTGCCCTGCCCCTGCTCCTTGGGCCAGACAGGCAGCTGGGGCAGCAGAAGCATCCTCAGTTTCCTGGAGGGTTGGGCAGAGTGTGGGGTCACTGCAGGGCCATGGGGCGGGCGTGGGCTGCTCACAGAGGGGCTGTGCCCGCCTGGCCCCGAGCCCTGCATGGCTCTTCCGAGCCTCCTCCTCCTCCTGCACGGGGAGCAGGAGGGACAGCACACACAGGGACCTGCTGCCCAGAATGTCCCCGTGCTGGGTTCGGGTTTTCCATGGGAACAGCTGTTGGGATAAGTGTGTCTGCCATATAAAAAATAAATGGTGCCGTATTAAAAATGTGATATATGCATTTTAACGGCTGCTGTCAGCCTTTGCCCCTGGACATATGTAAAATCTGATCACTCCTGACTATGTGGAGCTATTACTGTGGAAGCAGATCTGTTTGCCCTGTTTCAGGGGAAGGGTATGGGGCCAGGAGCATCTCTGGTGTTAACGGGGAGGCACTGGGTCACCTGTGAGGCAGTGGGTGGGGGTCTGGGCAGCCTGCTCTAGTGAAGGTGTTCCTGCCCGTGGCAGCAGGTTGGAATGGGATGAAGGAGCTTCAAAGTCCAACCTAACCCATTCTATGATTCTGTGTTACCTCACTTCAGCTGTGCTCCTGGACAAAAATCAGACATCAAGCTTACGTTAAAAAGGGTGTTTTCCCCCAGCTCATGTACGTCTATCAGAGCTTTCCTGGGAACACACCCGAGCAATTTGAACTTTTTTCTTGTCCTCAGCCCATGCACACAGGGGAAAGCTGGGTCAGCATTTGCAGGGATGTTTGAAGCTGTATCTCACACCCTTGGTGGTGGTGGGAGCTGCAGCGTGCTGGCCTCTCCGTGGTGGTGGGAGCTGGTTTCCAGGAATAGCTGAGCAAATACTTTGCTCTTTACATGTGTATCCAGAGGAACAAGTGGTGCGTGCATTCAAAGCATCTGTCCTGGCCAGGCTCTCTCCCTCACAGCAGTCTGCATTGTTTGCTTAGGCAAATTCTGATACGGTGCGTGAGCAGCAGGGATGGAGTCCTGGCCAAGGATATTAATAATGTCCAGGAATGTTGTGTGCTGCCTGAAGTTTTAGCCCAGAGGGGTCACACTGCACAGCTCAAGGGGATTAGCTTAACCTGAGGCTAAGCTGCTCATTTTTGCTGGTATTTCTCTTGACCCCGGTCAATTATTTCAATTCCTTGAATAGTTTTTTGTTGTTTGGTGCCTGACTTGTTACTCCTTCGCATTGTGATACATGGAGTCATCAGGGCAACGGAGGGTCCGTGCTCTCCTTCCCAGCCAGGGCTGGCAGTGCCTTGGGATGCAAGGGAGGGTGAGATCCATGCATGCTGCAGAGCTGCAGGAGAGCATGTCAGTGGGTTTTGGGTGCAGCAGCAGCATTTCACCTGCATGAGGGATGCAAATCCAGCAGCTAAAGCACAGTGAGGAAAACATTAATGAAGATGGGGGGCTTTCTGCACTCTGTGGGGCGTACACCTGTAGAATGTGCCCTCATGTCCTCCTTCACCTGAGCATTTGAGTTGGTGGCTCCTGCAGAGCTTCCACAGCGCTGCCAGGGCTGCACCAGTCTGACACTGGCAGCAGCAGCAGGGAGGGGTGTCCCTGCTGGCCCCAGCCCCAGGCTGGGTGCCCTGCCTGGGGGCTGCAGTGACAGCTGCCAGCAGCGTCACCAGCGCCACTCTCGGAGCCTGTGCTGGAGCCTGGCCTCTCACCTGCCCATTTATCTTGGCTGGGGCTCCTGTGGTAATGAGGGAACGACACCTGCACGCTCCCAGCAAAGTGCCCTTCACTCTGCCTTCCCTCCTCTGCAGTTTGCAGGGAGGACTCTGTAACCTCTGCTGGCAGCCAGCAGCCCAGGGCCGTGTGTGTTTTGGGGGGGCTCTGCCCCCCCAGCCCTGAGCTGTCTCTCTGCTGCTGCTGCTGCAGGATCCAGGTAGGCAGGAGTCACCTTGAGCGCGGCCGTTCAGCTGCTGGAAACATTTCCCCCTGCAAAGTCAGTTCTGGAGATGCATCATTTCTCTGGGGGCGCCTCTGGCAGCTGCTGCACCCCCGAATCCATGATGGGGGGGTTAAATTTGGGCAGCACAAACAAGGGGAAGGTTCTGGGCTTGGCAGGTGCTTGGAGAGGAGCAGCAGCAGTGGCAGGTTTTGGCCTCGTTCCTCCACCAGAGCTGCCTCGTGCTTCTCCTCCACTTGCTGAAGTCAAGCAGAAATCCCCGTGTTTAAAATCCCTTTTGGGTTGGGGCAGTGCTCGTGCCCGGGGACACGGCGGCTCAGGAGGCACCGGCTCAGCGGGGCAGGGCTGAACCGTGGCCCCGTCACCAAGCAGGGGACACTGACTGCTGGTGTTCTGTGACAGAGCCTGAGACTGGACCACTGCTGAGATGTGGCACAAATGGGCCTGCATGGGGGCAAGCTGGGGGTCTGCCCCTCCGCATAAAAGGCACCCACAAGTGCCCCATTGCAGGTGGGCACACATTGTCCCCCGCTTTGTCACAGAAAAGACAACTTTGGGCTTTTGGTTGCAGAAGAGACAGCTCTGGGAAAGAATACTTGCACTTTTTTAATAACCTACTTCTATAATTGAAGGATTTCAGATTTCTTTTGTAAGAGCAAGCGCCTGCTTAAACATGGAGACAAATACAACCAATAATATGTACTTGAAATCTAATGCAGGCTAATTCATTTTGGCACAGTCCCAGATATGCTGATTAAATGGCCTGTGAAGTGCTACAATATCTTGATAATGTACATTCCACATTTGATTATATAATCAATTATGTTGCACCTAATAACATTTAAAATTAGTGGAAAAGCTGTGAGCAGATTGTATCAGGTGCAGAGTGGGTCTTGGGCAGCTTTAAAAAAACTTCTGCCAGCATACACTGCGAAGGAGCGGGCGTAGATGGATCTTCAAATACTGTTCTTCAGGAAACCAGAGACTTGATAAAGTTTCTGTTAATTTAGTGACTTGATTTAGAATAAAATAAGCTGTCTGCTGCTCCCCTGGTTTGTTGCTGGGAAAGGGACTAATATTTTCTATCAAGAGATGACCTTGCACCACATGTTTAGAACAGCCCTGGTGATGTTGGCAGTAATTCTGTGGTGGCTTTAGCCCCTGGGCCAGACCCAGAGCTCAGCTCTGCCTGTGGGACTTTTCCTGCACCCACCAGTGGGAACCAGAGCTCCCCTTCACTGGCTCTTCCCTGCTTGGGGAACCCGGGTGTCCATTGCTGGGGACAGCCAGTTCCTCCATCATATGTGACATTTTAATGTGCTGCTGATTCCAGCTGTGGACACTCACTGCTCCAGAGGGAATCCCCACCTGAGTGATCACTGTGATGGGTGGGGAGCCCCGAGCTGGCACCCTGGAGCAGCCAGGATCATTTGGGAACTGACTTGTCATCCCTTTTTGGGAAAGTGAGTGGTTTTTGGGTGACTGGCAATGGCAGGTTAGGGGGAATTTGGCCTGGGTTTTATGGCCCTCCAGTAGAAGAGGGTTGATGGGAAACAAATGCGTTATGGCCCCAGACAAGCTGTTGCTCCATTTTTTGTTCTGTTTAAAGCAGCACTATCAACCAGTTGGAATATAGGCTTGGAGTATCGCAGGGAGTAATCTAATTAGTATGAAGTCAATTCACTAGTTCCTTTTGTATCTCGTGATTAAATAAGTGGGAAAATGGCTTGAAAATTAGGTGCTAGAACAACCCAATTACATTTCTGTAGCTTTTTGTATTCAATTTCATAAACAATTTTGCTCTTCGCTGGTTAATCAGTGAATGCCTTTTTCCAGTTTGAAAAGCACTTTTGAAATTATAATGCAATTAAATTGTGTGTGGATGTTCTGGCATAGCGAGCGTGAGGGCTGGGGGCCTGGCAGCCAGCCACGCTCTACCTTGACAGTAATGAGTTCCCGAGCTGGCAGCTTGCTGGTGTCATTCATGATGTTGTCCAGGCTGGGTGCTGTGAGAGGCGGCCGGCTGTGCTCCCTCCCGGCCGGCGTGGCCGGGACGCGGTGCCGGCTCCGCGGCAGAGCCGGGGCCTCGGCGCTGGCAGCGGCTCAGCGAGCACATCAGCTGTGCCAACACCCAGTGGAGTTCATCACAGAGTTGTAGAGCAGCTGCCTGTGTGCTTTGGGCTTTTCCTTTTTTTTCCCTTCCTTACATGAGCCTTTGCAAGGCTGGAGGTTGGCGAGGGATACGGGGGGGGGAGGTTAAGTGTTGTTTTCCTGGGGGGGCATGACAGGGACATGTAGGAGAACATCTCAGTGTCCTGTTGTCAGAGAATCACAGCATGGTTTGCGTTGGAAGGGACCTTAAAGCTCATCCAGAGAGAGCTTTTCAGCGCTTGCTTTTTGTGCAGTCTTTGTCTCGTGTCCAGCCTGCTCGTGGTGAGTGGGAGCTGAACTCAGCCTCGTGGGACAGGGTGACCAAGCCTGCGGGACCGCGGGATTTACGGCCCAGCAGCACGGGGGACAGGCACAAAGCTGTGTTAAGAGAAAAAGAAATAGTGCTGGAAGTAATTACTTGCTTGTCAGGTTTTAACAAGTTCAGTAATGGTATTAGGTGCCCTTGGCTCAAGATAGTAACCTCCTCTTAAATGATCATTACCTGGCTAATAAAGAGCTTGGAGCGGGTCATTACAGCTTAATTTAGACATAGCATCCTGTTTGGTGTGCACAGCGTGGCCATCTCTCAAGTTGTTGAATCTACTGCCTGGATAGGAGGTTGGGATATGGGATTGCTTGGGTGGACATGGGGACTCTCCCCCAGCCATCCCAGGACACAGGTGACCCTTCCCACCCTCACCTGGGGAAGAGGAGCTGGTCTCAGCCCTGGGTGACCACAGCCAAGCAGGAAGATGTGCAGGAGTGGGGGTCCAGCCTCGTGCCCCCCACACTGTCCCAGCCTCTGCTCCCTCCTCAGGAGCCCTCGTGCTTCTCTCACCCCATTAACAGCAAGTTTCATGTGCAAATAATTGCAATAACCAACCCCCACACGTTATTAATATTTTGCAGACATCTCTGTGATAAGCCCATCTTTTCAGCCAATTTCCTATTTCTTTGGAAAGCAAAGCATCTTTCCTCCCAGTTTTGTAAATCTGTTGTTAAGGGGAAGAAAAGGAAATGGAAAAAAGGATTCCCCCCCTCCAAACCCTGACACCAGGCTGGGTTCTGTGCTGCCTTTGTCAGCCCTGGATGGAATTATGCATCATGAATAAAAACTGCTGTCAACATGCATTGGGTTCGAAACATTAGAGCATATGGTATGTGATTATCTGTATTGTCAAATGCAATAAAGTGAATTTGGATATAATAAAAAATGTAATATTTTAGAAATTTGGTAATAAACTGTGGAAGAATTGACAGGCAGAGAGTCTCTGACGCCTGTGGGCAAACAGATAAAGATGGCAGGACGTGGCACTTGGTGGCTGAGGCAGCATCAGGAGCTTGATTTTCTGACGGGAGCCTGGCTGGGCTGACTGGCACCCAGGGTGGTGGCCTTTGTCCCTGCCTGACTGCCACAATCTGTAGGTCTCACTAATGAATAGACAGAAGCACAAGGTTCCCATTCTGGTTGTAGGTGGATTAATTGGATTTTACAAATACTTGGGGTTTTCTTTTCTGATAGCAAAAAGAAACGTGTTGAAGTCTGCTGTATTCTCCCACCCAGCAGCATTCCCAGCATTTCCATGCTGCTGACTCCTTGTGAAACTGGGAAATCTGTACCTGAATAACAGGGAGCACTGAAAGGCTGTGAGGGTGGGGCTGCTCCCAAACACTGAGGAAGAAGAAGAGGGTGGAGATGATTTTCTCCTGCAGTATCTCACATTCCAGCCTGATGCTTTAATTCCCGAGCTGCTGACAAATCTCCCCGTTGAGACAGGAATGTCCCCAACAGAGAGAGGTTGAAGTGGGAACAAACTTCAGGGCCTCCTGTGTAGAAAATTCTGATGGAAAAGTGCAGATGTATCACACGTACCTACAATTTTTCTTAGGTCACCGCTAATGCTTCTAAATGATCTGCGAACGCATTAATCGTTTCTGTTAATTAACGATATGATAAAAGTGGCATTTAGTCAGCTCTGCCTAGTGTGCGTCTCAGTCATTATGTACTCAGTGCTTTGGTTTGATTTCAGAACGTTAATAAAATAAAATTTTAATGAAGATTTGTTGTTATGAAAAATTTATTACCAGTTCAGGTGCTGCTGACACGAGCACGGTCTGTGACATGCGCGGGGTCTCTGTCTGGGCTTTGCCTGGGACCCCATCCCAGCCCTGACTGGTGCCCTTTGAACTTGGAAACCTTTGGTCAGAATGGCTCATTTGAGAGGGGCACAAGTCCCTGTACTCTTCATCCTCCCCTCAGGAAAATCCCTCCCCAGGGCTGGTTTGGGTGGATTTTGCCCCGTTCAGGACAGTTGTGTGGCTGCTCACCCCGAGGTGCATTTTTCTGTTTCTGGACAATTCTCACTTTGGAAACGCCAAGCAGCCGTGGGAGGACAGAGCAAGGAGCCTGAGCCCTGCAGCCTTCCCAAACAAAGGCAGAGGAGGATGGTGCTGTGCCCTTTGTCCAGCTGTGCCTCAGAGCGGGGCTGGGCTCAGGGACTGCTGCTTTCCTTTTGAGGATTCGCTCTCCTGTCATGGGGAATATACCGGCACGTTAAACAGCTGCCTGTGTCTGCCAGGAGAACCTGACTGTGTTGCATACCCAAGGTGTGCGTTAACACCCAGGGGATGTGCGGGCACATCGTGTCTTGGTGGGTGTCAGTCACAGCAGCAGGGCTGGAGAGCACATGCTACAGTTAAATGAGGATGTTTTCCATCCTAGACCTCGGGTTTTGACCTCCTTCTTCCCCTTCCATCTGCTGCTGCATCCCTCTTCTGGTCTGGTTATCACAAGGATGAGGTGAGATCCTGTTCGCCTTGGAGCAGGTGGTACCTTCAAGTGTGGCCACCAGTGTCCCCAGCAAACCCCTCCTTGGGGATGAGGAGGTAAAATCTGAGATGTGTGTCTCAGGTTATGGCTGTGTTCCCTGAACGTGCAGAATTGCTCCTTTGGAAACCAGAACCTCTCCTTCCATGTGTTTGCAGCACAGGAAATTGGAGTAATAGGAAATAACAGCTTTTGTCAGCTTTTGTCCTGGACAGTTTTTGGCTCTAACAAACTGAGTTGCAGTATGAAAACTTGGAGGAAGGGACGAGGAAGCGAGGGGGAAAGAAACGTGGGATGCAGACCACAGGGAATATTTAAGTGATTTCTCCAAAGGCACAACATAAGGAGGTGGCAAAGTCAGGGCTGAGTTTTCAAGTCCTGGCTGTCGGGTTCTGGGGCTGAGGAATGAGTGACTTTTCCCTGACACAGGATTAAACCCCCAGGCCCCCATTACCCCTGGGGGTAATGACTTGTAGTACCTTCACAGACAGAAGTTAAAAACGTCCATGGTTCACTGTCAGGGTAATTAAAATGTCCTGTCCTCTCTGCTCGGTGTGTTCTGTTCATCTACAAAGACAGGATTTGGTGACAGTGATCACAGGACTTGGTTTCACAGCCCCCTCTCCACCCCCACCTGCAAGTTCTTTATTATTATTATTATTATTATTTTTATATGGCAGCTTGGCAGGCTGGGAGCTTACTGAGGAACTTTTTCCTCTCTGATTACAAGGGATGTGTGAACAAAGTAGAACAGTATTGATTCACACCAATCTATGCATCGACTGTGTGGGAGCCACTTGCAATTCCCAGCAGCACCGGAAAGCTTTGCAACAGGGAGAAATATGACCAGGCAAGTTGAGAAAATAAATTAAACTAGTGTCAACTTTTCTTGTTTCTTCCCTCATTATTAATGGATGGAATGGGGCTCGTTTATCAAGAAGAGGAAAAATTAATTGACACGGGCTTTAATGTTATTATGCCTGGCTTGTCTGGTCACATTTCTTCATTTTTAATTTTTTTTTTTTTTTTTACTTTTGAAAGGCATTTTATTACCTTTCACAGGACCAGCTGCCAAAACTGTGGGTACAAACAAGAAAGCAGGTGCATAAATAATAGCACAGCAGGACTGGCCTTCTCTGTGTTTCAGAGCTGAAGTGACTGAGCTCTGAGGAGCGGAGCAGACGCGGGCGAGGGGTCCGGCCCGAGCCCTGGCACGGAGGGGAGCACAGCCTGAGCTGGTGTCTCCTCACTGCGCTGCTGGGAGCTGCACAGGCTGTCAGGATGGATTTTCCCATCTGTCAGCACAGCTCCTCGGGCAGCTGCCACGCCAGGGCCTGAGGGAGCGGGGACCCCGGGGACGCCAGGGACTCGTCCCAGCGCCGAGTGGGTGGGAGCCAGGAGCAGGATGGTTCTGTGGAGCACTCTGTGTGTGAGGGGGGACTGATCCTGCACTGACAAGTGACTGTGGGGTTCAAGCAGAGCCGTGTTGCTGTGATAGGGGCTGTGTAAATCTCCTCCTTTGCCCTCTCCCTGCTCTTGACTCCTGCCCTTGTTCTTTGGGATTGCTGTGCAGGACAAAAGAGCCTTGGTGATCCCCTGCTTCCCAGAACATCTTCAGGAGCTCTCTGGTTGCTGTAAGTGCAGGACGAGGCTGTCCCGAGTGCAGGGACCCCACAGGCTCCCCAGCAGTGTGGGCACAGCTCAGGCAGAGGTAGCACAGCAGATGAGATTGACTTCCTCCACATCATCAGGTGACCTCCAGACAGCCTGGGACTTAAAACAGGCTCTAGTTGCAGTGTCTTCACCCACCAGAGCATCTTTCAGGTGGCTGGAGAGCCCCCCAGAGCTGTGCCTGCCTGCCAGGCTGGGTTTGGCTCAGGCACCAGGTGCTGATGGAGGTGCTGGTGCCGTGGCATTGCTCTGGCTGGGTCCTGGTCTGCCCATCAGAGCCCTCCAGGGTGAAGCCCAGCATCAGCCTGGCTTTAGCCTCTGTGGCGTGGGATGCAGTCACCTTGTTGTGCTTATTGTAAGGCGAGCAGAGGTTTGACAGGAGGCCTTTCCCCGGGTAAGCTGCTTTTGTGTGATTCTGCCAGCAGTGACGTCCTCGGTGTGCAGCCACAGCTGTGACACGGAGCACTGTGCAGCCAGACCTGGGGCTGTGGGAATGCTGCTGCCAGCCAGGGAAAGGAGATGGATTTCGGAGCTGTGGTGTCATCATCTCAGCTATATTTTACCAAGTTTGACGTAAAAACTCTCAAATGATGACAAAGGTGTGAAATGTAGTTGGTTAGAGTGTGAAAAAGAACAAAATACAGAACACGGGAGCCCTGACATTTGGTATCTTCGGTCTGGCTTCTTAATGATATTTATGGCTTCTGACTATTCTTTTACAGTATTTTAATATTTTTATGGTTTCAGTCCCTTTCTCTGAACAATGTTTGTC
Organism: Nicator chloris; assembly: GCA_013400495.1. Taxonomy (NCBI): domain Eukaryota; kingdom Metazoa; phylum Chordata; class Aves; order Passeriformes; family Pycnonotidae; genus Nicator; species Nicator chloris. The sequence continues at coordinate 583,775 of WAAE01003244.1, forward strand.
TTATTTCTGGAATACTGTGGCAGAACGTGCTGAGCTGACTCTGTGGAGCCACCTTCCCACAGGCCTGGGCAGCTTTGGTGGCTGAACAAGGCTTGGGATCAAAGGAGGTTTTTCACAGAATCCCAGAATCGTTGGGGTTGGAAAAGACCTCCAAGATCACTGAGTCCAACCTGTGCCTGATGCCCACCTTGTCCCCAGCCCAGAGCCCTGAGTGCCACCTCCAGGCTTTCCTTGGACACCTCCAGGGGTGGGGACTCCAAACCTCCTGGGCAGCCCCTGCCAACCCTTTCCATGAAGAACTTCTTCCTGAATTCTTCTTTCTGGTGTCACAGAATGTTGCAGGACTAGTCAGATGTCTGGGCTGGCATCATTTTGGTGCCTGTTGGTGCCCACTAACCAGCAGATGAATGGAGTGGGCTGACTCCTTTTGCAGCAGATGAATGGAGTGGAATAACTCCTCATAGCCAGTGGATACCAGAGGAGGGTTTTTCACCTGAAGGTCGTGGATACATGTCTCCGCTTCCTTTAGTGCTGGTGCTTGGCTCAGAGCCTCTCGTTTGGGGCATCTGTTTGCCTCTTACTTTATTTTCCTCCCTCTTCTTTGTCTTTTCTTTTACAGAAAAGATTATTCAAATGAATATTCAGTTTTATTCATTTGAATAAAAAACCCAACCGTTTGACTCTGTTAAATGCTTATCTCTTAAATAGAGCTTGTTAGCTTCCAATAATAGCTTCATTCAGAAGGATGCAGTATAATTTCATTTTAAAACGTGTGCTCCTTGACAACCGGAATCCTATTTCTGTCACCGTTTTCAACAGCCGCCTTTGTTTTGGGTTAATCTTTTCCATACACTTCCCGAGAACCATTTTTTTGTTGACTCTTAGTACCTCTCAGAAGAAATAATTGTCTATTTAGCCCGGGAAGGTTTCTGAGAGTTATGGTAATTTAAATATGAGCGTGTATTCATTGTGGGAACTAATAAGGCCATGCGTGCAGGGGGATCTTTGTGTGGCTGCAGTTACTAAAAGTTGGAATTTGATATCCAAAAAATGAAACAAGAAAAGAATCACAGAATGGTTTGGGTTGGAAGGAACCGTAAGGTGCCCAATCCATCCCCTGCCATGGGCAGGGCCACTTCCACTGTCCCAGGGTGCTCCCAGCCCGAGTGTCCAACCTGGCCTTGGGCACTGCCAGGGATCCAGGGGCAGCCACAGCTGCTCTGGGCACCCTGTGCCAGGGCCTGCCCATCCTCCCAGGGAGGAATTTAAGTGCCTGTGTGCCTGCAGATGGGAATCCTGTGGTCGCTCCCACTGGGTTTGAGGTGTTGGGCATTGTAGAGGTGGCCTCTGGTTTTTCTCTGCAGGCCGGTCTGACCAAGTGCCACAGATCTTCCAGAAACCTGCAAAGGCCTGCTAACACCTACAGATTGTTATTTTATTGTTACAAAATCTGGGGACGCAGAAAGCTGGGTGGGCATCTGATTTAATCAGACAAATAATTTCTTGATAAACCTGTGCTTAAGCCATATGGAGTGGGATGAGAATGGGAAATTTGTTCAGACACGTAATGACTGCAGCGGCTTCCTCGTGGTGTTCGAATATTAGGGCTAATCTCCTAAATTCCCTCTCCCCTCCATCCTGGCACCAAGACCTGACACAAGTTGAAAGAGAAATCCTCAACTGCAGCACTCGCTAATGAGCTGCTAATGATGAAGATGTTGCTGGTGCTCAGACAATTAATGACTTGTAGCCCCAGCCCGCTCTGGTCCGGCCACGCTTTGCTCCCAGCTCTGGGATTCCTGGGATGCCAGATTCAGGCACTTAACCACAAACATTTTAGGTTTAATTTCAGGTCTGTTGAAGGTAGATTTAAATGGAGTGATTTAGAAGGCAAATGAAAGACTCGAGTTATGTAAAACAATTGCAGCTGCTGCCTGCTCGGAGTGCAGCGCTGTGGGCCCGGGGTGCTGTGTCAGGCCTTGGAGGAGGGCTGGACGCCATTGCTGGGGATCCTTCCCTCAGGAAAGGGCTGAAGAGGAACGGGAGCGTTCCCCTGGCACAGGTACTGTGCACTGCCACAGGGAACTGCTCTGACCTCCCCTGGAAATGCACCTTCCCCCTGGGCCACAGGTGAGGCTGCCCCGGGGCTGTCCCCGCTGCTGCCCCGGGGCTGTCCCCGCTCCTGCCCCGGGGCTGTCCCCGCTCCTGCCCCGGGGCTGTCCCCGCTCCTGCCCTGGGGCTGTCCCCGCTCCTGCCCCGGGGCTGTCCCCGCTCCTGCCCTGGGGCTGCAGCGTTCCAGCAGCGCAGAGTCCAGCAGTTTCCAGTTGGGGGGATGGATTTCATCCCCTTAGTAGATTCATTAGCATAATTGGTGTCGATGTTGACTCAGCGAGCCTTCTCCAGCACATGAGGTTGGGGTTTTTTGGTTCCCCTGAGGTTTTTGTGAGGGCAGGAGCAGGGTGTGGAGCTGTGGTGGGCTGCCAGGCCCCTCCAGTGCAGCCGCAGCAGAGCAGGCAGTGCACAGCCACAGGCGGGCAGCAGGCATCAAAGCAGCCCAAATCCACGGCTCTTGGAAGCAGCAGTGGAGAAGAGAGGAACGATTAGATCAGAGGCCTTAAACGTAATGGGTTCCTGGAGGCCTCAGGATGTCCTGATGAGGTATTAGAGGAAGTAATTCAGGAAGAAAGGGACAAATAAGCACCTCCGGAGGGGCTGACCCGGCACACAGAAACACAAAGTGCTGCTCGGTGTTGGGGAAGCACTGGGGGTTTTTCTCCTTGCCGGGGTAAATGAGGAATCATCTTCTGTCTTCCCAGATTTTTATGGGTTTTGGGTCGTGTAATGAGTCAGCTCTAATGGAGAAGTCCCGTGGAATTAAACAAGAGATGAAATCAATATGGTTCCATAGAAATATAATTGGGTTTTGTAGAGATTGCTCTTAAAAACCTATAAGGTGTAAAAGAAAATACAGCCTTATTGTAGTTTCAGAGCCATCATGTAACTGGGGTGTAACTATCCATTAAATTCTGCAGGATGGATCAGAAAATCCATAAGGAGATTTTAATTCTCCATTAAATCCTATGGAAGAGCTGGAACAGAACCGTATTAATTTTCCCTGAGACAATGCTTCTTCCCTCCATTAGGCTGCAATAAGCTCAGGAACAGCTCCATAGGCAGCAGGTGTAGTCACATGTGCATGTTGTTATGGAAGTTTTCCAAAGTCCCAATGGCTAAATAACGCTTTATTGAAATGAAATTGTTACACTTAACTAATGTTTTCCTCACCCCTCCCCTTTTTGTATCTTTATTAAATAGGATTTGGCTTCGTAACTTTTGAAAATGAAGACGTGGTGGAAAAAGTCTGTGAAATTCATTTCCACGAAATCAATAATAAAATGGTGAGTGTTGGTGCCCCGCGTGGTGTGGGTGGCAGTGAGCCCTGAGCCCACATCCCACACGTGTGCTGTGCCCAGGGCTGGGGGGACACCCCAGGCTGCTGAGCCTGGCCCAGCAGTGGCCCAGCCCCTGCTCAGGCAGCTGCCCCAGAGCAGCTTTTGGTGTGTGAAGCCAAAGGCCTTGAGGAGGGAGTGAGTTCAGCTTCTCGAGCACCGAACCCAGCTGAAGTTCCTCCTCAGTGACAGGCAGGTCCCAGGTTGTGGGTTGCCCTGAGCCAGATGAAAAGGGGCATTTGTATTTCAATTGCTGCAGTAACTTTGATATTTTCAGCTAAAATATTCTTTTTCCCTTTGTCAAAACATCCTTTGCTTCTCAAATGTGTATTCAGATATGCATTGTATATTGGTCTGATATGTGTTCACAGACTTTAAATTTAATAATAGAGCTTTTAGTGTGGATAAGATCAAAGCAATCTCCTTGGCATATGCTGGAGGCCCGATTCAATATTTGACTTGCTAATTTTTCCCAGGGCACTGAAATAATATTCCTCATATTGTTCCTCCCTGCAATATGCATCTGAAATAAAAGTGAGGGTCCCCTTGGCCTAATGTGGGGTGGGGTGGTGAGGCAGTGCTCCTGGTCCTGTGGGAAGTCTCTTACTCCACTTCAGATGGATGCAGTGGACTTTCCCTCTGCCTGTCCTATTGCCCCCCAGCCCCTCCTGCCCTGGGGTCTCCTGCCTGTCCCCACAGAGCCTCACCTGAGTGCCTCTGGGGTGGGGGGAGGCTCATTCCCTTTATATAGTTTCTAAATGCTGCTAATCTGCCTTAAAACAAAAGAAAAGAACAAAACACACAACAGACCCAATGACAAGTTAGAAACGCTTGGGATGTAAATTTAGGGATTGGCAGGTGGGAGGGAAGAGCTCCCTTCCAGGATTTTCCTATCCACAGCAGGAGGGCACACTCCAGAGGTTTAGTTATTTCCCACAAGAGGCTTTTTTCTGGAGCAGGGCTCAGGATTGCCCTGGGGAGGTGCTGGAGGGAGCAGCAGGTGCTGCTGTGCCCCAGGCAGGGACAAATGTTTGATGCTTCATCCCTGGATCTGCACCCACCAGCTGGAAAAGCCTCACCTGGCTCTTGGCATCTCCTGGGAGGGGGGAATAGTATAGAGCTCTTAGGAGGATTCCTTCCCAGATGGAAGCCTGCACAGGAGGGTAGCAGAGAGCACTGAGGATGGGACAGGGTGAAAACACTCAAGGAACATCACAAAGAGCAAGAGAAGCAGTCGTGGGTGTTGGTGTTCATTGCTGGGTAATTAAAATATCCCCTTCCCACTCCTGTGCCCACTCAGTGCCCCCTCCAGGTGCCACCATCTCTGAGTGTTCTCTTCTTGTCACTCCCTCAGCACGGATTTTGAAAGCAGCCCACGAGTGAGGGGATGAGACATGATCCTGTCTTGGGACTGAGTCATCGCCCTGCTGATGTGTCTGCAGCTGAATCCCAGCCCCGCGGGGGCCAGGGAGCTGGGAGTGGCACACAGCTGGCTGGGGACAGTGTTGGGGCCATGTCACACTTGCATCATGTCCCCCTCTGTCCCTGAGCCGTGCAGGGGACCGGCTCTCTCAGCTCCAGCCTGAGGCCGTGGGATTTGCAGTGGCTCAGTGAGCCGGGACACCCTGTCCTCATCCTGTCCCCATCCCTGTCCCCATCCCTGCCCACACCCCTGTCCCCATCCCTGTCCCCATCCCAGGTTTTCCAGCTGGGACATCCACAGCCCCGTGGGCTCGGGCTGGCCCTGAGCTGGCTCCTCCTGCTCTCCTGAGCACCGTGGTGTCCCCAGACGTGGGGGCAAGCAAAGGGCAGCAGGGTGGCTGCTCCCCAGCCTATTTCCAGCTCCAGCCTCCCTGGCAGGCTATTTTTAGCTCCTCCATTCTGCTTCTGTTGCCATCCGTAAAGCTTAGAATGTCAAATGTAATACTAAACGAGCAGTAGGACAGTGAAAAGAAAATGCCAGCAAGGTATTTAATAAATGGAAGTTGGAATTTAAGTGGGAGGTCAAAGATGCTCCAAACGTTGCAGGGGGACAATAAACCCAAGTGAACTGTCCTCGGATTATTGCTCCTTTGACAGGAGCAGGCTGCTTTGCAAAGAGGCACCTGTTTTTCTAAGGAAAGTAAAAGTAACTGGAAAAGAAACATGATGGAGTAATTATTTTCCCTTAGATCTCACTGTGGTGGAGTCATTCACATCCTGGGTCCAGTGCTGGTGAGGGGGGTGATGAGCTGAGCCTGGAGTCAAGGTCTCATATGGGGTCTGGAGCAGCTGACAGAAATGTTGGGCTGTTGTAGAGCAGGCTATGACACTGCCCAGCACCTGTGGCTCTTGCTCCCTCTCAGGGTGGGATTTTCCAGGTTTTCTGGGCCTTGGGCACTTCCAGGGATGGGGCAGCCACAGCTGCTCTGGGCAACCTGTGCCAGGGCCTGTTCCAGATCCTTTAATTCCAAGCCCCAGCCACTGATCAGTAATGTGCTAGATCAACAGACCCACGACTCAATGCATTTTTTAAAACAAGCTGAAAACCTCTATGCTGCTGCCTGGTGTGGCCTGCCATGGTGTGAGCGACACGTTGTCCCCAAGGTGATGGGAGCCCACCAGGCTGTGAATCACACGTTGGTGGCACAACAAAGTCTCCTTGTCCTTGAGTGGCTCAATGGGGGTTTGTGCATTGTGGATATTGCGCATTCTGCTCTCCTCAAAATAGCCCTGGTTTCCCTGGAAAGCTGTTAACCAGGGGTTTGTGAGGCATCCTGGGCTGAGAGCTGACAGCCTGTTTTGTTGTGCTGGGTATAAGAGGCTTTTCACTCCCCAGCTCAGCCCTCCTGGGTTCCCGTGGCTGAGACTGCTCCGTTTGACCCAGGAGTACCCCAGTGTAAGGTTAATTCTCCAAACTAGACTAAACAAAAATAGTGAATTTTAGTTTCCCTGCTTCTTTTTTTCTTTTTTTTTTCTTTTAGCCTCAGAGTTAAACCTTTCTTTGTTGGGCTGCTGAAAGTGTAGCACATCCTCGTATGAGGAGGTGGAAAAAATCTGGAAATTATTAAGATGCCCAGAAATACTGAATTGAAAGTTTGAGTGAGGTCCAGATGTGTGTACAAAGACCCTTATCAGGCAGCTCTCAGGGGCAGTTTGGTAGGGAGCTGAGCCTTGACTCACACATCCATATACATTTCTTCTTGGAGAAGCCCCATAACATGTCCTGTCACACATGTGACATCCCTGCTGCCTCCAGGGCTTTCCCCTTGAGGTAGCTGTGGCTTTGGAATGGTTGTGGCCATCTCCATCCCCTTCCTGTAAGGACAGGGCTGATTCTGGCAGAAGAGCAGCCAGACTTCTTTTCTTTCAGCTTTTGCTGTGGATGGAGAGGCACCATCCAAGCCCCCGGTGTCTCCACTGTAGTGGTGCTTTGCTCCTGTTCTGACACTGTCCCAGTCTGCTGATGGGATGGTGCATGGGCAGCTTCCCAAAACCCCTCATGGTCTGACACTGCTGCCTGGGCAGTGTGACAGTCCCCTGGGACAGTCCCTGAGCTGACAGGGCTGGGCTCAGTCAGTCTGTGCCAGGACAGCAGAGCAGGGCCACGCTGCCAGTCCCATATCCCACATGTCATCCCTCCCATGGAGAGAGAGTCTGTCTGGATAGCAGAGAATCTTCTTGCCCTCCATAGGGGGTGTATTTGTTTACAGAGGCTTAGGAATTATTTTTCTTTCCTACTGGTGACTTTTGCTTCCCCTTTAATCCCCATTAAAACCCCTCTGCAGCTCACTGCCATTCCCTTTGTGTCCCCGTGTGCTGGTGCCAGGCTTGCAGAAAGCAGCAGTGGGTTGGGTTGTGGTTGCAGAAGCTAATTACCAGGTTATTGTTTCTAACGGTGCTAATCCAAACTTCATTTCCCAGTTAATTGTCCATCCATGCAGGCTGGCTGGGTTTTATCACCCTGGCTGCCTGAGGTGTAACCAGTGCTGCCGTGACACCGGGAGCAGTGGCCCTCCCAAAGATGTGGCTGTGACATGAAGTGACGTGACACACCTCTGGTGCTCCTGCCGTCATTTGACTGGAGGAGTCATCAGGACAAACTCCTGTTAAATGATGCTCTGGTTAAAAATCAGAAGAGCAAAGTTAGAGGCGCAAAGCTCAAACCTGTGGATTCAGCCTGCAGCCCCTGCAGTGCTGGGCTGCAGCACTGCACATCAGCCTCCTGCTCAGAGCCTGGGCTGAGCCGTGGAGCCGTGGGAGCGGGTTGGGATAACTGCAGTTAGCTCCAAAGCAGCTGACTGGGGCAGCTCTAGCACCAGTGCCAAGGGGAGCACAGGAGCTGTCTGCTGGGGGGAGAGATGACTGCCTGAGCAGGAAGCCATGGAGAAGTGCTGTATTTCTCCTTGCTCCTGGGAGAAAGAGCCTGGCTGGGGGTCCTGGGTGTCCCACTGGCAGCAGGGCTGGGCTGCTGTCTCACAGGGCATTGGTAGAATTGCCACGTGGTTCCAGTGGTGTTGAGCAACTTCTAAAGGCAGCAGGAGTAACTGAAAGTGAAAGAATGCAGATCCTTTATTAACAGGGTTTACAGAAATTTTCTGCTGGATAGAAATATTGATTCTTTATTCCTATTTTAAAAGGAGCTTTTTGTAATGATCACTGGGAGTCGTTCTCTGTTATTGATTGCAGTGGAGCCCTCCCTCCATTCATCCCACTCCCACAAGTGCCAGGTTCCCTTTCAGGAACAGGGAACTTCCTAAATCAGCACTTCTGTCATCTTTGGGGGGCTGCAGTGGGTGGTTAAAGAGAGACACACGTTTGCTCTTTCAAATCTGGTTACGCTGTTCTGGAAGTTCACCTTTGAGCGGGAGGAGGTGTGGGGAAGGCAGACACTAAAAATAAACCTCCCCCCCTTAAGTAGATCAGTTCTGCATTTGACATTTACATGGAATTCATTTGCATCTCATTTGTACATGTTTCTGCTCAATAGGTAGAATGTAAGAAAGCACAACCTAAAGAAGTGATGTTTCCACCAGGGACGAGAGGAAGGGCACGTGGATTGCCGTACACCATGGACGCTTTTATGCTCGGGATGGGAATGTTGGGTAAGTGCCACAGCCACGGCTCCAGAGCCTGCCTTGTCTCCCTGATTTCCAGACCCTTAAGCCACAGGGGTGAGCAAATCCCTGCACCTGTGTGGGTGCCAGGCTGAAACTTTAGCAGGGGTGGAGTGAAGAAAATAATCCTGTCTGTGGTAAATGATTAACTCCCCCCCCAGCCTGGAATATTTTAAATTTGCATTTAAATGGATGTTTTAAATAGCCTGTTTTACTCTTACTCGCAAAAATAGAATGATGAAAGATGCAGTGTGTTCATTCTGACTAAAAATGATCTCTCCCCTTTTTTAGAGGAATTGAGTCACACATTATTCCCCTTCTTTTAAAGGTAGCTTTGACAGTTCAGCATAGATAATTGAAAATCTTGCTGGTTCTTAAATGGCATGGATGGAGGAAGTGGGGGGATGCGTAACAGGACAGGTCGCAACAATAATTACAAGTTTCAAGGAGATGGAATGGTATTTTAGTCCTGAGTATTGTGTCCAGAAAATACTAATTAAATTGGATAAATGATATTTAATGGCAAATTCCTATTTGTGCATGAGGTCTATTTAGTTATAATTGGTTTTCATTTGTTTCTGCCTAGATAATTCTTTCTAAATAATGTGACAACCCAGATACTCTGTCCTCGGCCAAAATGCTGCTAATCCATTGCCAGTGGTTTTTTTTAAACACCGTATATTTTAAACTTTCTGCTGCCTTTGTATCCCTGGGCTTCCCCTTAGTTGTCACCTCCTGTGTCCATGAAGCATGTGGGAATGGGAGGGCAACCTGAAGGTGACCCCAAGCAGCAGTGAGCCTTTCCCAGGCCAGTGTCCCCCTTCAGGATGCTTTGACTTCCCTGTCCTGAGTTCAGATGATCCCAGAAACTGAGCACAAAGCCCAGCCTTGGAATCTGGGTTGCCCCGAGCTCTGCTGAGCAGATTCAGGGGCTGGCAGAGATGCTGGAGGAGCCCAGAGCCCCTGGGGTGGGCATCAGGTCAGAGGACTCAGCTCCTGCAAGGATCAGGCTGTTACACTGAGGTGTCTGACACCATGCACTGCTTGATTTGATAGGAAAAACTTCCTGCCATGTTTGCTTTATCTCTGAATTAATAGCACTTCTGTTGGTGTGGCTGGAGTGATCCATTTCTGGGATGTGTAATTGGGTTATTTCAGCTGATCATCTGTTTTGCTGTCCCCACGCTCCACTGCCACCCTGCCCCACAGTGTTTGGAAATCACATTTTATGCTTAAAATATTTATCTTGCTCTAGTCAGTCTGTGATTTCGTTACCTGTGTGTTCCCAGCGTGCCTGAGCCAATGTACTTGATTCCTGCTGTTTCTCTTCCACCTGTGCTGCCCAAGGTTGGGGTGGTGGAGGGAGGTGCAGTGTGAAGGTCTCTGTGCCACTGTGCTGGCCTGTCCTGCTGGCTGCAGGAGGGGAGACTCCAGGTCACCCTGGGAAGCCAGAAAGATCCATGGCATCATCCTCCACCATATGGCCTCAGCCCTTTTCCTTGCAGCTGGGCACAGAGCTGGATCCACCCCAGTGTCCTGAAGGGAAAATTCAGCCCCTGGGTGCAGCGTGAGTCCATTCCCACTGGGGCTGTCTCTCTGGAAAAAGGTCATCTCAAGCTGTGAGAATTAAGGAAAGAAGCCCTCAGTGAGTGGAACTGCACAGAGGAAGAGCTGGGGCACCTGTTGGCCCTGCTGCAGAGGGGGGCCTGGGTCACCCTGACCAGTGCAGCTCCAGCCAGTCCTGCCCTGCTCTCCTGCATTTCAGACTGGGGGGACTGGCTGAGCATTAGTGATTGATCTGTGGTGAAGGCCAGATGCTTCATTATCCACTCGAGCTGGTTCTTCATCTTCTGAGTTCCTGCTTGCTACCGTGGCACCGTGTTAAATAATTAAGTGCTAAACAAGGAAATTGCAGCACAGGAGAGCAGAGCTGCTGGATGGCCATCAGAAAGCCTGGGTTTCAAAGGCTGCAGGGCCCATCCCTGCAGGAAGAGGGGCATAATTAACCCATCAAATGATCAGACACAGAGTTCCATCACTGCCGCTGCCGAGCGTTCTGTGGGGTCTCATGAGGCCAGGTCAGGTCTGCCCTGTGTCTTCTGCTCCGTGCCCAACTGGACTGAACCAGAGCAAGTGAGGGTGCTCTGGAAGGATTTTTATACCTGTTTCCAGAAGCCCTTGCTCAAGGTCACCTTCTCCAGCTGCTGTTCATGGGCAGAGGAGGGAATCGGAGGAAAGAACGCACGAGACAACCCAAAGGAAGGAGCGGGGAGCGACTCCCTCCAAAGCTATTAAGGAAGTTGGTCTTTTTCATTAATCACAGCCTCCCCAAGGAGCCTGCAGCAGCCAGGGTCTAAAGGTGCGCAGGCAGCCGCTTCTGTGATGATTTGGTTGATTGGAGCAAAATTAAAGTGTTCTGAAAAGAGTTTTTGACTCTGAGAGTGCGGGCAGGCTGAGCCTTCTGCCAGGACGGCTGCTGGGCTGGCTGGGGCTCGGGCTGCTGGGGGGACACGCTGCTCTCAGGGGGAGCAGGAGCTTTAATGAGCCTCTCTGCAGAAAGAGTGGAGCAGACTCAGTTCACTGATCTCCCTGTCAGCCCAGCCAGCAGGAAGAGCTGCTCCCCAGCCCCTTGGATGCTCAGGAACAGGCCCTGTGTGCCCCCCTCTGTGGCTGAGCGGGGGCAGTTTGGTCACCAAGAAACTCTGTGCCTGGAGCCTCACACTGGCACGTGGCCCTGCTGTGCAGAGCAGGAGCCCTGTCACCCAAGGGCGTGTGAGTGTCACAGCACTGCCCCAAAGCTTTTTGCACTCTCTTCAGCTCTGTGCCTGAAAACTTGTAAAGAAGAAAGCAACAGAGGAGCAACATGAAGAGGAGATGGTTTCTGTCTCCCCTCTCATCTGAAGCTGCTCTCTATGTCTGGGACACTGCAGGCACCACAGTGGTGACACACAGCTTTGGAGGTGACCCTGCGCTGCCTGCCTTGAACTGGGTCTTGCAGCAGTCATTTCTCGTGGTGGTGGGCATCCTCCTGGTGTTTAATGTTAGAATTGGGCTCCTTTTAGCTTGCAAACCCCTCCAGAGATGGAAGCGCTCAGCCCCCAAGCTCACACCCCGTAGTGCTGGAGCGATGTGTGGTAGGAGCAGGGATTTGGGAAGGTCCCTGGCAGGGCTCTGTATTCCTGCACACGCTCAGTCTAGGTAGGCTGAGCTCATGCATAAAGGAAGCTTGTGCCCTTCAGAGAAAGTCATTCCTCTTTCCACCAGACACTGTTCAGTGGAGTAGCAGCCGTAACTCAGAGCGACATTTGGAGTCAACAGCTTCCTTGCGTTTTCTGGAGCATTTGAACTAATTTTGCACGGGTCCCCTGGCTCCTGTGTGCTCAGCGTTCCCACATATTGACCATGAGCTTTTGTCCACCCCATTAGCAAATTTTAAAATGAAAAGACATTTCCACAGCCTGGGCAGGAGCTGGGTAGAAGCAGTGATGTGAAAGTGGTTTGGCTGCTGGTTTGACTTCTGCTTTCATGGACAGGAGAGTCTTGCTTTAAAGGAGGTGATCCAGTCAAAACTTGGATTTTTGGTTTACTTATAAGGGATTGGTCACTCCCCAGGAGTACCAAGGCAAATCAGCTTCTGGGTGCCCAGTGCAGGATGAGGATGGCACCTAATGGGAATGCTGGGTGGGTCAGCATGGCCATCATTTGGCCTGATGAGGCATCCACGTGGGTGATGTGTTAAACACCATTGATATTCAGCCAGGCAATGTCCCCACGAGGATCAGGCTTCGACTCGTTAGAGCAGAGCTGGGCACTGCAGCAGTAAATGAAGAGGAAAATTGAAGTAATGTTGTATTATAAATTTATGATTTCATCTGCCTGACTTTGAGAGCGCTGAGTGCTGGCGGTGCCAGCAGAGCCCCCGGGCAGCTTGGCTGGTGCTGTGGCTGTCAGGCACAGCCAGGTTTGGCCAGGACAGCAGGGCTGCCCTGGGGTCAGAGCCAAGACCATTCCAGAGCAGGCAGCAGAGGAGGTGGCATCCAAACCACTGTGGGCAGCTGCCATCCCCCACCGTGCTGATCTGGCTGGGGCCACAGGTACCACACCTGCAGAGCTCAGGTGCTGCCCAGCATCTCGGTCCCTGTGCCATGACAGTTGTGAGCTGACAGATCTGCTTCAGAATTGTCTGAATCAGAGTAAACTGAACTCTTCCTCTTGGCAAGGAGAGAAGGGCTGCAGTCGGACACTGCAGAGCAATTTTTCAGTGGTGTTAATGGCGCTACTTACTTAGCAAACAATCCATTTATCAATAGTGTTGTTAAAAAAAAAAGGAGGAAAAAAAGGTTTGTAAAGCTCTGAAAGATCTGATTTAATGACAGAGGTGATTAATTTCTAAGGGAATCCAGCTGTTGAGCTGTGAAAGGAGGGCTAAGCAGTGTGTACATATTGCTGAGCGCCGCGTGCTGTCCGGGCGTCGCGGGGCTGCCTTCACCTGGCACTGCTTAATCCCATCATCAGAATTCATCCAAGCATTTTTATCTTCCAGTTTTAGATTATGATTAATAGTATACTGCATGTATATATAAATCTGATCGGAAATGGAGGGACTTGCTGCAGCAGGAAAATAGCCGGGTGATGGATGAGTGTATTAAAGGATAAATAAAAGCAGAGATAGGAGCCCCCCAGAAGAGCCACTGGGCTGCTGAGCGTGTTCTCAGGCTCCAGCCCAGCTGCTGCCAAGGTTCCCACTGACTTCAGACAGCAGGAGAAAACTTTTCCTGATGGTTTCTTGGTTTGGAGAGGCCTGGGCTGACGCTGAGGCTCCATGGGGACGTTCTGTAATGTTCTGGAACTGCACAGGGTGATGCCTGTTCTGAAGAAAACTGAGGGGGGAAATGTTGAGGATCAGTGTGAGGTTGGAATTTGGACATTGGCCATCCAGGTCAGAGCAAATAGCCACTGTGGGACCAGAGGCAATGGCTGTGGGGAAGTTAAACTGGGGTGTCACAGTGTGTGACCCCATGGCTGCTGCCAGCCCACACATGGCCACGGATCAGTGGGACATCCAGCACATTCGCAGACAGGAGAGTGAAGCCAGCAGAGTTGCCACTTCATGCCTTCACTGAAGTATTTTTGTTCACAAAATGCTCTCAAGTGAGTTTTTCTCCTAATAAACCTCCCAAAGCTGCCCGAGGTCAGCTATTCTGCCTCAGAAGGGGCCTTCGGAAGCACCTTGCACAGCTTCCTTTTACTTTCCTGAAAAATTAAAAGCTCTTTGACTCCCTGGCTCGCTGCTGCTGCTGCCTCCAACTCTTTGATGTGTTAACTGTTGTCCTTCACACTCCCGGGATAAAGAATTACTACTACCTTAATCTCCAACTGTCAATAGCTCTGAAGCAAAGTACATTCATTGTAAGCTCTCCAAATGTCAGAGCAAACCCGTGTTATGTGTTTAGCCTTAGCATTTGGCATTTACTCTTCCAGCTAACAAGTATGCACAGTCCTTGGGCTCCAGACACCAAAGTGCATGTTAATTACCAGAGTGACAGGGCTCCTGCTCGGAGCTTGGCCAGCCCCGGCAGCTCGAGATGCTTCTATTCAGGATAATGATGAAACCTCTCTGCAGTTTGGCATGAGCAGAATAAATCTGATTTTTTTAATACCTTCCGTAAAATTAGATCTCACCCATCCTCCCTGTCATTGTGCATTGTGTTAAAAAACAAACAAAAAACCTTCCAAAAAACCCTAAAACCCTTCATTAATCCTCAAACTTCTCTGTCTCTCTCTTTTTTTTTTTTTTTTACATTTCTGTGATCAAGGTTACCCGAATTTTGTTGCAACATATGGCCGAGGATATCCCGGATTTGCCCCAAGTTACAGTTATCAGTTCCCAGGTACGTACATTTCATTTGAGATTTGCTTCATTTCCCCTCTTTCCTTCTTTTGTTTTGTTTTGTTTTGTTTTTTGGGGGTTGTTTTTTCCTTTATTTTAAGTCCGTAGCTGCAAGCTGAGACAGGCAAGTCTGCAGGGAGCATCTCACACAACAGCAAATTATTTTTTTTTTTCACTATTTTAAAATAGACCTTTATAGCGACATATTTCCAACACATTTTTCCTAGTGTATAAATTGGTACTGGTTATTTGAAAACAAACCTGTTAAACTAAAACCATAAAAGCAAGAGAGATCACCGGAGAGCCGTTACCCTCCCTGCAATGGGTTTTTCCTTCCGTAGATACTCGAGAGCTACACACAGACAGGCACAGGCACACAGGGAGCTGCACTGCTCCCCGTGCTGGCCTGGGGGAGGTGAATGTTAATCCCACCTTGCTGGGCCCTGTGCTGAGCTCTGTGCTGGGCCCTGTGCTGGGCTCTGGGCCCTGTGCTTGGCCCTGTGCTGAGCTCTGTGCTGGGCTCTGAGCTCTGTGCTGGGCTCTGAGCCCTGTGCTGGGCTCTGAGCCCTGTGCCCTGAGCTGGGCTCTGAGCTGGGCCCTGTGCTGAGCTCTGTGCTGGGCTCTGGGCCCTGTGCCCTGTGCTGGGCCCTGTGCTGAGCTCTGTGCTGTGCCCTGTGCTGGGCCCTGTGCTGGGCCCTGTGCTGGGCCCTGTGCCCTGTGCCCTGTGCTGTGCCCTGTGCTGGGCTCTGGGCCCTGTGCCCTGTGCTGGGCTCTGGGCCCTGTGCCCTGTGCTGGGCTCTGAGCTGTGCCCTGTGCTGGGCTCTGGGCCCTGTGCCCTGTGCTGTGCCCTGTGCCCTGTGCCCTGTGCTGGGCTCTGAGCTGGGCCCTGTGCTGGGCTCTGGGCCCTGTGCCCTGTGCCCTGTGCTGAGCTCTGTGCTGTGCCCTGTTCTGGGCCCTGTTCTGGGCTCTGGGCCCTGTGCCCTGTGCTGAGCTCTGTGCTGGGCCCTGTCCTGTGCTGAGCTCTGGGCCCTGTGCCCTGTGCTGGGCTCTGGGCCCTGTGCCCTGTGCTGTGCCCTGTGCCCTGTGCCCTGTGCTGGGCTCTGAGCTGGGCCCTGTGCTGGGCTCTGGGCCCTGTGCCCTGTGCCCTGTGCTGAGCTCTGTGCTGTGCCCTGTTCTGGGCCCTGTTCTGGGCTCTGGGCCCTGTGCCCTGTGCTGAGCTCTGTGCTGGGCCCTGTCCTGTGCTGAGCTCTGGGCCCTGTGCCCTGTGCTGGGCTCTGGGCCCTGGGCCCTGTGCTGGGCCCTGTGCTGGGCCCTGTGCTGGGCTCTGAGCCCTGTGCCCTGTGCTGGGCCCTGTGCTGGGCCCTGTGCTGGGCTCTGAGCCCTGTGCCCTGTGCCCTGTGCTGTGCCTTCAAAGGTCCAAGCCCCTGCAGTGAGCAGGGGCCCCTTCTGCTAGACCAGGTTGCTGAGAGCCCCCGTCCAACCCGGCCGTGGACACTTCCAGGGCTGGGGCAGCCAACAACGCCCAGCCAAAGCCTTTGCCCTTTCCAGCACTTCCTGCAGTGGGACTGGCACCACACAGGACACGGAGTTTCCTTTCAGCCCAGGGCAGCTGGAACCCTTTTCCCAAGCAGCTGGAACAAAGGAAGCAGTGGCTTTGCTCTGTTTGAGGCTGAAGGCCCACCTGGCCACCACGGTGAGGAGACTCCTGAATTCCTGAGCAGCCTCCTCACAAGGGCCGTGTGCTCCTCAGGGCTCACAGTGCAGGGGTGGGAGCTTGGGGTCACAGGGACACCCAGTGAAGCCCCTGCAGCCAGCAGGGAGGGGCAGGAGGAAAACCAGCACCTCACAGGAAAGTTCTCTGGGATGGGTGAGGATGTGGACAGTGCTTGGCTACACCTGCAGCGCACTGGGGCACGTGTGGAGCCTTGTGTCCAGCCCTAGGTCATTAGGATGAGACCCTGCTTTGGAAAAATACAGATTGTTGTCATCTGTAGGATAAGCAGTGTCCTTGTGATGGGGTTACTGTGCAGCTGGTTTTTGCAGGACTGATAACACCGAGGGGAGCAGCGCTGTGAGGGTTTGTTTGTTTGAATTCACAAATGCCAGGGCTCTTCTGAAAGCTGAGCCACCTCTTCCCACCTGTGGTACATTTTCTCACCTGGACCAGGGCAGGTCTGAAACAGCTGGGGTGTCAGGCAGACAGCGGAGCTGCTGGGGTGACATGGTGCTGGTGGGGACAAGGCACCCAGATCCAGGTGACACCATCCCTGGTTCTGCTGAAACCAGTAGGACCCTCTGGTCTGGCAGGATTGCAGCCAGGAGTTGGAGGTGAGGAGGAGGCTTCAGCAGGTGTTTGTGTGTTGTCTCATGCTCTGACTCCTCACAATTCCATGTACTAGCTAATTCATACAAAGGCATTGAAGGAGAGACACCTTTGATAGGTTTAATGACGGAAATCAGCAGAGCTTGGATGAGTTTAATTATAAACATGTCTAAAGCGAACGTGTTTGCTCACTGACAGCAAAGGCAGCCTTTGACTCGACCCCTCCTTAGATGTATTTTTATTAAGGGCCTGTTTTTATCAAAGTAGGCCTTCCAGTTACTGCCTGGTTATTTTCAGTTTCCTGCAGAGATTGAATATGGCAAAAAAAATCCTGGTGGATTGTCCCCAGCAGAAAGCTGTGGGGCCCGGGGGAGCCAGGCAGCACCAGGAGATGCTCAGGGTCCTGTCTCACCTTGTTGAGTTCCCCTGCCCCAAAGCTCTGCTCCTGCTCCCCTCCTGCTCAGATCAGTTACTCCTTAGCAGCAATTAGAAGCTTTCCAGAGTTGTTGGGAGTTTCTCAGGTGATTTGGGGCTCTGGTCCCCAGAATCACAGCCCGTGGGAGCGCGCGGGGCACGGGAGCGTCCTGGCGGGGGCTGTGGTGTGGGGAGTGGGCCAGCAGCAGGACGGGGGCACCAGGAGCTTGGGGCACAGAGCCCAGTGCCACCGAGCACAGCTGGGAGCCAGGGAGCCTTGCAGGAGCAGGACAGGACTAAGTTGTCAGGTTTAAAATCTCAGTGTTGTGATTTGGAGGGAGAAGTACTTGGCTGTTCCTGCAGGAGCATCCCGGGTCCCAGAGCTTCCTCTGCCTCACACCTGGATGCACTGGTGGTGCAGCCTGGCTACAAATACACGGAAAGGTGTTCAGTCACACTCGGGGCTGCTCGCAGCAGCTGTGCAGTGTTTGACACAGCACAGTCCTGTCCTCCTGCTGCTGCCCTGCTCCGTCCGGCTGGGCGGGCTGGGGACACCCCCGGGGCTGTCACAGGCACTGTCCCTGGGCTGGCCGGGCTGGGGACACCCCCGGGGCTGTCACAGGCACTGTCCCTGCGCAGGCTGTGCTGCCCAGTTACTGTTTCAGTAAATTAAAGCCAGAAAAAGGAGTTCCCTTCTGATTGAACTGTCCTGATGGTTTTTCCTGCTGTCCAAGTGAATGAGGTACAAATGCCAGGACCCTCCTATTTGCATTCCCATTCCCTTGCATCCCCTCAGGGGCTGTCCCATGTCCTCTCCCACATCCTCTCCCACATCTCTGCCTTTTCCTATGGCATGGGACAGCCCTTGACTCCAGGGGCAAGACACACAACCCTTTGGCAACTGCTCTGCCTCCTCCCATCCCATTATTCCTCCCAGCCCTTCCTCATGCAGTACATTGCCTCTTTTCTTTTTATTTTAATTGCAATCACTCCCTTTCTGTGTCTCTTCTTTTTTTTTTTTTATTTCTGGGACTTATCTTTTCAGTTTAATCTATTAATTTCTGTTCTTATTTCACTTTGCAGACTATTTGCCGATTTCACAAGACATAATTTTTATCAACTAGTTCTTAAAGATGCATAACAAATTAATCGGGGTTTACTACAGTGCTAATGAGAGAGAGACAGAGAAAGCCTGGGTGGTCCATGTTTAATATCAATGTCCACTGAAAAATTGCTGCTCTTACTGGCTGGTTTGATTGACTGGACTTTTTATTTTATTTTTATTTTTTTAAAGGCTCCACATCCTCACTGCTTTGAGTTTGCTTTTTTATTTCCTTTTTTAATTATTTTTTCCTCTGCTTTGTTATGAGTTTTTAATGGCCACTTGGAATGTAACTCACAAGGATGGGGTCGGGGCGTTCCGAAGGCATGACTTCTCACAAACTTCTTAGGAATCATTTTATCAATGAAGCAGGAAGGGTGATTGGGTTGATTTGGTGTCACAGACAGCCCCCAGGAGAGTGACTGGCCCTTTTTAGCTTTTTAGTGACGTCCAGCAGGAGCACAGAGCCCACGCAGGGGGGAGCGAGACGGGCATCCCCTGCGTGTCCCCAGCCCTGTGACCCCGTGGTGCCACAGCCCCACACGTGTCCATCCCCTTCCCTCTGGCCTGGGGGCTCTTTGGGAGCTGCCACTGTCACACGGGGCCGTGGTGAGATGCCACCCAGAGAGGGGCTCAGGCAGCTGCTGCCCCCAACAGCAATTCCTGCCCTGCTGCCAGAGCCAGTGGGGCTGGGAGCAGCCTGGCACAGTGGGAGGTGTCCCTGCCATGGCAGGGGTGGCACTGGATGTGCTTTAAGGTCCCTTCCAACTCAAACCATTCTGGGTTTCTCTGATTCTTTGATCCCAGCTCTGACCAGCAATGGTCCTGCTCACTCCCTGCAGCTGCTTCTCCTTCCAAACTTTGCTTGCAAATCATGGAAAAATTTCCTAAATTCTGGCCGAGCTTTCCCTGCTTAAGCTGCATCACATTGCGCCTCTTCATCTCCCCCCAAACTGCAGGAAAGCTGCAAACCTGCATCCATTGGCTTTAACAAGAACAGATTCTGGACTTGGGGGTAGAAAGCACATTCTGTTTCAGTTCTGCTGTTCTTGAAGTGTTGCTACCCATTTGATAAGTTTGTGAGAAGTACGTTGCATGCTTACAGTAGGACTGTAATGCATTTTAATGTTTGTTAATCCACTTGTTTAAAATGTTGGTGTCAAAGGCTCTACAATCCATGGCTGTGCTGTTCATTTCATTAAAGATGCTTGATGTAATACTTGGGTAGTTTTCTTTTGACTTTTCTGCAGGCAATAGCTTTTTTTAATCTGTATGGCTTCTTATTATTTTGTTTGGGGTTTTTTGCTATGAATTGCTTTGCTTTTGTGAACTTGTCTTAGTGTGCATGATTTGCAAACATTTCAGCTATTGTGAATTTTCTCATTTTTTGTAAATAGTCCATCTGTCTTTTTTCTTTTTTTTCTTTTTTTTTTTTTTTTTCTTTTTTATGACTTTTTTCCTGTAAGTAACTGAGGTAGAAAATAATAATAAATTGTTTACAATTGATCTGCTGTGTTGCTGCTCTCTTAGCTTGCAATTTTAATATTTTGGTTTGGATGCCCCAAATAACCAGTACCAATGACAACTGAATAAAAGAATAAAACAACCATCACTCAGAGCGTGTGACCCACTGTTTGAAGAACCTGCAGAGGAGCAGTGACATGTGAGCTGTGTTTACAGCAGAAATTATACCCCAAAAAAAGACAAAAGGCACTCGTAACTGGTGGGAGAGAAAATTGCAGCATCCCCACCAGCCCTCCACCACTGTGGTGGGATGTTCCTGCACTGTCTTTATCCCAGTTGTATCTTCTCCTATCAACACCTGAGTGTTTGGGGATTGTCAAAGTTTCATAGAAGCCTTCAGGTCAGAACTTTAAATTATTTATTTTAATTAAGGGTTTGTTTGCTTGTATGTTTGTTAATGGTTATTAAAACCTTTGTGTATGGTGGGAGGTGAGAAAAACAAATATTTTCACAAACTTTGCAGAGCTCAGGGAAATATATTTGCTTATTAATACTGGTGCTGCAGAGGCCATGAGCTCAGCCTTGGGTCATGCTCCTGCAGTGCCTGGGACAGTGGAAATGCAACACAAGATGGTTCAAAGTCTCAAACTGATGGAGTTTGTTATTATGAGAGCATTTAAACCAACTTTCTGTTGAGCTTAATTCAGTTTCCTTCCTGATGCCAGTCCCACAGTGTTCACCCATCAGTGCTGGGCAGGGAGGTATCCTGTGTACAGTTATGTGTAGTGCTCACCTAGGAGGTAAGAACTAGGAAATAGGAATTCTCCAGGTGAAGAGAAGGAACTGGTGCCAAAGGGGAATTATGGTGTTACGCTTTAGGCTTCTTTATGACACTTTGTCATAGTGTCTTGAGAGGAGGAGAGGGAAGGAGGTTCCTGTGTCTGGGGTTTGGGACACCCCAGTGCAAGTCCTGTTGCACAGGTTCCCCCTTGGTTAATGACCTCAAAGGGGAGTGCAGTGGGGATGGAAAAGGGTGTGGTTGCAGCATCCCAAAAAGGCAACCATTGCCTCTGTCCCATGTGCAGTGTGTAAAACACCCAGCCTGGGGCTGACCCCAAGACACATTCCCCTCTGCTGGAGCACCCAGCTTACTACTCTGGTGAGGTAAAGGGATTTTAAAGTGCTGCCTGCACATGGCTTCTGTACCCAGGAAGTGATGAAGTCTGTATTAATGGGGGTCAGCTCTGTAAAACACTCTTCAAGCACTGTTACACAAGTGTAAGGATTGTAGAACATTTACTAATGGGAGCAAAGTTTGTCTGGTCGTGATACTGGAATGATCAAACGTAACACTCAGAAATGGAGGACCTTGTGGCAGCTGCAAAGTAGAGGGAGGAAGTGTAAAATCTATTTTAAATTGTTCAGTTAGTTAAGCCTTGTAGCAGTAAGAGATGTGGAACAAAGCTGGAGATTTTTCTCACTCCTTTGTCTAACCCTTTCTTAACTGTTTAAATGTGCTCGGCTCTCCCCTGCACTGCATGCCTTGTTTCCACCTAAACACCTCACTGCATCTGCATGGCACCACTGGTTTACAGAGTGCATCTGGAATCTGTTGGAACCACCTGAGTTACCTCTTCCCACCTCTCCGTTTCAGCCTCTGTCCCTGAAAACAAAGACTCTTGACTGGACCTGGTTTAAAATGAAGCTTTTGGGTGTTCTTTTGCTGAGCAGGGGCCGTTCCCATTGCAGGCGCATCCCTGGAGGGAGGAGCAGCTGGAACTGCAGACAGCAAACTGAGAAGTTAATATAGCAGAGCCCATAAATCTCCAGCCAGAAGGTTCTCCTTCAAGTTCTGCTTAGATGATTGTGTTTTGATGCAGGAAAAAATGGTCTCTAGGGCTGTTCTCTGAGTCCAAGCAGAGCTGAAGCACCTTTGCCTTTTAGGCACCGTTTTTCTGAGAAAAGCTGTGGTTTTTTGATGTTGCAGAGAATTGTGTAAAAAGCCTTTTTCAGCTTCTGTTGCCCCTATCCCTTAAAGTAATCTTACTGTTAGATTTAAGGTGAGATTTTCCAGAGAGAAGCTGTTGGTCTGTGTGGATGGGCCAGCTCCCAGCACTGGCAGTGGCAGCAGAGTGTGGCCAGTGAAAGTGGAGCCTGTCCCCCTTTTCCTGCCCCCTCCTCTTAGTGTGAGTGAGGCATCTCTGGAAGTTTCCCTAAATATCATGTCTGGCTGAGGCCCAAAACTGCCCAGGTCCTTCATTAGATTTTTCTCCACTTATAACTTGAATAACTGAGAAATAAGAACATCTTGAACATTGAACTTGAACACTGATTGTCCTGTTCTTGGCTGCTCACTGGTCTGTGCCTGGTGTTAGAGGTTCATTGCCCTGAAAATGAGTGACCCTGGAGGGGCAGAGAGGAGAGGAAAGGAAAAAGAATCCCAACCTGCTGGTGTCTGTCGAGGGTTTGTGTTTTGGGGTGGTGCTGCAGCTCCAGACCCATGGTTTCAGCTGTGAACAGGCCACAGCTGCGGTGAGCAGGAGGGTTAATGAGAGCAATTATTCACAAGAGTAAAGAGGCATGACACAAACACTGGTGTGTGGAGGAAAATATGGATAACCCTGCAGAAGGAGGAAGGTGGTTTGGTAATGCCCCTCCTGCTCTAAGGAACTCTCTGTGTCCGAGCTGGCCGGAGCACGATGGCTCTCCTGCCTTGTGCCTCAGCAGAGGCAATATTTAACTAAAGCTGTTAGAAACTGGGGCTAGGGTTGTAAAGGACTGGACAAGACTGTTCTCCTTATAGCACAGAAACAGTCAAATGTGAATCTTTTAGTAGCAGGGTTTCCAGCTGGCCATTGAGGAGCTTCCACATCCTGCCTTGCCCAGGAGCAGTGATGGTAGTTGCTGCAGCAGCGCCTTGAAGATTTCTGGGCTCAGCATCCCAACCCTCTCCTGTGACCTCCTTCATGATATGGATTGTGGAATGCCCAGTGGCAGTTCTCCAGTGAGGCCCTGGGAAGGTCCCTGTCTGCCAGTGATGGCTGTGCTGGGTGAGCTGCACATCAGTGCTGAAGAGTTCCCCACCCTCTGATGACCTTGCCCTGTGATTTACTGCCTTCTCTTTTATGAAGTTGCCTCTTTGTGTTGAATTTTTCCAGCTTCAGCCTCCAGACATGAGTTCTTTTTATGCCTTTGTTCATCATCAAGGACCTGCCTTTAAATAATACTTACCCAGGTAGTTTAGATCATTCATAAAAATTGAGACAAGCAGCTTAACCAAATAGCTCATTTTCTTCCCCATCGGAGCAGCGGAAATGAGGCTTGAAGCAAATCAGTGCCACGTTGCTGAACTCCAAATAGGTGCCTTAATGTGGTTCCATCCAGCCTGCCCTTGTTCATCCAGCAGCAGGTGACTGAAATGCAGAAATTCAGAGCTGCTGTGCTGTGAGGCAGCCAGGGGCCAGTGAGCTCCTGGGTGTTCCTGCCCCTGCAGCCATTGTTTCCTTTGTACTTGTTGATGAAACATCTGTGGTAAATGTTTGGCTTTGGCCTTTAAAATGAGTTGTGGTGAGTCCAAAGGAGGCCACCAAGATATGGAAGGGATGGAGCACATCTCCTACAAGGAAAGGCTGAGAGGATTGGAATTACTTATCCTGGAAAAGAAAAGGCTTCAGGTGAGCCTACAGGAAAGATGGAGAGACACTATTAATGAAGGCCTGGAGGGACAGGGCAGAGAGGAATGGCTTCAAACTGCCAGAGGGCAGGGTGAGGTTGGATACTGGATGTTGATAACCTAAATCAGCTGCCAGCTTCTGCTTCTTGGTTTGTGTGGTTTTGAATAAACAGGGTTTTTTAGAACACACCGTTTGCCTTTGAGAAGTTTCCCAGTTTTTGGTATAGTGAAATAACTGCAAAAGGGTTATTGCATTTGAAATGCCACAGAATGATAATTTGGAGACAAACAAGGTTTTGTCTCACTGATGCATAAAGTAATTACTGGGCAGAAATGCACCATTCTCATCCTAAAAACCACGGCCTGAGAGTCCCAATGGCTGAAAAATGGGTCATTTACTGTACATAAAGTGGAAGTGCCAAATTTTAAATGAACTATATTTAGGATTTATTGTTTTGTTGGAATTCCAGAATGGGAATATCTGCTCATGATAACATCCATCTGCAAACAGACATTGGGGGGTATCAGACCTAGGACAGGCCTTGTGCAGGCTGTGCCCTGGGTGCTGCAGGGGCTCTGGGATGAGGGTTCACCGTGCACGGTGTGTTCTGCCTGAAATCCCCTCATTTGCTGGAAGGGATTTTGTAAGGTCGATGTGGAAAAAGACAAAGGGAAGCACTTCAGGGGCTGTTGCAATAAGGACTCGGAGCAGGCTTGGAGATGCTAAAGTGTTAATAGAATTATCCAAAGCTTAGGGAAGTGCCGTCCTGTTTCCCTGGAGCTGTGCCGGGCCTGTGCATCAGCTGTGGAGTGGATGGCACTGTCCCACCTCTTCACACACAAGCCAGGGTCGCTGGGAAGCACAGGACATTCCAAGCAGGGCTTGTTGCTGCCCCACATTCCTGTGGACTTTGAAAAAGCTTCAGAGTGTCTGCAATCAAATCCCAAGGAGTTAATTGCTACTAAGCCGTGGTAATGAGCTGTGAAGGATGTGGTAGAACCCCGATCTTTGATCAGTTCTAGGGAACATTTGATTTCTCTGGGTGTATGTTCTTCTCTAAATATTCAGCACTGACTTGTTCATCTAAAGCTTGGAGTAGTAGCAGGTTTTTTTCTTTCTCATTCGTGTTTCCTTATAGAAAGGGAGGGGGAGTGTGAGACAGAGAGCCTGGAAGATGAAGGTTTTAAACATAAAGGGATTGTTTTGGGACGGAGCTTTCCCTTGTGTGTGTTCACCATTAAAGACGACATTTTTGCCCGGTAAATTGGACCCACGCCTGCCTGCCTTCAAAAAAAAACTACCGGGCTCTTCTGCTTCATGGTTTTGAGTCTCTGATACTTTTGAAATGAAGCCTAAAGATCCTCCAAAGAGGATAACACAGCCTAATGGAAAGAATAATGCAAGCGAGAACCCATCTGAAATGACAGCTTTGAGCCTGGTGCAGCTTTTCGGGCTGATCAAAGCTGCTGGGAACGCCGGTGGAAAGGGGGGATCAGCCCCTGGGAACGCTGCTTGGAAAGGGGGATCAGCCCCTGGGAACGCTGCTTGGAAAGGGGGGATCAGCCCCTGGGAACGCCGGTGGAAAAGGGGGATCAGCCCCTGGGAATGCTGCTTGGAAAGGGGGGATCAGCCCCTGGGAGTGCCATTTGAAAGGGGGGGATCAGCTCCTGGGAACGCTGTTTGAAAAGGGGGCATCAGCCCCCCGGCTCCCCTCCCTGCTCATCCTGCACATGAATTCACATTCCAGCCTTTGCACTTCTTTCCTGAGAGATCAAGTGACCCTCCTGAAGGGCCAGGGTTCAGGTCAGTGCTCGGGGGAGCACCAGGGCTGTAAGAAGTGATGTGCTGGGGGGCGAAGGAGCCTCTGAGCTTGATGCCCTCAGCACAGGGACCCCCAAACCCCTGCACAGACCATGCTGCTTGTGTGTGGACCCTCCAAACACCCCATGAACACAGAGCAAGGGGGTTGCTTCTTAGGTGCAATTTCATGATGGCTTTTATTTAATTCTCTGTGCCTGTTCCATGATTTTGGCTATTTTCTGAAGTCAGGTGGTGATTTGAGCATCTCCGCTTCCATTTTCTTGTTTTCAATGCCTGTGCTCATTGCTGAAGTGTGAACATGTGATCTCAGGTGCCCAAGTGCTTTGGCCATTGAAGCAGAGGAAATTCTTAGCATGATATTTTTGATGTAAGAACTAATTTTGTGATCTTTGTGCTCTTTTTTGGGTTGATTCCTTTTGTCTGATTGGTTGTAGAGGATAGGGTTGTGTGTGGATGCAAGATATTTGGGGCCCTCAAAGGCTGATCAGAGCAGGGCTGAAGGAGTCAGTGATTTCTCTTAGAGCCAGAGCTGCAGGAAGAGGGTCCTGGCAACAGGAGGGGGTGCAGATGGTTCTTGGGTTATTCCCTTGTGGTGGCCTTGTAGCCAAGCCCAGGCTGGAGGGCAGAACTCGGTGATTTAAGAAGGAATGGTCCCACCAGAGCAGGAGATGGAGTGGGGCAGAGATCTGGTGAGCCCCTAAAGTCCATGTGAAAACTGGCCCTGCTCAGGCAGCGTTGTGCTTGCCAGATTTGTTCACAAAGCCCCTGGAAAATCTGCTAAATCCTGGGCTCCCACTGCAGTGCCCAGAGCAAGACAGTGGGGCTGTGTGCTCCAGCCCAAACCTGCTGCTTCAGGACTGTGCCATCCTGTGATCCCCCATCTCCTTAACTCACCTGTGCCTGGGAGGGACAACAGCCATGGACCGAATCCGGGACCTCAGGGCAAAGAATTTAACCCAGATCTGTCCATCTTCCCTCACTGCTTCACTGTTTAAAGTGAAACTATTGATGCAGGAAGCAGGAAAATTTATCTGTGAAAAATTGCACTTGGAACGCTGGTTTTGGCTCCTTCTGAGCAATGAGAGAGCATGAAATTGCTGTGAATCCTCAGGGCTTTCCTGGACAGTGTGTGAGCCCAGTGCAAAACGTTTATTGTAAAATACCTTCTAATTGCAGTGCCTAAAGTGGGCAAGTGGCTCTGGGCTTTGTTTCCTCTGGGCAGCTGGGAGCAGTGGGCACACAAAGCACAGGGCTCATTTGAGCAGGAATCAGTGCCTTAAACAAGCACCAGGAATGAATTGATCTCTCCCTCCACCCTTTTGATTTTCCAGGCGGCTTCAGAAGGCTCAGAGGGACTGGGGCTGGTGCTGGCCATGCTCCTGATGGTCCAGGGTGGGATCCAGAGATGCTGCATCAATGCTCTCCCTGGCTTCAAGACACTCTTGTCCAGGCACCCATTCCTGGCACCCAGTTACCTCCAAGCTGCTTGTTACAAATGAACTGGGAGGCTGGTAGCCCCCTGGCAGTACAGGGAGCACAGGGCCTGCTGGCACCCCACAGCCCTCTGGGGTGCTGGGGGTCCCCCCACAGCAGCAGTCCCCAATGCCATCGCTGTCTCCTGGAGATGCCTGCACTTGCCAGGCATTGCTGAGGGAAAGCAGTGGCACTGGGCCACTGTTGTCACCCTGCTGGCTACCAGTTCTCCTTGTCCCCTGCTCCAGCCCTGGGAGGCATTCCAGTGCTGGGGTCCCTGTCAGGCAGAGCAGGATGGTGTCAGCTGCCCATCTCTGCTGAGGGGGCGAGGAGCAAAGAGCCACAGAGGTACCAGAGTGAGCTGGCCCAGGGCTGGGAGGTCACTCAGTGGCTCCACAGCGGTGACAGGGAAGCTGCTCCCAGCTGAGCCAGCAGGGACACAGCGCCTGGCAAAGGGCATTTTAGCGGGACATCGATTGCTGGCAGTAGGCTGGATTGATTTGGGGATCCTGCGGTGCTGGAGCCATCCTGTGAGTGTATCAGTGAGGAGGGTTTTGCCGATCTTGATAATCAATCCCTGTTTCCATCTCCTGCTCCCGGAGCCTGCGCCGCGGCTGCTGCGCCTGCGGCGTTCCCGCACGGAGCGCGAGCAGCGATCACACTTGAGCTGTTTGGAGTGCCGTGGCACAGGGATGCTTTTATCTCAGAATTGGGATAAAAGCTTTCTTCAGGGGTGGAGGGATTAATTTTTCACACATCTGTCCACTGGAATGCAATAACGGAGCCTTTGTTCGGGCTCTTTCTGTGGAGCGCCTTCTCCACCCTTGTTATTTCACTCTGCTCTTGCATGGCAAAACTTTTTGTCCTGCATTTCAAATAGATCCTGAGCGTCCCTGGCAGCTGAACAAGAGAAACAAACTTTCCAGCCCTGTTTTTTGTGCTGTTCTCAGGGGATGCTTGGTGATTTGAGGGGTATTTGATTGATTTTGGCAGAGGCGTTTTATTCCACAGCTTTTTAATGGAAAATCCTCCGATCCCGTAGGGATGGTTTAGGGAGCCCCTGGAGCCTCCAAATGAGAGATCTGCAGGCGGCCAGCTGGTGGTGGAGGCGCCATGGGAACGCTGAGGACACTGCTCTTGGACCGTGCGCCGTGGTGGGCAGGGAGGGACAGGGGACAGTGCCAGCTCTGCCCCTGCCTGAGCCGCAGTGGGAGGGCCGGAGCTTGGCCCAGCCGTGGCTCTGCATGAAAATGAAGCCCCAGAGCCTCAGCCCTTGTCCTGCAGATGCCTTCCTCGCTCTCCAGAGGTTGGTTTTACTCTTAACACCAAAGTCTTCTCACTCCAGCCCTAATCATGTGTCGGGGAACCTGCCCAGGGTTGATGGCTCCATCACCAGTGAGAGGGAAGTTAACGCTCAGGTTCAGCACTGGTTATAGCATCCCCCAGTCTGGATGTGCTTCCCACACATGCCACTCCACAGAGGCTGTGGCAGGTGCCAGCAGACAGGTTCACCAGGAGGACCAGGGTTGGCTGTACAGTGCTGGTCTCTGCACAGGGAGCACCCACCTGGGGATCCTCTGCATACATTGACCTGTGCTATTTTTTCCCCCCCAACAGCCCTATTACCATATTTAAATGCAAGTATGTCTTTTTTTGATTGGTGTTTTAAGTAGCTTCAAGTTGTTCTAGCCTAGATCTCTGCTCCTTGCCCTGGTAGCTGAGCTATAGCTGAGCCATAGTGCTGAAGTTAGTGGGCTCTAGTGTGCTGGGCTCTCTGGGCTTGCTCTCTCGCTCTCGGGCTCACTCTTCTCTTTCTCAGTGCCTCAGTTGTTCTCCTGTGGTTCCTCAGCCTTGCAAAGCAGCTGTGATCGTGGTCCTGGTGCCCTCTCAAGGACCAGGGTCCATCATGGTGACCACCCTGGGCTTGTCCTATCAGGTGGCAGGAGCAGCTGGAGCTCCTGGAAACCAGGAACCTCCCTGGAGTCTCTGACTTTGGGGTTTGGGGTTCTTGCTCATTGCCTGGACTTTGCCATTGCCCTCTTAAAATACATATATTGAAAGTCAGAGTCTCTGGCAGATCTTTTGAATATTAATTAAGTAAATCTGCAATCTTGCTGGCAGCATTCCATTCCTCTGCGAGGGCTCGGTTCCCTGGAGCAGGGGGATGTCACAGAGCTCCTTGATCTGTGGCTGGTTTGCTTTCAAGAGTTTTTCCTTTATTTCTTCCTTTCTTTTTTAAACCACATTCCATTGAATTTTTTTCTGCTTGATCCCAGCAAATTTGTGATCTTGACATGAGGACCTCCTCATATTTTCCATTCCTGCTTTGTCTGTAGACCAGCACGTTATTATCACGTGCAGATGAGCCCGGAAGAGAATTCCCTGGTTGTCTGCGGAGCGGGCTGACCCCGTTCCTGCGGGAGCGTGGAGGCACGAGCCGAGTGCTGCAGGCTCTGCCTCCAGCCTGTCCTCCTTGGCTCCACGGCGTGCCGTGGCCAGGAGCCCCATTCCTCCTGTGCCAAGGGGATTTGTGCTGGCAGGGACCGCTGGCAGCGGGCAGTGGCCAGGGCTGGGCTGTTGCCAGGCACGGTGGCCGCTGGTGGCACGGAGAGCAGGGATGGCGAGCTCCGGATCCCTGTGCCCTGCAGAGACTCGCGGTGCCCGCTGGCTTCTGTCTTTACCCTTCTCCTTTTCTCCACGGCCAGGTTTCCCAGCAGCGGCTTACGGACCAGTAGCAGCGGCAGCCGTGGCGGCAGCAAGAGGATCAGGTAGGGGGGCCCGTGGAAGAGCAAACCCTCAGAGTGCAGGGTCAGGTAAAAGCTCTGTCGGTATTCTGTGTGGCTGCAGCTCTCCGTCATTTCTCTGATTTTCCTCACATTTATCCTGGGGACCTGAGAACAAACAATTAAAAAAAAAAAATAGAGAAAAAATAAGTAATCAATCCCAACCCAAGCCCAAACTACAAGCAGAGGCCACGGGGGCTGGAGCACCTGCAGGAGATTGGTGTGAGAACAGCCAAAACCAGGGTAGATATTCCAATTTGTTTCTTTCTTTATTCCTTTATTGCGTTGGTTTCTTTACTTGTTTGGTTTAAATTCGAGGCTCTAAAAGACACCCCAAAAAAGATTCATTTGTGTTTTCAGAAAAAAAGTTTTGGTTTCTCACAGGAAGCTGGGGTTGGGTTGAGGCAGTGGCAGCAGCTCTGGGTGCTCCTGCTGTGCCCGGAGCCGCTGTCACCTCCTCCACCATGGCCAGCACGGCCCATCCCCATGGCGAGGGGCCGTGTCCCTTGGGGTGGCATCACTCGTGCCATCAGCACCAGCACACGGCTGACAGTCACCAGCCCTGCCTGCTCCAACCCCACTGCTTCCATGAGGAACGACAAAGCTTTTCTTCTGTCCTTCTGAAAACTTCTCACTTTTTTTCCTCCCCTAAAGGGAAATAAACCATTGCCAATTGCCGTTACTGCCTTAGGTCTAAATTTTGCTAAGCACGTGAATCAGCACTTTGCTCAGGTGACAGAGTTCAGAGCAGCCCTCAGTGAGCCGTGGGCTCCCAAAGCAGGCCGGGATGGAGCCGCTGCCAGCCCCGTGTCCTCTGTCCCAGCATCTCCTCAGAGGACACGGGGCTGGCAGCACCTCCCAGCTCACTCATGGCTGGGCTGGGGCTCGCGGGGCTCCTCGGGCAGTGCCGGCGGTTGACGAGGCTGTCCCGAAAAGCCCCGACTGCGAGAGGGAGGAGGAGGTGGGCGCAGGCCCGCGTGTGTCTCGAGCGAGAGCCTGATGCCATGGAGGCCAAAGAAAGACACCAGGAGAACTCCGTTCCATGCAAACTGGCACTGCTTGCAGGCTACAAAGGACTCTCTGTACCAGTTCCATCCTGTTGCATGTAGAAAGCGCCTAAGGGGTGACTTGCCAGCCTGGTTGTGGGGACCCCCCAACTCCCAGCTTCTCCTACTGCCCTGGCACGGAGGGGAAAAAACAAACCCAAAGAGGGAAAAAAAAACCCACCAAACCCAAACAAAACCCAAGATTGCTTTTGCATATGCTTCCAGGAAAACAGACCTCATTGTTTCTGCCTCTTCCTCATGTTTTGCCCTTCAGGTTTTGTTTTACGTGCAAACAGACCTGGTGAGTTGCCCCTTAGCAAGGCACAGAGGGTTTGGCTGGATTAACGTTGCTTCCCTGATTATTATTATTATTATTTTTTTAATATGAGTGCTTTTGGTGCCCATTACAACTGAACTGAGCATTGATCAATTCTGTGCCTGAAAACCATTTGTCTTTAATTTGAGTGTTTTTTGGTTTCTCTTTTGTTGGGTTTTCTGATTTGTTTTTTTTTGTTTTTTTGGTTTTTGATTTGAACTTGCAATACGAAACTAAATCTAACCCTAAATTAACAACACCCTTTCTGGCAAGTTTAAAGAGCAGTATGGTGTTTGGAAATGTCTTTTCAAGCCTCAAAATTGCCTGCGTGCACAAAACTGGCAAAAACCCCAAAACTGAATCCAAAGAGCCCCCGTCCCACCCCCAGGCCTGAGGTCTCAAGGAGGAAGGTGGGTTTGTCACCGGCCCCGCTCACATCCGCACCAAGCCGTGCTCTGGCAACGGGGGGTCCGTAGAGTCATCTCCATCCAAAGCTGGTTTTGGAAGGGACATCCTGGGTTTGCCACTCCATCAGCAATGGTAGTGAATTGTATCCAGGAGCAGTGGAGTCCGATCGATCTTGCGCTGCAGTGTACGGGCCCGATTCATTACAAGAAAAATGGCTGGGGTTTTTTCCTTCCTTCCTTCCTTCCTGTTCAGTTGGGTTTTTGTTTTTCCTTCACAAATTCACACAGCCCTCCTTGACGCGTGCCTGGTCCAAAGCACAGAGCACAGCACGGCTGGCCCTAACTGGCCCCTTCCTGCCAGGAAATGGGAAAGAGCTGGGAAACACCCGGGCAGGCGCGTCCCACCACGCCCAGCTCACTGGGAGAGCTCTGCCCAGGGCTGCTGGAGCGGCCCCGGCACAGAGCAAGCATTGTCCAGGAGGTTCCTGGAAAGCATTGGTGGCAATCCATGTCATCAATGTCCCCATCACTGCTGCCTCTTCAGCAGCTCTCTGGCCCCATCCCGCCGGCTCTTCCCCACCTTCCTGGCATCAGTGCCAGCACAGAGACTGAGCACCCACAGAGAGCATCCACCTTCAGCTGCGTGCCTTGGTCTCCCCAGGAAGCTGCAGCCCTCTCACTCCAAGCCCCTGGGCACTGACCACCTTGGTTTGTCCCTGGGGTGACATTCCTCCTCTTGGGACACCTGCATGTTTGCTGAGTCAGCAGGGAGCCTGCTGGGGACAGGTACCTGCTCGGGGCCTCCTCCCTGCCCTCACCCCTTCTTTTTCCATGGCAGCGTGTCACCAGCTGACCTTGCTAGATAAACAGGTTCTTCTGTGTCACAGCAGGTCTGTCCTACAACCAGCAGAAAGGGACACGTCCCTGTCCCCGTGCTCAGTGCCACCATAAATTCACGTCCCGCGTCGCTGCTCGCGTGCCGGCAGGGTGAGCGCGGCCGCGCTGCTCGTCATAAATCACGTCCCCAGTGTTCATCCCAGTGGTGAGGTGATAGCTGAGGTCCTTCCAGCAGAGAGAGCTGGCCACATCCGTTCGCTCCGGGTGGGGCTGTGCTGCCCAGTCCCTCCACTGGTTTTGACAACCTCACCCATTCTTGTATTTTTTTAATGAATTGGGACCTGAGCCATGGAAAATGAGCAAAGTTAAAAGTCTGAATGCTGCAAACTCCTCCTAGACAACTTCACTATCAGTGTCACGTTTCTTTTGAATCCACCTGACATATTTTACGTGTAAAACATTTTTGTCGTGTAAATGCTTTTTTTAAAATACAGTCATGGGGGGGCACATTTTCCTCTTGCATTTGACATGGGAGGGGTTCATCTGGCAGGAGAGCGAGATGAGGAAAATTTGGCAGGAGAGGGTTTTCGTTCCTTCCTCTTTGGTTCATTGACAAGCCTGAGATTTTTCCAGTTCCCAACCTGTTGCTACCAACTATTTCTCCCTGAGGACTGGAGACAAAACCCATGAGGCCACACTAATCCAGCGCTGTCCCAGCTCCCTGGGGCAGGCTGTGCCTGCCGAGCCGAGGCGGCACTCGGCGCAGGGGGACAGCTCAGTGCTCCCACCCCAGCCCCT
Organism: Nicator chloris; assembly: GCA_013400495.1. Classification (NCBI taxonomy): domain Eukaryota; kingdom Metazoa; phylum Chordata; class Aves; order Passeriformes; family Pycnonotidae; genus Nicator; species Nicator chloris. The sequence goes on from WAAE01003244.1 coordinate 616,668, forward strand.
GGCACTTCTGGATTTTGGGCCCCAGTCCCGGCTTGCCAGTGCTGCCTTTGAGCCCTGCGCCCCAACAACCCCTTACTGGACTTTATACTTGCCAGCTTTAACAAATCTCGTAACGTGAGCTACTGACCTTGATGGTGAGTGTGAGCAGTTATGTTTTGTTGTTTTCTCTCTTGCTTGGTTGGGGCTGCTGTGAGAGAGGGTGTCTCTGAGGCAAACTTTCCGGCCTCTCTTACACTCGGACGTGCACACCTCCTCTCAAACACTCTTCTGAGCGCTCTCAGCGGGAAGGTTTGTCCACACCTATTAATCCTCTCTCAGTGTCCAGCTTCTTGTTAGTAGCAGCTGGTTGCATGTTTTTTGCTTGTTCGGACGAAACGGTTCAAGAAACGACTCATATCAACTCTTGAGAAATGTCTCTATTTTTTTGTACACTTTCTTTCTTTTGATGTTTTTTATTAATTTCCCTTACTTAAAAAACAAAACACCTGTCGTCCCGTAAAACATTTCACATCTCCCCTTGCCTGTTCTTAGAGTGTATGTATCTGTGGGACTGAACTAAATGCATGCACTGTAGTAGTCGTACTGGTAGCAGTAGATGTAGTTGTAGAACATGCATTGTTGAGTTGATATTACAGGCACCATCAACGCGAACGAGCGCGGCAGATAAAAGCAGAGCCTTGGTCTGATTGAAAGCGTAGGGATAACGCAGCAGAGAGCTGCTGATGGCTTGGATCCATAGAGCCCTATTTGTTAAATCCCATTATCTGGAAGTTTAAATTGAAGCCGGCTGTAGGCAACCTACACCCTCCGTACAAGAACCCGCACATGCTGTGATGCTGATAGTAAAACTGACTTTTTTTTTTTTCTCAAATTAACCCCCCTGGGAATTGAAACACTGACTCTAACTGTATTCTCTTATTTTTATTTTGTATCCAAAAGAACTTAGGATATTTTTCAAATCATTTTACAATCATGGTTTCTCCATCAGCCTGTTACTCGTCCATATTAGCCCATAGACTCATTCGTTGGCGGTCGTAGACCAGATGTGCCACACGCAAATCACTCCATTTGGGAATCCAAATAATTCTGTGTGTGTGAGGCGGCTCCCTGCAGCCTGTCCTGAGCCACCAAGCGATTGTTCGTAGGTCATAAACCTTAAATCTTATTATGCAACAGAGACTCCGAGCTCCTGATGGGTCGTACTCATTGCCATGTCACCCAGCTTAAGGGAACGTGTTTAAATGAAGATTTAACATTTCATAAATATCAGCGTGAGGAGTTCGAGGCGAGTTCATCCTCTCTGCCACAAGCCAGCAGTGGCTTTGCTTCTCCTGCCTGGGCTTCTGTGCTAAACTTGGAAAATGCAGAGACGGTGCTGCAGTCAGTAAATCCAACAGATGGTAATTGAGATCCCAAATTAGGCTTTGGTTTATTTGTTTAGTTTGCTGCTTGTCAGAAAACATCCTGATGGGAGCAGAAAAGCTCCTCTATGGTGTGGTCACCCCTCCCCTCCTCCCCATGCCCTGGCCATCCCCAAAACCAGCTGTGCTGGGTGGGAGCATCTCCCTGCTCTGCTCATTAATGCACTTAAGGCAGCAAGGGCTTTCAAAGGAAATAAAATATCCAGAATGGGCTTTCCAGTGTAATTAAGGCTTTGTATCTGCTCCTTACCTGTAATAGAACATTGAGTAAATCGAGCAAACAAGCACCGGGGCTGACACGGTGCAAGGTGAGCTGAGCTGCCCCTGGTGCTGCCAGGGAGCTGAACACTCCTGTGCCGAGGCAGGGACAAGGATCCCTTGGGATCTCAGTCTTCCAGGGAAACGGGGAATCTGCTGTTCAGTGCACATGATGAAGTGAGGAGTGTCCCTGAAAGTCAGCAGAGCAATGAATTGCATGGGGTCCAGGAGGCCTTGCCTGACACTTAAGGAAGGTGCTCTAAAATCTAATCTACTCATACTTTAACAAATTATGGCCATAAAAAGGGGCACAGTGGTTGGTCTGTGTGTGCAGGGGGAGAGGAGCTGGACTCATGGAGATGTCAGGAGCAGCATTTCAAAGATCCAGCCATGAGCCAATTTGGGATTTCTGCGGCCCAGTGGGAGGACTCCCTTGTGGCACGGTGGCTCCGGTGGAATTGCTCTCCCTTTTTTATTCTCCTCTATAAAAGTACATAAAGTTTAATCCAGGCTGTGTAATCTCAAAAGCCAGAACCTAACAAGTGGACCACTTGGGAGCAGCAAGGGCTGGAATTTCTCACTCCACTGGAACCGCCAGTAATTATGTGACAGAGCCTGGCGGGTGATGCATTGGGAAATTAATGGCTGCATTGGATTTTATCCTTTGCTGATCTCCCTGGCAGAGGCAGCGCGTGCTGGGAGCCCGGGGGTGGCCAGGCAGGGACCCCACCCTGCGGGGGCTTTGGGGAGGGGTGGGAGCAAGGAAAATCATCCTGGTTTGAACAGGAATCCCATCAGCCAGGCCCGGCACAGAGCAGCCCCGGAGGGTGAGTGTGTTCTGGAGGAGCCACTCCACATTCCCAGGGGTGGTTTTGGCCTTGTTACTGACAATACTGGGAGCCCTACAGTCACTTGTCTGTCTACTACCCCACATTAAAAAACAATAATAATGAAAGGGGCATCTTTTCTGTTTGCCTCGGAAGTGCTGTGCTGCTCCAGGATGGGAATCCCACAGGTCCTTTTCAGAGCAGGCTTCAGGCAGAAGAAACCCTGTGTCTTGTTTTACAGTAGGATGCCACTTTTGGATCTTTTTTGATCCATGAGGGACTCAGCTTCTTCCTTCAGTGCCAGGGAGAAAACTCAGTAGATATGAAACAATTTGGTGCTGCTGCTGCTCCACCTTGGCCGCAGCGGCCGGTGTTTGACAGGGCACTGGGCTGAAGTCTATTGAGGTTAAGATACATCAGCTTTAATCAATAATTTTGTAATAGAAAATCTTGTGTGCTTGATAAATCATCTCCAGTGCAATTAGTGCCCACCTCTGAAGTGCAGTTGAAGTTAATCTGTAGCGAATTTAGCGGGTAACTTTCTATAGTCTTTTCCATCGGGAGAATTATTTTCCACGGGAAAATGCTCCTCAGAATGCTCATCCAGAGCTGTTTTCTTTAGGAAGAAATTGTTCTCTGTGAGGGTGGTGGGGCACAGGTTGCCCAGAGAAGCTGTGGCTGCCCCATCCCTGGAAGTTTCCAGGGGCTTGGAGCAGCCTGGGACAGTGGAAGGTGTCCCTGCACATGGCAGGGGCTTGGAACAACTTTGGTACCCTCCAAAGCCCTGCCACAGCCAATTATCCATGTTTTATTCCCTTTCTCCCAGCAGAAGCTGGGGGACAGAGCTGTTGGCAGTTGTAATTAGACTTTGCTCCCCTCAAGATGCAGACAAGTTGTTGCAGAATTTGAGCTGAGGTTTCAGCACATGCTCTCCAGTGCCTGAGATCTTTGAGCACAGGATGGTGTCTTGTGCATTTTAATCCCCAAACAGGTAAAATACTGCCAGAGCTGAGGGTAACTTGCCTCTCCAGCAGCAGTTGCAGGCTGTTACCCATTAGTGGAACAACTGCTAACTGTGAGGCAGCGCGCATTGGACTGACACACTACTGTCAGGATTTTCATGCTGTTTCTCTCCCCAAATGCTTTAAAAGTAAATACATAATTACAGTGATGTTTTTTCTCCCTCTCTTCTTTCTGAAATAGAAAGCTGCCAGAGGAGCAGAGTAGTTTTTCCTTGCAGCAGATGTTGGTGTGCATCTGGCTCCGTGTGAGCTCAAGAAGCACGGTGGGTTTGGAGTTGCCAGAGAATGCAAAATGGATCTGCAGGTATATAAACCTGAGCTGTTTGAAAATAATAAACCCACACAGATGGGGCCTTTGTGAGCATTTCCTGATGGTTAAAAGAGCCCAGAACTCCATGCCCTGACGAGGCATTGGGGTGTCAGCTGCTGACAGTGTGGCTGGTGCCACCAGCTCTCCCCCAGGCACTGTGTGCTGGGCAGCAGCTTGCCTGGTGCAGGCCCTCCCACAGGAGGGGATGGCTGCACAGGGCTGGGGGTTTGCAGGCTGGATGCCTCTTCTGTTACTTGGGTAAGCCCCCTGTGCTCCTGAGCTTCCCCCCAGCCTGTGGGCTCCATCAGCAGCAGGAAGGTGCCCTCCAGGCAAGGCCCTCCTGCCACTATGACTTGAATTATGCAGCAAAACAAAGACCCGGTTTTGGTTTAATTTTCCTCCTGTATTGTCTGTTATTGTACAAAAGGCTTCAATTTCAAATTACAGGAGTGATAGCCAGTTAATGTGGTACAGTGGGAGGCTGGAGTTGCTGTTGCTATGGCAATGGAGTTCGGCTCATTTGTTTTGTAGATGAGTAATTACTACGCAATTAGAGTAGGCTAAAAATAAAGGGGCCTTTTGTTCCCTCTTACTCATTAATATTAATAAAAGACCTGTCCCGGGCTGTGGTAAACAATTAATGCAGATGTGGTTTCCCATGGTAAAATTAACAGCAGCTTTCGTGCTCCTCGGCGTGAGGTGAAGGCGCCGGCATCACCTGGCTCAGCTCTTCCTTCATTTTAAATGGAAAAATGGTTTCAGAGGGGTCTGTGATATCCCAGCATCTGAGCTTTAGCTCTTATTTGCCAGTTGGATGGGTGGTAATAAGTGTTAAAGCTTCATGTGCAGGCACAGACAGCAGGAACAGCGCTGGGGTCGGCGCCTGCGACACAGCGAGCGCCCGCAGCCCGCCCAGGCTCCGCGAGGAACCCGGCAGCAGCAGTTCCTGCTGCAGACAGCTCCTCATTCATCCCCTTGGATCAGTGCCAGGGCTGGAGCAAGAAACCTGCCCAAAAACCCGAGCGCAGGCAAGGACAAGCGTGGTGCTGCTGAAATGACTCCAGCACGGCGTGTTACAAACGCAGAGCGACAAAAGAGAGCGTAAGGAACAGTCCCAAGCATCTGATGTGAAGTGAAAACATGGCAGTACACTTAGCCTGGGTATTAGGATGAAATTCTTCCCTGTGAGGGAGGTGAGGCCCTGGCACAGGGTGCCCAGAGCAGCTGTGGCTGCCTCATCCCTGAAAGTGTCCAAGGCCAGGTTGGATGGGGCTTGGAGCACCCTGGGGTAGTGGAAGGTGTCCCTGCCCATGGCAAGGAATGGGACTGGATGGGCTTTAAGGTCCCATCCAAACCATTCTGTGATTCTGTGAAGTATGTAAACATTAATCGCATCATATTTTAAATTTACTGTAAAACCCATTAAATTGGCAGGAACAAGTTAGGAAAATGACTTAACAGGACAGCATTTGTCTGCCCCTTAGGTGTGTTTGTGAGTTCCAGCAGAGCTGGCGAACGTCCCGTGCCTGCAGGGAGGGACAGCGGAGCAGCACAGAGCTGGGACCAGGGCGGGGCCTGAGGAGTGGTCACCTGCTCCCTGCATCTTCCCTGGGGTGCTCAGCACCCCTGGAAAACACGGTCAGGAAGGCAGGACCCCTCCAAAGGACAAAAACCCCAGCCCACAACCCTGAATCCTCTGCTGGGGAGGCTGTGGATGCACAGAACCTCATCCCTCCCAAACCGTTTAACTAATGGAGGGAATCGTAGCAGAGCCTTTGTAAGGTCGACATTTGTTTGTTGTTAAGGATCTAATTAGAAACATGAGAGGAAGCTGAATGGCTGCTTGCTCGGCTAATTAGCGACATGCACGAAGACCACTTTGAACTTCAAGGACACAAAGCTATTAGCGCTTACATCAAAAATGGATTAAACTTCTGTGCTTTTATAATGATTAAAGATGAGCTGCTCGAGAGGAAATCCTTTTGTAAGGCTGTGACAAGAGCTGGCTCCCTGACTGCAGCTCCTACAAGCAAAGCTTTGTGTGGCCTCCGTGTCGCACTCGGCCCTGCGCGAGTGACACCACTAACACACGCTGTGGAAAATGGGATTAGGCAATAAATATTGATCGTTGGCAAAAAATCACAGCGGAGCTGCAAAGTGCAGTTGTTTGTCCTGCTGCATAACTGCAGGAATTAGAACAGCTGGGCTGGAATGCGCTGAATTTTGTGTCTTGTCTTCTGCAAATTGGTGCACATCAGCAGCTTCCAGATGTGGCGGGTGCCTTGGACGTGTTGCGTGCAGAACTTCGCAGAAGCAGGGGCTCAAATGCAGCAGTGGGTTTGTAAAACACCTGCACCAGGTGAATTTTTATCTTGCCTAAGCTTGTGGAAGCTGCCCAGCTCTTACTCCTGGCTCATCTCAGGTAGTTCAGCAGTTGGTTTGTGTCGTGCTGCGGCTGGAGGAGCAGCGTGGCGGGAGGACACTGAGGCTGCAGCACGAGCAGTTGCCACAAGATCCCAGGTGCCATTATCACCCCGTGGTGCCCAGCTCGAGGAAGGTGGGCAGCACTCAGCCCTCCCTCCTGGTTCCCACTCACTTGCAGCTGTAATTGCTGAGCGGAGCCAGCTCACCACCCACTGCTTGCTGTCATTACCCTGCGATATTTTGATGTGTGAAGCTGTTTCCGAAGGGGCTGCAGAGGCAGAACAAGCTTTGAAAGTGTGACTGCAGCTAGAAAATAACGTACAAATAGTACCTTGTTAGGGCAGATCTCGGTGTGTCTCAGCCTCATCACCACTTATTTTGCTGATGAGCCCGACAGTTGTTGTATATTCCTTTTTCCCTGCAGGGCCAGTGTAGCTGCAGGGGAGGGATAACCTGGGGCAGCCTGGCTGCTCCCCATTATGGAGCGTGTCGGGGTGGCAGGGAAGGCACAGCGCTCGCGTTTGATTTTCCAGTCAGGACTGAGCCAGCTGTCATCTGTAGCTCCTCACACTTGCAGAGGAGCTGTGTCTGCCACAGGGTTCTTAGAGAGAGAGTTTGCTTTTCAAGTCTGCTTGGGAAGAGCAGGAGCAGGGGGATGCAGGTCCCCATGAGAGATGTACAACATGGCAGCTCTCATCGTGACGCCGCTGTTATTTGTTTTTCCGGTTTGTCTCCCACTTTCTCTTCCAGCGAGTTGGGAGCTGTTTGTACCTTGTTATTCTCCAGAATATCTGTGTGTTTCCAGCTCATTATTTCTGAGACGTTTGTGAGCTGGAGCATTGATCCAAGTTCGAGGTGTGCCACACGCTGCCTCCGACAGAAACCACGCTCGGTAAAAGCTCAGACACAAGGAAGCGATGCTTCCAGTGGCTCAGCCTGACCACAAATGAAGGGGTTTGGAGCTCTGTGAGGTGATTGCTATAGAAAAGAAAGAGCCTGAATATGAGCTTTTATTTCTCAGTGCTGTGCCAGTGCACTCCTACAGCCTGAATAGGCCACTGAGAACTAGGAGCACCGATGTCTTATTTCAGACTGGCATTAATTTGTACATCCAGTCCCGGGTAAATGACTTTCTGGTTGTTAGCAGCTCTGAAAAGCAAGGTACAAACTCCCATTAACTTCAGCCCTGACTGCACAAAGAATTAGCTTTGGCCAAGCGATCTGTAACATGGGTGCAGTGCTGCTAATTATATTTATAAGGCTCTGAGCACTAATGATGTAAGATTTGCATGCGGTGCTGGAGTTGTGCTGGTTATTTAAAGTATCAGCGTCACACAGTGAGTGCTGCTCTGTTAGTCATGCATGCGACAGCGTGGCCATTAGTGCCACGCTCTGGGACACTCAAGGTCCCCAGGGAAGGTGGGATTGTCCCCACACCACTCACTGTGGTTTTGCTCTGTGTCCTCTGCCGCAGTTGTGCTTGGGTGGTTGCAGAGGCAGCACAGCAGGCTGGAATGCTTGGGAACAGGTGGTACTCCTTCTGTGACAGTCTTCTCTTAAAATCCAGCAGTAAGTGGACCCAAGTGACTCAAATTCATGAATTCATAGAATCCTAGAGCGGGTTGGGTTGGAAGGGACCTTAAAGACTATCTAGTCCAAGCCCATGTCATGGGCAGGGGCGCCTTCCACTACAGCAGGTTGCTCCAACCTGGCTTTGAAATTAAATACCACCAGGCTGTGGGGCAGTCCCCTGTCCCAGCTGGGCTACTCAGTGCCCTGCCCAGTGCCCCCGTGCCCTGCCTGCTGCCATCCCTGTCGGCACCATTCCATGTTCTATCATTTACTCCTTCGAGCTGGAAGATGATGTTTGCAGCATGTTCTATGAATTTTTCATAAAGATAGAAAAACAGACTAATCTTGTGAGCTTTGAGTCTTGGTGGTGGGTAATGGCTTTGATTTAAAGCATTTTGTCTTAATGATAGTTATATTGAAAATTTCCTGCTGCTTTCAAGCACGTTTAGTTATTATCATAAACATTGATGGTAGAAATGCCTGCCAAATTGTGCGTGGCTGTTTATGGCAGATGAGAGAGTCATCCAGAAATTAGAGCACTGGATCAACAAGTTGTGAGGAAACCTGTTTGTACAGGAATCCACCCTGAGGGCAGTGGGACAAGGCAGGAACAAGGAGGGTCTTGAAGGAGAAAAGAGCTGGAGATGACCAGCTCTGGTTGTAGGATATGCTTGACAGGAGATGAAAAATGAATTTCTGATGAGAATCATAGAATCATTTATGTTGGAAAAGACTTCTAAAATCAGAACATCTTACACTGCCAAGCTCCCCCATCCCCTGCAGAGCTGCTCACCCCCATGCATGGCTGCCCAGGGACAAGGAATATCCTGCCTCTGCTCAAAGAGGAAATCCAGTGAATTGTGGTGGTTTATTTCCCTCATGAGGATTTCCTCATCTGTGCACTGTGGCAGGGAAGGCAGGCACATTCTGCACTGTTCCTCACCTAGATATATTTTTTTTTATTTTTAAAATACTCATATTTGTTATGAGTCCCCTGCAAAGGTGTTTAAGTCTTTGGGTTTGGTGCTGTAGGAGAGGGGAAGGTGTCACCAAGGTTCCATGTGGGCTGTGTGCAGGACAATGGACAGTGATTCCCATGCAGTGTCTTAGTCCCCTGTCCAGGTTGCCCCTGGTTTGTTTCCTTTGAAATACAGTATATTTTAGTGGTGCCTAAGTGGGTTTTTTGTCACCAGGTTTCATTTCCTAGTCCCTAAGGGCCTGACTGTCATCCCAGTACCGTGTGCGTTCCCTTGTAGGACAGTAATGTCAAAATCCTCACGTTTCTCCTCCTTTTCCCTTCCTCTTTCCCTTTGTCATTCCTGGCTGGATTGAGTTTATTTGGGTGTGATTGCAGCATGCAGCTTGTCGTGCTTTGCCCAGGCCCAGCAGCGTTGGGCTCCTCGTTAGCGTAACGCTGCTCCTAAGGCACATGTCAGCAGGAATCCTGACCTAGAAATTTCTGAAGAGTTCATCCAGGGAGGGTTTATCTTTCAGCAATGACCTTTCGTGCTGAACACAGCTTAGGGTGTGAGCAGGGTCTGTGTGAGCCTGGCAGTTTGCAGGAGAAGGCTCTGGACGTGCATCCCTGCACTCCGCCGGAGCTCCTGCCCGGCCTCCACCCGGCCTGCCAGGCTGCTGTGGCTTCCAGCTCTTGGCTTCTCCACATAAATCACTTGGCTGAACGTGGAGAAGCATGTCACATGCATATTGTATGGGGATAAAGGCTCTCTGCTGAAGGATGGGTTGGTAACAAAGCCTCACTGCCTGAAGAGGTCCAGCTCTTGCTGTGCCAGCCCTGCACAGCAGCTCCCAACTCCACCAGCACCAATATTGGCATTAATAAAAAACTGGGGCTGCTTTATGAACCCACATTTTTTGTATCATTCTGTGTCCCATCTCACTTTCCCTCACTGCTTGTCAGTGCTCCCCAAGCCACTGTGACACTGGGCAAAGTAAGTCTGAGGTTCCCCAAAGCCTGTCCCTCTGGTCTGCAGGCAAACGTTCACCTGCTGATGAAAATTCACAGGCTCAGAGTCTTTTCTGTAAGAAAAACCACAGCAGATTCAAAGTGAAGCAAGCAAGACATTAACCTGCCCTGTTCCATCACTGCCAGAGCTCCTGGCTGCTGGCCCTTGATCTCCATCAGCACAGGAAGGAGCTTCTGTAGCCCAGAGGATGGAGGTTCACTGGGGCTGAAGATAAAAGGTGGTTGGCTGTGACTTAGAGGCACATCTGATCTTTTCCACATCTCTCGTGACCTTGCTCTGTCACAGGGCTTCCTGGGGACACTTGGGATTTGCAGATTTTGCATAGAGGAAGCCTTTGAGCTGGAGATGCTCAGGCAGAGTCTCAGAACTGTGAAGTTGCCCACTGCAGGATGACTTCCTGTACAACTGGTTGGGAAATGGGACCTGAAGTGGGTCCTGTGCAGCCAGGACTTCCTGAGTGCTGGAAATTCTTGGAAGGGGAGAAGATGGCCCTGCCAGCCCTCAGTCAATGCTGAATCAGTCTGATGGATCCAGAGTCAGGGGATTCATGGTCAGCTCAGCCCATGCCTCTGCTGGGGCCAGGCAGGGGGTCAGGCTTTGCTCCTGGTCCTGGCATCAGGTCACAATCAGTCCCCTCCATGGACAGCACAATCCCCTGACAGTTTTTCAGCAACAAGCTTCCAAACATCTGCCCCAATTCCTGTTCTTGCCATGGGATGTTGGTGGCCGGGGGAAGGTCTCCAATTCCTTCCAACCTGCACGGAATTAATATCAGTGCTCTGCAATTCCCACAGTTCACAGCAGCCTTGGACAACTTCTGACAACCTCCAACATCAGGAATTCTGTCATAAGGACACAGGTTTACAAAAGTATTAACTTTTTTTAGTGATGCAGTATCTGGAGTGTAGAGGATTTGCAGGCATTTTTCCTTCTTCCTTTTAGTCTCAGGGTACTCCAGGTTTGTGTGAAACAAACTTGTTTCCAGGTAGTTCTTGCCAGACCACATCAAGATTTGCATGTTGGGGAAGTTGTTCAGGGTCCCTTTGCTGCTGTGATGGTAAAGGTGCCTCTGGCCACAGGTGAGCTCACCTGAGCTCCTGGAAGAAGGCAAATACTTAGCAACTAACCATGGCTGAGCAAATCATTCAAATACAGCTTTCTGAGGCTGCTGAGCCTCCTGGTAATTATGGGAGCTTTCTGTTTCATTTATAGGGTCTGGAATGAAGTGTTGGCTCTGGAAAAACTTCCAGCTCTTTCTGTGGAGTTTTTTAGGCACCACATGGAGAGGTGCCAGGGCATCCCAGGCTCCACACAGCACTTCCCAGGCGGTGGAGCAGCCTTTGGCATGCCCCTTTTCCCTCCTGTGAGCAGTGTGGAGTGTGGAACCCCTGGTCAGTAGATGAAAAATCACCTGTTCATTACCTACCTGAATAACTCATTGCCAGCTCTTCCTGCAGGTGTGAGAGCCTTACTTCCAGTCTTAAGAGATGCAAATGAGAGTGGCCGGGGTGTGGGGGCACAGAGAGTCTCTCTGCTTCCTCAGTTGGTTGTTCTGGAAGTTTCTGGTGCTGCTGCGGGGTTTGCAGGAGTACTTTACTAACAGGATGCTCCTGGCCGTGCTGTGTCCCGCTGTCCCTCGGAGCAGCCAACTGGGTTTTCTGTGTGACTTGGCAGGAAAATTCACATCCATTTTATTGAACCAAAGCGAAGAAAAGGGGGGAAAAGTGCTGGCTTCTAGTAATAAAGGGCTTTGGAACATCTCAGCTGGATATTTTTCTTCATGAGTGAGAAGGCCAAATGTTATCTTGACATTTAATCTTTAATAATAAAAAAAGGCCCTTTGTTTGCCAGCGAAGTCCAAAATCTGTTTACTCTCTCATGCCTTATTTCTTTTAACTTGCTGGCTTAGATGTCCTACTTACCCTCCCCTGCTACCAGTTCAGAGCTGTGGTGAATCATTTATTGTCCAGAACTGCCTTCCCTGTCACCACAGAGCCACCAGCTGCCAGGTGTACTTGCCTTGAGCAGTTGATTCGTTTGGGAAGTGGGGACCCTTTGGGTGGGCGATGCAGGGGAAGGGGCCAGGGCAGGAGAGGTGCAGGCTGTGCCCAGCACAGCACGTTGGTGAGAGCACGGGGCTGGCTCCAGGCCCAGAGAACCCTGTGCTCAGCCCGTGCAGCTCTGACCCGTGGGCAGAGGTCACTCCCGGCCACCAGCCTTGACAGCCCATCGCAGTGTTTAATGAAGATGGTGGGAAGCTGGCAGCCAGAGGAAAAGGCTGAAGCAGCCCTGGAAGGGTGCAGATGGAGGTGACGGGGCGGGTGCCCGCGTGGGCTCTGGGGCAGGCTGTGCTGTGGGGGTCACGTTGGCCATCGTGCCGTGGCACTGGACACGGTGGGGCAGACCAGGTGCCCTGTGCCCCCCAGGGACCTTGCAGGTACCACCCAGGTGTAGCTCCAGCTTCCCGCAGCCATTTCCATCCAGCCCTCCCAGTCCGCTGACTTTTCTTTCGCATTGAAACTTCCTCCTCATAAATTCTACATCCAAGAGCAGCCGTGAGAAGTGCCAGAAGCCTGATCATCTAACATGCTTTAATATCTAAATTTCTTCTTCAGTGTCATTCTTATTTACATTGTTTTTCTTTCTCAAAAAAAAAAAAAAATTAAGGGAGAAAAAAATTAAATTTTCTTTTACTTCCACATTAGGAGGTGAGTTGTCATCCACCCTCTGGAATTCTTTTTTGCTTTTGATCTTTATTTATTTGTGTAATTTTGGTTGATGTCCCAAGCATGGTTTTGGAGACGAAGGTAGGTCTTCGCTCTCCAAATCAAAAGGAAAAAAAAACTAAATGAAACAACACTCTCCTTGGTCGTATTTAAAAGAGAAAAATCCAAACTGTTCCATTCCATATCATTTAAAGAAAAAAAAATCAACTATTGAACTATTTCTACAGCTTACTGATCTAAAAGGGCGGGTTTTTTCCAAAAGTATTGAATGGATCCAAAAAACAATTTTCCTAGATGTGATTCAAGTTATTTGCTGTCAACATTTTAATATCAATATTACCACAATGTGTAGTCTCAAACTAGTTCCTTTGTAGTTTGCATGGGATGTGAATGCTGTCTCGGCGTGCCCAGACCTAGAGAACTTGTTACTACTGCATGAGCATCAAGTCAGATGTTGAAAAATACCTATTATATTTTGTGATAATTTGGTGAAAATGAGCACCTCCAGTCTCTGGTTGCAGTAGTGTGTTGAATGATTGTTCTTTTTTTCTTTTTCTTTTTTTTTTTTTTATATATATCCATATATATATTTTTGGAGCTTTAAGCTTCGTAGTAGTCCGGGCTGACTCTTCTCCAGTACTTGCTCTCCTCTCGCATGGCCTTGGTTAAGTGTTAGAATTGGGCCTAGGCTGTTTATTCTGGTGTTTGGCTTTGTAATACCGGTGCATGCCCGGCGTCTGGCCTCATACCCAGCTTTATTCTCTGCACACCAGTCTTGAATAGCTACAGTGCTCAACCGAATTTTGGCGCACCCGCTTCCCCGGCAGGCTCCAACCCAGCGCGGCCCGGAGGCTTCCCCGGGGCCAACAGCCCCGGGCCCGTGGCGGATCTCTACGGCCCGGCCAGCCAGGACTCCGGCGTGGGTAACTACATAAGCGCCGCCAGCCCGCAGCCGGGCTCCGGCTTCGGACACGGCATCGCCGTAAGTACCCCGTGCTCGGGGGGCTCCTTCCTGGCCCGTGGGAGGGGGCTCGGGGGCTTTGGGGGTGGTGGCCCCACGGCCAGCGCGGCCTCTCGCTGCCGGAACCTGCGAGCCACGCTCCGGGCAGCAGCGCGAGTCGGGGAGCGGTGGCTGATGATCAGGACGTCCCAGCTGGAATCGTTAAGGTTGGAAGAAAGCTCCAGAATCGTCGAGTCCAACCTTTGACCAGTCAGCACCTTGTGAACCAGACTGTGTCCCAAAGTGCCACGTTTGCAGGGATGGCGGCTCCGCCACCGCCCTGGGCGGCCCATTCCAGTCATTAATCACTCTGCCACTGAAGAAATTCTTTCCTAATATCCAACCTGAACATCTCTTGGTGCAGACGCTCCTTTGGAGCCATCTGCAGCCAGACGTGGCATGTCTCAAAGGGCAATATTTAGTAAATATGGGATTTAAATCCTGGCTTGTCCACATGGGCTTTATATCAGCCCAACTACCCCTCCTGGCTGACGCGCCCTTTGGCAGGCAGAGCAACATTCCCTGCTCCCACTAAAGGAGCAAAATTAGCTCGTTAATTCGGCTGGTGGGACCCCCAGCAGGGGGACAGGACGTGTCCTGCTCCTCTTCACCCGTTTGCTGCCCTCTGGGGTCACTCCCAGCCCGTCCTGGCCGCACTGGCAGCCCCCGAGAGCCGCAGGTTGGGAGCAAGGGCCGCGCTGGCCGCGGGGCCGCGGGGGGACCGCACGAATGAGGGGCAGAGATTGGCTTAACCAGGTGCACGTGGCTGTGTCACTGTGTGTGAGCATGAATGGGGCTGGCCTCCGCCCCGCTGGCACCCCCAGCACGGACTGCAGCGGAGCCTCCTGCCCCTTTTGGAGTACATTTCATCTCCTGGGCTATGAGGAAGGGCAGAGGCTCCCCCGAAGGTCCCTCAGAACAAGAGGAGAACTTCAGTCCCTGATGGAATTGGATGGGGGGAGCAGGAGTGTAGTGCAGACAAAGTTCCCAAAATTGTTCTTTTTGTTGTAAAAAAGACGAACAAAGCCTCTGCCTCGCTTTGTGCCTGTGTGCTCAATTCCCATCCCAGGCTTGCCCCTCCTGTGGGCACACCATGGCCTTGACAATCCCCATGGATCAATCCTAGCACAAACATGGAACATTACTGCTCTGCAAGGAGCTACATCAGTTCAGACTGCCACCTCTCACCACTTACAACACCTCTTATTTCCGTTTTTCACCTAAAAACCTGTTTGTGCTTGAAAACTTGGGCACTTTGGTCTCAGCAACATCCCGATTTTTCAAGTGATAGTACACCAGGTCGAAGCCTGGGTATCCAGATTTGTCTGCACTAACACTTCCCAAAGAACCAATTTATAATTGACTTGCAGATTGGCAGCCTCTTAATTCCTCCAATAACTGCAAAGAATACCATAGCTTTTTTACATATATATTTATTTAACACTGTCCATTTACTAACCCTGGTTTAAAAATAAAAAAGGGAGAACCCCAAAGCTTATTTTTGCACCTGGGGGAATGAGAAGATGATGGTCTTGGAAAGGTGACCATAGGCTTGAGCACACCTGGTGAGCAGAACAGCTCTCAGAAATCCCTATTCATGCTGGCAACACAGTCTTTCAAGTCCTTTGATAATTTCTTGGCAAAATTAATAATCAGCTGTTCCCATGTATAGAGACTGATGAACTTAACAATTGTACAATTTTAGGGACCTTTGATTGCAACGGCTTTTACAAATGGATACCATTGAAACGTTACACATGGTTGGTTGCCATCTCACTTGGAGGTATTACAGTATATCCCATTTGTACTTTGTGCTGAACTACCATCTCCCCTATATTTACTTTAAGTGAACAATTTTTTATCTTCATTTCGTCTTTCCTTGGCCTTTAATCATTCCTTTCTGTGATTTATGTTACTCAAATCAACCTCATGGGCTGGAAACTGGAAGACAGATCCAAAGCTAAACCCCCCAAAAGTCACTTTTTCATCTTCATGATGCTTCATGCAATAATTTGAAGAGGCAGAAAACCCAGAAAGCTGTGGGGAATCACCCCCAGTGCCAGCAGCCAGAATCCCAATGGATTTACCATTTATTTATTTCCCAATGGATTTACCAGATCCCAACAGATCTGCTCCCACCGCACTGGTTTAAAAATAGCTGAGCCCCACTGCTTTATTACTGAGAAACCATCACTCTTAATTAAGTGCTGTACCAAATATTACAGCTAAAAGATAATATTGTAACTTGTAACCATAGAGCAATTATCAAGATTTAAAAAAAAAATTAAACCTGAGCAAATTAAATTAAAGGCATTACCTGAGCACCATAGCCCTGGATCGCTGCCAGTTTCCTACCCTTTGAACTAAGCTCGAGTTAATTAAATGTTTAATTTTTATTTTTTATTATTATTTGGCCTTTGGCACATTCATCTTTGCAAACAAATATTCTTAACACTCGGAATGGAATAGATTAGAAGATGCAATGAAAAGCAGAAGTTACCCCAATTAAATGGCATGGGTTTGCCTCCAGAGCTCCGAGCCCGGACAGGCAGATGGAATGGATGTGACAGGTTTCCTTTCCCTGCCTCTTGCCCAGCACTGCATGATCAATGTCACATCGTTTACATTCAAAAATCAGTCTGTGAAATTAGAATTAAAGTTAGTCAAGGGCTGGGAACTTTGGAAAACGTTTGGAGACTTTAAACTACATAAAAATAGATTTGTACCTAAACACTAGTGGATAAAGGGGGTTTCTGTTTACTCTCCATCTCCAACACACCCCCAAGATCACCTGAAATTGTTCTGTCAATTGATTTGCTCCACCAAGGAGTGTTTTTTATGGGAAAGAAAAAAGTGCCATAAGCACTCCTGCTTAATCCCAGCTATTACTTGCACCTAGTGGTGTCTGTTGGCCGATCAATTTGTCAGAATCCTTCACGTTTCCTGGGCCGTCAGCCCTTGGAATGGTGAGGTGGTACCCGAGGCCAGCTGGAGCCCGAGCAGAACATCATAAGTCAGGCTAATAACGCGCGGTGACGGCAGCCCCGCCAGATTGATGGGCTGTAATCACTCCTCACTTAGCACAGCCCATCACTGCAGCCATCAGTTACTGGCCGGTGTTGAGACTCAAACCATTAACGACTTAAAAACAAAGTGCTTTTAATGTTGCTCATTACTAATTAAAATAGATTTTGAGAGGAGGAAATGAGCCTTATTATTAATTCCTCAAGGAACACTGAGTTGGAAAGGCTGGCGGCGGCGGCTGGTCCTGGCATCCCCGGGGCAGGGTTTGGCTGAGCTGCAGGTTCCCGGGGCAGGGATCAGCTCCCACATCCCTGCAGGATGCTGCTGGGACCTCACCCCTGGCACGGCTCTTTGGGGATGGCTTTTGGAGGTCACCCCAAAACGAGCAGGGAGCATCGCCTGGCCGGCCCCGTGAGCGGCTGCCTGCAGAGCCAGTGCCCTGAATATTTATCTCTCTTTTATACATTATATATCTCAGCTTTAAGCACTGGCGGGGACGCAGCCTTGTAGGCTGAAGCTCCAGTATCAAATAAATCCTGGCCTCCTCAGTGTGCCCAGGTAAAACTTGTCACCTTCCAGGTACTTCAGAGAAAACTCATTTTACCAAAGCCGTGTGAATTCATGGCGTGCCAGATGCCTGAGGAACCGTTTTTGCCCTGGCTGTACATCAACTCACATTTCACTGTTCCTAAACCAGCCCAGCCCTCAGCAAAGCCCCCAGTCCAGGCTTAGCTGGGCTGGAGCTGGAAATAAGAGCAGGGAATACATGAGAGCCCCTCTCCCGTGAGGGCTGTCCTGGGAACCCTCAGCATTCCAGCCAGTCCCTCTGCATCCTCCCTCGGGGTGGATCGGGGCAGGCTGTGGCTGCAAAGGGTTTGCAAACACTTGGGGGTTTTTTTGTTAAAAATTCTAATCTACCTCAATTAACTGTCCCTCTCCATGTCCATGTCCACCTTCTCCCCACGCAGAGTCTCTCTGGATGTCCAGGCAAGACAGGGCGAAGTTTCTGAAGGGGCCCACGGTTGGGTGATCTCATCAGACTTTGAGCACTACATCATCATCATCATCATCATCACCATCACCATCACCGCCAACGCAAACTGGAGGTGGCACTCGAAGGACTTGGGTGGTTTAAAATCTCTCTCATCATCTCATGAATCTGCTGTACTATAAAAACAACAGCTTTTAAAAGTATGTATATAAAACCCATTTCTTGTTGGTTTTATTTTCTCGATGGGTTCCCCCCCCTTTTGAAGCCCTCCAAACCCCCATCTTTTCGTAGCCTTTTTGACATAGTCTCGTAGCCACGTAGTTCTTTGTGTATGTAGCGAGAGCCTAACCATAGTGTAACTGTTATATTACGGGGTTTCTTTTGCTTTTCTTTCCCACCTCCCCTCCTCCTCCTCCTCCTCCTCCTCCTCCTCCTCCTCCTCCTCCCCCCTTCTGTTTTACGTAGTTGTTGTTGCTTAAAGGATGCTGAGATGGTGACAGGAGCCCCGGCCGCGGGGGCGCGGAGCCGCGGCGGGCGCGGCCCGGGGGGCAGGCAGGGCACGGGGAGGGGGGAGCAACAGGTCCTCTGGCCCTTCTTTTCCTTTGTGGCGTCTTGGTTACTCTGATTCTCTCTATTTTCGGCAATAAGGCGAGGGCGACAAACTTTTTGCGCGTCCTTTTTCTATATAAGTGCTTTTTTTTGTGTTGAAAGAGGCGATATAAGGTTTTTTGAAATTGCGAATTCTGAAAAAAAAAAAAAAGAAAAAAATAATAAAATGCTGTAAATACAATTCCATTAACTACATAGAAACTATTAAGAAAGAGAAATACAAAACCTATTTTTGTGATGGAGTCAGCCTAAGGCAGTTTCTCTGTGAAAATGGATGAAAAGACAAGGAGGCTGCAGCCTTTGGGAGCGGCTGCCGGGGCTGGCCCGGGCCTTGTGCTGCTGTGGGGCCCTCCCAGCTCGCCCAGTTCAGACCAGCAGCTTGGCTCTCAGACGTGCACAGCTTGCAAAGGAACAGTCTAGTGGTATTTTTATTTTCATTTCAAACCTGCTTCTCCCAAAACTGATCAAGAAGCTACGATTTTTCCTACTTAATGCATTTACGGTTCAAAGCACACCTTTATTTTGGGTTTTTTTTTAATTCAGGTTTTTTTTTTTGTTTTTAGTCATTGTTTTAAACTAGATCAACTTGCTGTCCAGTCATTTCAGCTGCTCTGGGCACCCCCTGTGGGCAGAGCAGTGTCCAGCTTGCATGGTTTCCTTTATTATCCATCACTTTCTGTATTATCAAATTAGAAAGCAACTTTGGTTGGTTTTGATTTTTTTTTTTTCTTTCTTTCTTTTTGGGAATACCTCAGTGCTACAAGTTTCACCCTAGAAGCAACGGAAGATTTTAATTTATTGTAGTTGTAAACAGAATTTAAAAGAAATAAAGTATAAAACATCATTGCACTGTGACTGGTAGGGGAAAAACTGACAGTTTCCTATTTGCACATGTTTAATATTTGGCTGTTATATATATGGTCCTCTGTTGGGGGAGGAAACTTATGAAGGATATTTTTTAATTTAATTTTTTTAATATTGGTAAATAGGCCTGCAACAGCAAACTAGAAGTACAACATGGTAGGTGGCATTAAGAACATACTGTAGTGTGGATATATTTCTTCTTTTTTTAACGTAATATTGACAAGTTTTATTAATATTTTTTTAAATTGTTACGTTTATAAATTTGGTACTTTAGGTACAGCCAGTATAAGACACTGAATGCGACATTTGTTAAAAAGAGCTGCTGCACTCCTATTTTTGTAAATTTTACTAACAAGTAGACTAATGTAGACATTCAATAGACAAGGTAGAGCAAGGCATCTTTAACAAAACAAGGCACCATACTGCTAACCAAAAGGAGAAACCTTGTTTTTCTTGTTTTTTAAAAAAAATCATGCTTTTTATGTAATATTTTAGGTTTTTTTCTTATTTCAGAACAACCAGGTTTAAGCAAAATGCTGGACGCTTTTTAAATATTAAGACTTGATCAAGTAATAAAAGAAATAAAACCGAATTCTTTAAAAAACAAAAAGGTAAAAAAAAAATACTACAAACCAAATTCCCTGCGATTCAGTGTGGAGTCAGGGAATTTTTTATTGCTATTTTGTCAATGTTGATGATGTACTGTACTACCAGTTGGTTTTCCTCTCCATTCCCTGTCACCTCATAGAATATTCTTTGTTGATCATTGTTGTCTGTTAATAGTGTATAAAATGGCTTATCTTGTAAGAGTGCTGTCCTGATGGTAGTGTAGTGAATTTCTCCTCCCCTCTTTCTCTCTTCCTCTTCTAGTACATATTGGTAGGTGTATCGTAATTAAGGTTAAAAATTTAGATGTAGTTATTCAGATTTAGGACCAGTAAGGATAGAACTTTCTCTTATTTAAGAAAAATGCTAATAATTTTGGGAAGGTTTTCCTTTTTTGTTTTTTTTTCCTTCTCTTTTTTCTTTCTGTGCTTTTTTTCCTCTTGTTTATTATTTTTCTTCTGTTGATCTGATGCGGTTTCAACTAACCAAAGGTCTCACAATGTTAAAAATGCTGGCAAACTCCTAAGGCATTTGTAGATCCCCACCCTTGACTTTGGAAAGGGGATGTGCCATACTACCTTAAATGCTAATGCTAGATATGCAAAACTGGATTTTTTTAATTTATTTTTTAAAAGAGGGAGGCACGGTATATTAAAACGATTTTACTAAGAGAAAAAAAAAACATATTTTTTTAAGAATGCTCAGAAGAAGTTGCTAATCTGTGTGAATATGTTTTAGATGTTTATATACCTTTTGAGAAGTCCCAGTGGCCCATAGCACAAATGTCGTGGAATCCAAGATGTTTTGATGTGGCTACCTAGACTGAGGTTCACGTTAGTCCCCCACTCATCTAGAAATCAATTTTGAAGGAATTTTTTTTTCTTTTTCTTCGTTCGTTTGGGGGTTTTTTGGTAAATTTTTCAGCACAAAGGCTCAGCTCCACCTTTGTTTTACTCAAGCCCAGGGGGCAAAGGATGGTGGAATCACGGACTGGTTTGGGTTGGAAGGGCCCCTAAAGCCCGTCCAGTGCCACCCCTGCCACGGCAGGGACACCTCCCACTGTCCTGGGGCTCCAAGCCCCAGTGTCCAGCCTGGCCTGGGACATCCAGGACAGAGCCCAGAGCCTCTGCAGACAGCCCTCACTGCTCTCAGCCCCGGGATGGCCAACACGAGGATTTGCACCAGGCTGGGGGACCTGGCCAGGCCGTGTCCCCAACACCAGGGACATCTCCCAGGAGCCACCAGTGCTTGGGACCCTCCTTCAAATAACCCGAGCCCTTTGTGATCGGCTTGATTAAAGCGAAGCCTGATCTGTCCTTTGGGGTTTTTATTTGTTCTTACACTTCATAAATGTTCATTTTGAGTTGAATTTGTAGCTTGGACTTTAAGGTAGCATGGCTCTCTTTGCTGTAAGTTGATTTTTTTTTCCATTGTACAGCAGCGTCTGCTGGTGAATGTCACACATCTTGCTAGGCTTAGTTAAACCATTGGGTAATTGTGGGTGATAACGACCTGAAAGGTGTTGGGATTTCTTTTCTTCCCTGCTTTCATCTGTAGTGTGAATGAGGGCTAGCGACTCCAGCCACACGTCCCTTCCTGTTTCGTTTCTGCCATTCACTCAATGCAACATAATCAATAATAAAGCAATATAGTTTACTACATTTTTACTGAAGGCCAGCCATGGTTCTGTATGATATTGCATATGAAACTGTTTACAAAAACAAAAACAAAAAAAAAAAAGAAAAAAAAAAAGCAACACTAACTCGTAGCTGTCTTTTATGCTATGGCGATGTCTCTTGGGTGGAATCTTCTGAATCCTTTTTTTTAGTGGTTTGGTTTGTTTTTTTAAAAGCGACGTAGTTGAGAGAGAGGGAGAAGTGAGGTGAGGGTAAGAAGAGACAGGATGCCTGGAAGACACGCCGGCAGACCCCGGTCTGGCACAGACACTGTAGAGTTTCCTACTACAGAATCCCGTGGGCCCCGTGCGAACACTACGTCAGCAGATTCTGTAAGCTAAGCAATACTTTAATACTGTAATGAAATTACCAAAAACAAAATAATAATAAAAATAATAATAATAATAATGAATTTTTTTAAGGGGGGAAAAAAAAACACAAGTAGTCTGAGAAAGCAACTCCTGGTGGTGAGCTGTGGGCCCCCAGCAGTGTGAGCGTGGTGTGTGGAGAGCTGGGTGTGCCAGGAGCTGGGCTCAGCCCGGCCCCCCCGGCCGTGTCTCTGGGTGCCGGGGAGGTGACACCCCCTCCTTCCCTGTCCTACCAGGCCTGAACTCCCGTCAGTACTAGGATGCAAGTGAGCATTTCAGGTGGTCATAAATGTACCTAAATAAACTATGGCACAGTGGCAGGCCTAGCCCTTCCTTTTATACTTTAGTATGAACTGATGAGAACTTTGGTAGTGACTTTTTTTTTATATATATACATATATATATGTATCTATATATATCAAGCATCTTTCAGGTCTCTGTGTATGGCTTTCTGAAGCCCTGTTGTAAAATACTATGTGGATGGGGGTCTCTCACATCACAGATGTGGAAAGTATAATTTTATATTTGTATTTTCAAATAAATAAGTTTGTGAAAGGTTTCCATCCTCTACTGTGGTCCAGAAATCAATGTGTTTGTCTGACGAAAAAATACAATAAACTGTTTTGAACAGATCCCTGGAGTCCGTTTCATTGGGGGGCAGGGGGAATATTTATTCCTGTGGGGTGAGATCAGCCCCATCACCCCAAAACTCATCACCTTGTTGCCCCTCCTGCCCCCACAGGGTGGGCAGCACATCCCTGCCCTGTCCCTGTCCCCCTGCCCAGTGTCCCAAGGCTGGTCCCTCGTCCTGTCATCTGGCACATCTTTGGCATCCTCAGCACTAATCCTGTTTCCAGGAGGGGCAGTGGGTGGCCATGTGCTCCCAGTCCTGCTGGATGAATTCCCAGTCCCCCACAGCCTGGCTGTGTATTTTCCTGATTGGAGTGGCAGCTGTCCCTGCCTTCACACCCTCTCTCAGCTCAGCGAGCCCACCAGAGGCTGGTTTTTGTTTTTCCCTTTGGCACTTGGCCTGGAGCGGAGCCGACTTCCCCCAGCCCTCCTCCAGGCCGTACACACTCACTGGTCATCAGACATAATTCCAGGATGACACGGGTCCCTTTCCTGGGGAGATCGGGCTGCGGCGCTGGGCAGGGGTGGAGGGGATGCTCCAGCCCCAGCAGCACCAGCAAAGCTTCCCCCTCAAGGCATCCATCCCCTCCGGGGGCAGCCCTGCCGGGGCTCCCGGGGCTCGGCCCGCTGAAGGTCAGCACGGCAGGAGGCAGGACGGGCTCGCTGCAAAGCAGTCAACACATCAAGCCCTTAATGGGATTGATGATTAGTGGAGCACCGAGGGGAAAATTAGATTAGAAAAACAAATGAAAATAATTTCGGAAGTGGTGTTTGTTCGGGGTGGAAGGAGCTTCCACTGCGAGGGCTGCAGGAAACGATTTGACTGCAATCCAGAAGAAAAGGAGCGCGGGTCTGGAGTACATTAGTGTGGTGGGAGGCCGGGAATAGCAGCCACTTAACCCTGTCATTCAGCAAACATTAGTGAATTATGAGTGTATTATATGTGGGTGATGTGTTTTGTGCAAAGCCCGCGGGCCCGCTGTAGCAGCACTGAAATGGGAGTGGGGGTCGGTGTCAAAATGTAAATTTTTATACCAGCTCTGGAATAAAAATAAGATTTTGTGCTCGCCTCCCAGCTACTGAAATCAAATTGCAGCCGAAATCAGAGTTGTAAAATAAGCAAAAATTTCCCTTCCCTGTCAAATTAGTGCCCCGATAAAGAAAACAAGGGAGATAAATGTGATTTACTTCCTCTCCCTCCTGTCATAAACATTTATGGCCGAGCTGTAAGGATGAGCTGCAGGAGGCAGCTGGGGCCATTGGGGTTGTGCAGTGTCACCCACGTGGGGGTCTTTGGGCACCGAGCCCCTGCCGTGGCACCCATGGGGCAGGGGAGCTCCTGCACCCCTGTGCCACATCCCCTCCTGTGCCCCCAGCCCTGCCCCACAGGCTCTGCCCTACCCCGAGCCGCAGGTGGCTGTCCTGGCTGTCCCAAAACCTCCGAGTAAATCCCGGGTTTTTTAACGTGCTTGGAGGACTTGAGCACCCTCTGCTCTCCAGCAGAGCCGCGCCGGCCCCACCACGCATCTCGAGGCTGCAGTTCAGCAGCAGAAACCAAGCCAGCATTTATTAATTATGAGCTTAAGCTCTCCCTTTCACGGCTATTTACAAGGGCCGCCTCATTGCTAATACAGAGTAATAAAATAGAGGGGCTTAAAGCTCATTTGTTCCACTGGGTACCAGTCCCCGTGGTGGCACGGGCCCGGATGCCACCCAGCCTGAGAGCG
The DNA here is from genome assembly GCA_013400495.1 of Nicator chloris. NCBI lineage: Eukaryota > Metazoa > Chordata > Aves > Passeriformes > Pycnonotidae > Nicator > Nicator chloris. Next base: position 640,711 of record WAAE01003244.1, read on the forward strand.
CTGAAAGCCTGATGGGGATGAAACCCACGCCGAAAAAACCCACCCCTCTTGCCCATTCTGCACACAATTATATCAGATACCGTGAGAAATGAGCAATTGCAGCAGCTCCACGTGTCGAGGGCGCAGGGCTGCAGTTTTCAGCTGGTCACGAGGTGGTGGCAGCGCCTGGGTAAGGAGAGACACTTGTAATTCATTAGCGCTTTGCAAAGGGCACCGGTACTTGACTCCGTTTGTGCAGCAGGCAAAGGCTGATTCCTGCTATTTACCTCCACGGCAACGGCTGGAATGAGCACGGAGCAGCTCCCGCGGGCCGGGCTGGCTGCATCCGCTGCTCTGCAGGGCAAACAGAGCTGCTCAGAGAATCATGGAATGGTCTGGGTTGGAAATAACCTTAAAAACCACTCAGTTCCACCCCCTGCCGTAGGCAGGGACACCTTCCACTATCCCTGGTTGCTCCAAACCGCGTCCAGCCTGGCCTTGAGCACTTCCAGCTGCTCTGGGCACCCTGTGCCAGGGCCTCCCCACCCTCACAGCGAAGAATTTCTTCCCCATATCCGAACTAAATCTGCCTTCCTTCAGCTTGAAGACATTCCCCTTGCCCTATCACTGCACGCCCTTGTGAAACCAAAGTCTCCTTCCAGCACGAGTGGAGGAGCCTGGTGCTCAAAGCCACTCTACCCCACGGTGGCAGCAAGCCCAGGTGCCCAGCCTGACCGTCCCGACATTAACAACTCAACCCTGACAGGGTCAGGCCTGCTGAAACTCGGGCACATTCCCACCCACTGCTGAATTTCTGGCAGCCTGGGGTCCAGCCGAGGCCCCGGTGAGTGTCCAGCCCACAGCCTGGAGTGTCCAGCCCACAGCCTGGAGTGTCCAGCCCACAGCCTGCCGCTGCCACTGGGTGCTAATGGCTGTGACACGTTGAGTGGCACTCGCCCCAGCAGCGGGTGAAAGGAGCCCGCGCACCGCTCCCGCTCGCTAATAATTACTGATTAAAAACTAGTTAAAAAGCCAATGAAGACTGAAACGTGCATTAACCGGGTGATCCCGCCTGGCGCCAGCCGCGGAGAGATGGGAGCGGGTCCGGAATCAGCACTTGCAGTGTCTCCATCGCTTGGTGACACCCAGCAGGGATCTGTCACCTCCTGCATCCACAGAGCACGGGTTCTGATGTGACATAAACATCGGCAAGAATAAAAAGCAGGAGAAAGTCCCTGCTTTTGCCTTTTCTAAGCCACCAATAAAACTGCTCAGGATTTATACAGGGCTTTACCTCTTCAAAGCAGCAGTTTGTTCCTCTCAGCCCCTTTCATCCAGACATCCAAAGCTCTTCCTATCGGTCCTTTCACAACCTTTTGGCGGGTGGGGAATTCCTCTTTTTTAATCTTGAAAAAGTGAGCCTGGCTATGCTGTGGGCTCCAGACCCTCCTGACTGGAGGTGGAGCCGAAGCCAGGTCCCATCCCTGTCCCTGTCCTGCTTTGCCCCAGCAGCGGCTGAGTTACACAGCAAGGCCGCCTGAGCCGAGATGCTGAATGGGGGTGAACACCTGGAGGGTGCAGCACCCAGGGCGCGGCTCAGCACCACCCGCTGGGGCCGGAGCCGCCGGTGCCGCCCCGCCGGGCGCCGCTGGGGCATCGCCCACCCGGCCCCGCGGGCCCGAAGGACAGGCGGCCGGGCTGTCAGTACGGACATCGTGACTGTGCCAGTGCAGCCTCCCCGCTCCGACCCATCGCTCCGGCAGCGCCGGGAACGCCCCAGGAGCGGGGACGGCAGCGGGGCGGACACGGGAAGGTCACCGGGCCCGGCCCCGAGCCCCGCCGGGCCCCGCGCATCCAGCGCCAGGAAAAGAGGCGCCGATGGCACCCGGAGCGAGGGGGAGGTGGCGGTGCCCCAGGCCGAGCCCGCAGCCGCTCGAACAATGCTCTGCCATCAGCAATCAGAATATCCGCGCGGCCGCTCATAGAAAATCAAGAGGCAAAATAATTGAGTCAATAGCGCTGCGAAAGGATTGCTCCTTCAGCCCCATTCTTGTGCTAACAATCCTCCAGCAGGGCTGAGGATTCAAAAGCTTGGAGAATCAAAAAGGAATTGATTTGATTCAGAGCTTCAGCCCGGGCTGTATTTAACACATCATTTTTGCTTGCTCTACATAGAATAGAAACTGTTTTAAGGCAGAGGGGCTGGGGGAGAGAGACAAGGGAGCGGAAAGCACAGGAGCAGGAGAATATTCTGGACTTGCTGCTTTTCCAAGAGCGGTTGGACCCACCCCGTCCCCCCAGACAGCTGACAGGCCCTGGGGACACACAAAGAGACACCCCTGGGCTCCGAGTCCCCTGAGCATCCACCGAATCCGCGGCTAAAACGGGAGCAGAGCGAATGCAGGGAAGCAAAGTCGCGCTGCGGATCGCTGCCCCGCGTCCTCTCCGCTCCGCCGGAGCCGCCGCCCGCATCCATCAGCCCAAGGGCAGCGCCTGCGGAGCGAGGGCGCAGGAGGAGCTGCCGGGGATGCTTCCCCTTGGGAGAAGGCAGAAGGCGCCTTTTGATCCCTCCCGGCCTTGGCACAGGGGCACAAATCCTGCTCTGCCGCTACCGAGTGGCCACGAGCAAAGCCGCACGGTTGCTACCCAAAAGGATTCACAAATTCCCCGCGGGAGCACAAACCCCCGCGGCTCCGGGGGTGCTGCAGGCTGTGCCAGCCCTCGCTTTCTGCTCCCCTCCAAAGCACCATTTCCAGGATCCCGCGGCATCCCAGGGAGCTCACTGCTCCCACAAAAACTTCCAGGGTAAAACCCCTTGCACTGGGAAGTCTCCCCGACAATTATCTGCTTTTTGGCAAACACCCATACACATTTTCATGATATCTGTAATGATTTCTGGGAGCCCTTCCTGGCCTGCTTTTTATCTACGAAAGGGGCAGAAAAATCCTCACCCAGCTCCAGCATCCTGCCAAAGAAGACAAACTAGAAAATGCAGAATTTCCCCAGATTCCATTAAACGTGAGGGCAATGACCATTGGGAGAGGATCAGCAACGAGAACAACCCCAGAGTCCCCTCCAAGGCTGTTCTACAAACCACACATGAAAACATCAGCAACACCGAGGCACCTCAGAACATCCTGAGAAAACACTTGCAGAAAAATCTGAATTAACTGCCCACTAAAACCCGGTATCCTGAGCAGGGGAAGGAGCAAGTGCCAAGAACATCCCAGCAAAGCCATTTCTCTGCTCATTGTGAGGCACATCAAGCTCTTTTAAACCCTTTTGGGTCCTTATCCCCCTCACAGAGCCCAGCTGGTGGCTGCTGACACAGACCCCCACCCAGGCAGCTGATCTGATGTGTTGATGAGCAAGTCATGTCGCTATAATAAGGAGTGTTTATTTGAATAATAAGGTCAGGGAGTTAAGTAGTTGGTATTCCACTCGTAGGAAGCAGTTTGCACAGTGTCACTAATAATTAAAGGGGGTTTTTGACTAATCTAGTTGCTCTTCCTAAATATACTCCACTCTGTTCAAGAAACTCATCAAAGCAGCGAAGTGATCTTCGAGGTTATTAATCTCCTTTGCTCCACAGCTGGAGCAAATTTATTTGCTTGAATTAGCATGTAATAAACTTATAATAAAGCTGCCATATCCCTCGCTTTAGAGATATAGTTTGTGTAATGGGTAGTTAAATCCAGGTAATGGAGCCATGGTCTTTGGGCTGGGAGAGAAGGGGAAAGGAAAAACTCCACAGAGTGCTGTGTTATCCCCAGCACTGGGGTTCAGAGGGATTTCTTCCAGGCCAGGAAAAGCCAAACTTTTTGGAGAGCAGTGGGTCAGATATTAAGAAGAAATTGTTCCCTGGGAGGGTGGGCAGGCCCTGGCACAGGGTGCCCAGAGCAGCTGTGGCTGCCCCTGGATCCCTGGCAGTGCCCAAGGCCAGGCTGGACATTGGAGCACCCTGGGACAGTGGAGGTGTCCCTGCCACGGCAGAGGGGTGGAAAGGGATAATCTTTAAGGTCCCATCCAACCCAAACCACTCCATGATTCCATTCTCTGCCAATGCCATCGGCAGCCCCAGCAGCCTCTCCACCATCCCCAGCCACCAGGAACAGCTGAGACCTGTTTAACAAATCTCACAATACACCAAAGAAGGGCCCCCACAAACCAGTGGGGACCTTCCCCGGCCACCAAAGGAGGATTAGCCCCAAAAAGCACCCTCAGGGCTGCCCAGGAGGGCTGAAGCCCCAGCCCCACTCTGCACAGAGACCCAGGGGAGCAGCCAGTGCCAGCAGCACCCCCGGATTGGGAATATTTCAAACAGGGCTGAGCTTGATGCAGGGTGTCCAAGTGAGAGGAATAATTTGCTTCAGTTCACAAAGTTGAGCCTTTCTAGGCTGCAGTTTCCCAGGAACAATAAATCCTCTCCCTTCCCCTTCCTGCAGAGCACTCCCAGCAGCACGGAGCCGTGCCTGGGAATGGGCAGATGGAGACGGATGTGGCAGAGAGCAAAGTTCAGCTGCACGGGGAGGACTGGCCCCCACCTCCTCCTCAGAGGTTATTATTCACAGAGCCTGGGTAGTAAATAATTTTTCCCTCTCTCCATTTCAGCTCTTTTCTGTTCCTGCTCTGCGCTGGAGCAGGGCCTGGGCATTAACCAGAGGTGTCAGAGGTGTTAGACAAGGTATTAAGGAGGTGTCAATGGTGAAATAGCTGGGATTACAGTAAAGTCTAAATAAGGTGTAAAATAAAACCAAAGGTGATAAAGTCGTTGATAAGAAAAGCTGGAGAAAAATAGGAGTGCAATTATTTTTCATCCTGCTTGTTCACTCTCACAGTGCATTATCTATGGCTTTGCAAAGACTTAAGTGAGATTTTTTTTCCCCCAGTCTATGGCATTTTCTCCAGGCAGCGCCGCAGCTCCACGGCCCTTGCAGGGCAGGGGAGCATCCAGCACTCCACACAAACCCACACCCGCCCAGGAGATGCCCCTTCCTCCTCCTCCATCCTTGTCCGGGTGGAAGGCAGGGGAGCACACCGGCCTTTGGCAGGCCGTGCCCTCGGCAGGAGCCGGCTCTGTCCAGGCTGGGCCAGGCAGCTGTGGGGAGAGGAGGGGCTGCTGGGGACCGTGTGTGCCGGGCTGGCAGCGCAGCTGTCACGGGCAGGGACTCACCTTCCCCGGCACATCCATCACAGCGACAGGCGGCCGGAGGATGGAGAGCTCCGGCTCCCCCTCCCCGAGAAAAGCCTGCGGGGGGAAAAGAAATAATGCAAGAAATTACTCCGGATGGCAAATCAACAAATTATCTTTGATTACTATCCGGGTCTCCCGGCCTCCTCTTGCTCGTGCTCATCAGCTCTGGCTGCCGAGGCGCCCTGCTCCTGCAGCCTTCGTTCCCCCAGCTCCTGCAGCCTTCGTTCCCCCAGCTCCTGCAGCCTTCCTTCCCCCAGCTCCTGCAGCCTTCCTTCCCCCAGCTCCTGCAGCCTTCGTTCCCCCAGCTCCTGCAGCCTTCGTTCCCCCAGCTCCTGCAGCCTTCGTTCCCCCTGCTCCTGCAGCAGCCACAGGCAGCACCCCGGGCTGCAGCTGGGAACCTCACCGACCCCTCCTGCAGCCGGGAACCTCACCGACCCCTCCTGCAGCCGGGATCCTCACTGACCCCTCCTGCAGCTGGGATCCTCCCCAGATCACTCCTGCAGCTGGAAGCTCAGGGGGCCACCCAGGAGGAGGGAGGTGCCTTTTCAGGAGCCAAAACTGTGTGGGAGGATGCAATGGCAGAGCTCTGCCGAGAATCCCTGGCNATCCTCCCCAGATCACTCCTGCAGCTGGAAGCTCAGGGGGCCACCCAGGAGGAGGGAGGTGCCTTTTCAGGAGCCAAAACTGTGTGGGAGGATGCAATGGCAGAGCTCTGCCGAGAATCCCTGGCTCTGGGCTCTGAACCCAGTGGTCCTTTCTGCCAGGCATAAAACCAAAATGAGGGTTTTTTCCCAGAAAAAAAAAAAAAAAACAAAAACACAGGGGAATAATTCTGGTGAGGAAAAAAAAAAGTTATTTAAAAGCACATTCATCTGCAATTCTCCCAGTGCTGTGAAGGGTTATTAACTGATTGGATTTCATCACGTCCCACTTTGCTGCTGCCGGGGCTGATTGTCCCATATTTGCATTTCTCTTGGACAAGCAGCAGTCCTGGTCCCCACGGTGGGCACAAGGCCAAGCCATGTGCCCGAGGTGGCAGCAGGAGCTCAGCTCCCTCCCATCACAGCCAAACCACCAGGAAGAGCCCTCTCAGGATCCCTGGGCTCCATGGTCACCCAGGAGCACTCTCCCCGTGGCTCAGAGCCAGGAGCTGGGAAGCAGCACCATTCCAGACGTGAACTTTCCAGAGTTAATTTGTTTTGGTTCTCTCAAAGGGCACAGAAGTGCCAGGCAGGCTGACAGCACCCGTGCAGGCATTCACAGCAATGGATCAACACCAGCAGCAGAGGGATGTGCTGGCCAAGCACAACCCTCAGGTCCACCAGCGTGCTGTACCCTCCCTGGTATCATCCTCATTAATAATGTCTTCACTCAGAACCCATTTCCATCATCCAGCCTTTGCAGGAACCACCCCGGCGCAGCTCAGAGCCTCAATCTTCTCACAGAACAAGCAGCAAAATCAGGGAGATGAAAACCCAGCAGAAACAAACGGCCTGTGCTTGGGCAGAGTGATGGGGGCGTGTTAAAGGGTGTGTTGATGCCAACATCCCAGGCAGGGGCACAGGCCAGGGTGGCACCAGAGGCCCCAGGGCCACCCCAGGACCCCCCAGAGCAGCTGGGTCTGGTGGCCTCAGCACAGCTCTCATCAGAGATGTGACACTCCATAACCTGGGCTGGGTTGCTGCTGGAGAGGCTGGAGACCCTTGGCTCTGATGGGAGCACCCCAAGGCTGAACCCTGCTGCTGCAGCCCCTGGAGCTCCTGCTCCCGTCCCAGCTCCAGAGGAGATGAGATCACACACGTAATAAATCTGCATTTCACTCT
>WAAE01003246.1:0-42828 GCA_013400495.1 Nicator chloris
CAGACTAATGAACACACTTATGTAGTATACTGTGTTCTTAATTTCTACTAAAATATCATGAACAAGTCAATATCCAGAAAATAAGTGACAGTAAATTTACAGATTAAGCACCCGTTACAAAGAACAGCTCAACTATATTTAAAAGTCTAAAATCAAATTGTCATAACTATCTGATTTGGGAGTTGATCGATCAAACAAACTTAAGCAGCAATATATTTCATAAAATTGTGAGAACCTTGCGGCCAAGCCATCAAACAGAAATAGCAACATTAATCAAAAATGTCTCACTGAAATATGTGAAGGTTTAATAAGTATACATGTACTGAAGCAAAAACATTTTGTTAACCCTACATGCTCTGCTGAATCAGCAGACTACACCATAAGTTGTTCCAGTAAAGCATATTTGTATCATAGAATAATTGAAAGAATCAGTTTCTGTGGTGCCACCAGTCTATTTATTTATGAAGAAATTTTTAGTGTGGAAGAAGAGAAAGAGGGAGACTATTCCTTTGCAGCAGATAAAAATAAATATTTTGATTATGCTAAGCCAGTGGAAAAAATATTACCTGAGGATAAATTTAAATATTTTCAGGAAAATCTTATATACTTTCTTAAAATCTGACAAAAAAATGCATGTTCTAGGTAAATGTTGCCATAAAGGTTAAAAACATTTAACTTTTTGGGGGGAATATATTTTTATGTCCTTGTTTTATACTGATGCAGACTTATCAGTGGTTTTTGTTTGATTATTTTTTTCCCCAGGCTAATTCTGCAGAATATTTCCTAACAGTCTTGTTATTCCAATACAGTTAGTGTTCTCAGTGGACTATAATAAATTACACTGCAAAATCTATCCAGGAGAAAAAGTTCACACAGGGAAAAAAAAATCAACATCTTTAAAAAGAGTCAGTTTGGAAGGTCCTTTACTTCAAGACAAACTTCATTAATTGAGTGGGGTGTTTTCCCCTCCTTTTGGTTACATTTAAGCTCCATATAACTCATCAATAAAAAATATGGTACAACGGAAAAGAAAAAAACAAAACTTTTCCCCACATGATAGTGATGCCATTTCCTGGTTTTAAGAAACTGAGAGCCAGACACGGTTAAGGATAAGGAGTTTTTACCTCGGTATTTTAATAAGGATCCTTATTGGTGCACCATTTCGCCCAGGTGGAATGCGCTGGTGTCTTGGTTTGAGAAAGACAGGTATCTACTGAGGAGGGCAGGGCCTCCCTTGAGACTTCAAACTCCCTCCCCACAAACTGTGATATTTTAGAAAAATTAAAGGGTTCTCAGGCAGAGGTAGTAGGGGTAGGAATAACAGTCCTTTACTAGTATGTATAACTAAACAAAACAAAACAACGACTACAGCATTAATGACAAAAACAGAACCAAGGACCTCGAGGGGTCTGCTGTACAGAGCCCAGGGAAGTCTGATCTCGATGTTTTCTGGAGAGCAAAGCTGGAACAGCAGAAAATCCCAGANTTTCCCCTCACAACTTTTTGGCCACCTCTTTGTCCTGGGTAATCACTCATAAGTACCAATAGTTTATCTCCTAGCAACTTATGGGAAAAATTCTATAGGAAGAGAAAAGAAACAAATCTAACTCCCAACAGCCACAATTCACACACACATAGAACCCACATACAATTTATAGACCTTACAAATTAGCATATCTAACATGTATGCCCCAAGGGGAGGCCTGGATGAATGGCATGATATTTACCCAGCCCCTTGGAATTCTCCCCAGATGGGCCAAATCTCTAGCTTACAGGATATGTTCTAGGCCAGACCTTGGTTTCTCAAGACAGTGTAGGGTTTTCAGCCTCCTACTATGAGGCCTCTAGGATGTTTGGTCTCCTGGCCTAACAGAATACTTGGACCATGCTAAGGTATCAGATTAAGGCATTACAAGTATGCATGCTAAGAATACTGAGGATACATAAAAGTTATATAAAAGGTATATAAATAAAAAGGCAAAAAATTATCTTGGTATCAATAGAAATAGACAACATAAATTCAGCCTCAAGAATAATTCCTTCAATGCCTTAAGATAAACTTGATAAAGTGTGTGTGTACAGTTCAGCGTGTAATGCACTGAGGATATACACTAATCCAGGCCCTGAATTCTGTGATATTTTTCTTAAAAGAACTATGGCTGAATAAATATAAAGGTTAAGATTATGAGAGTATCTGGAATGACACGCAAATATGGATAATAAATAACACAACCTGCTGAGGATTACCTTGGGTCTGGAGGGTTACTATTGGGTCTGGATGCTCTAGGGAAAGTAGAGAAATGAAGGAGCTGTGCAAAGAGTGTGTGCTGTGGAGAAAAGTGACATAATTTTTCCATCTTCTAAGCTTCTGAACTAGCAACCAGAATAACTTTTAAGCATGCACTATCCCAAAACAATGTACTGCAGTAAAGTGAGACTAGGCAATCCTCAGATGAGTCTCCTCCCACTTCCAATCCATCCCACCAGTTTCAGGGTCTTGTGGAGGCTACTGCTGCTATGAGTTAAAACTTCTGGCACAGAGAATTGTTACAGTTCATTTCCACTTACGTGTTTTGAATGGCTCCCAGGGCCAACAACTGTGTGGAGGAAAAAAACCTATTGACTCAGATAGTAATATTACAAAAAAAGAATTTGTTTCTTTTTGTTATCTCTTCCTCTTCCACACTAGGCTGCTATTAAACTCTTCAAAGTATTGCAAAGACAAGTGATGTAAACACAGTTAGAAATTTACTTATTGGATCAAATATTTAAATCCTGGGAGACCTCAACTGAAACTATTTCTGAATTCAGAACAGGGACTCGGGTACCTTTTTCCATATTACAAGAGTACTCCGACAAATTGTATACTGGCTAGAGTCCAAGAGCTGTTTCTTGTTATCTCTCTCTCAGTTTTGAATTGTTAGAGGTACAAAATAATTTCCAGTACTGTAAAATCTACATAATACATATATGCCAGGTAAGAACTTTAGAAGGAAATGTATCAGCTAAAGTAGAAATAAAGTTAAAATAAGTTAAAATAAGTTATTTCCTGATCCTTAACAAAATAGTGGCAAATTAAAATAAATTTTAAAAAAAAGTTTGAAACAACAAATTTAAGTAAAACAATTATATTTAATCATCTGCAAGGACAAGCTAGTTAACTAGTTAAAAATAATAAATCATGAACCAGGAAAGAAAAGAGGCTGTAACATGTTTGAAAAGCAATATCACAATTAAGTACATAAACCTAAGTCAGAGTTACAATTTTATTTGAAAGATTTTCTTTCACAGCTTTTTTTTAATACTGCTCTGATGAGCACCAGAACTAACAGATGAGGAAACAGCCATTTTGTTGAAAATTTTCTCCCAGTCTTAGCTGACCAAGTGAATCCGTTTTGACACAAAATGATTGCTTTGCTTCACCTGCATAGTTTCAGTGTAGCATTGGGCACAGAAGTTCCACTGGAAGGATGTCTATGAATTGTTTCTTTTGGACAGTGGAGAAAGAGATGGTGGTGACTGTGCTGGCTCCAATGGACAGGTTTGTTAGTTGTTGCTTTGATAAGGTCTGGTTTTATATGATAATAGCTTGGTGGATATTTGGTTCTTATGGCAAGTTGGCAACCTCACAATGTGCAAATTAACAAAATTTTCTTTATTACAGGGAGAAATGAAGGAAGATATTTTAAAATACAGTGTTCCAGTACCAATTGCTATCATGAAATTATTTTCATATAGATTAGTTTATGTTATACTGTGTGAAAATTAGAGCTACAGAGTTTGTGGTATTTGTAATGTGTTTGGCCTCTGCTTTCTGCTTTAAATTTGTACATGATATTAAAGCATTGAGAAACTGGAAAACACATAAATTAGAGTTGCTACCTAGTGTGATGCTTTGTGCTTTATGATAAAATTCTTAATTGCTTGATCTCAAATTTCTGTGAAAACATGTGGTAATTTGGAATCTTTTTTCACTACATGCACACAAACGCTTGTGTTCACCGAAATTTGTCTGGAGGAAGATACCAAACTGAGAACTTTTTAATACTAGCTATCATGGGAATTTATTGAAAGTTTTTGTTGGACGATGCTAGACTGGTCTGTAAAATCACTGTCTCAATGCCATGACATGAACCACAGTATTAATTTATTTTATACGAGACCTGGAATAAAGCTCCCATATCTTATTCTTTCATTTCTCTATGTTATTTATTATTGTGGCTTAAATCTCTAATTTTGATTTACTATCGTATTTAGATCCAAAGAACCTTTCTGCATGTTTCTGAACTTATGTCCCATGCTACAACAATTCCACAAAGTAGTTCATTTCTAAGGGAATTTTTCTCATCATCTCTGGTCACGGATGTAGTAAACAGTCATCAAGGAAAAAGTTGTCTCATCCACTGAGTCTAGGCAGTTATCTTAAAATGGAGATTTTTGAAGATCCCAGTGAAAATATGTATCTTCTAGTGATATTCACCTTCTTCAATAAACCCCAAGAAAGGAAGATGAAAGTGCAGGAAAGAAAGAGTCTTATAAAGGTTGTTGCTTGGGTTTTACTGATCAAGACAGAAAGTTGTATGTGTTTCTAACCACATATTAATTGATCATTATTTGTAAACACTTGTGGTGGTTTTACGTAGCCTAGGGGGTGGTTCCCCCGCCCTCCCCCCTCGGAAGTTTCTGGTGTGTCTGCATGAACAAAACCAGGCTAATAAAGGTGGGTTTTTAGGAACTGCCCTTCCCTTTCCGTGAGCAAGTAACAGTGGGGCCGTGGCCTAGCTCAGGCAGGCTGGGCCCCTGCCCCACAGCCCCTCTCCCAAAGGAGGGAGAGGTGGCTGGGCCGGCCAGGATGGCAGAGGGCCCCCCCTCTCTCCTTTTTCCCAGCTGGGGAGAAGGGGCAGAGGGGGAATGGAGTTTGGCCAGGCTGGCATCAGAGCTGGCCGAGACGGCAGAGGGCCGGGTTCCCCCCCCCAGCTCCTTTCTTTCCCCCCCTCTCTCCGCTACAGGCGGAGGGGGGGGTTGAAAGAGAAGGAGATGTTCCTAGTTTGAGGAGACCATGCAGCTTTGACCAAGAAACTAAGACAAGTTAACCCTTTCCTTCCCTTCCCTTCGATGGACACTAATTGCAGAGAGATGACAGAAAGAATTAGTACGAACCTGGGAAAGCGGGATTGAGGAGGGGCCAATCTTTGGCTGGACTCTCTCTCTTCAAAGACCTCACCTCCTCCCTCCACTCCTCAGGAGACACTATGGAGAAATAGACTAGTTTTATAATATATTAAGTTTGTTTGAGGAAATGATTGTTTAGATTTGTAGATTTGAGCAAAGGTGTCTGTGACTGACTGAGTGAATATTGAATTAGTAGCTGTGATCCTGTGATCCCATGAGATGTTTGAACAGAGAAAGAGATAAGAAGCCCTCCGTGCCAGTGAAGAAGTGACAAGAGATCTCTGTTCCATGAGATGAAGAAAAAATCCTTTGTGGTTTGAACTATTCATTTTTAAAATAATACCCCAAACAAGCTGGCAGTTTCACAATCTACAGCATTTTCCGGGCGACTGTAGGTTTTGTGGCATGAAGCCACTGGGAAGACTGGGGTTTTTCCTGGTGGTGGGTCTCTATAGTTGAGATTGGCACAAATCTGGAGATTTCGGGCAGCTCCAGATTCTGTGACATTAGAAAAATAGAAGAAGTGGAGTCACAAGAGAGGTCTCCTCTCCCAGAGAGAGATGTATGTATTGTTTTGTGGGAAATGAGAATGAGTAGATGGTTGGGAGGAAGGAAAGTGAATTTTTTTTTCTTTTTTTAACATTTTGATGGGGTTTTTTTCTTTTTTTTTCCTTTCTTATTTCTCTGAGTGTGTGTGAATAAATCTATCTTTACAAGTCATAGCTGAATTGTTTTGCCTTTGTTTCTGTTTTAGTCACAATCTCAGATTAAAAAAAAAAGTTTAACAAGAATTTCAAACCTCGACAACACTGCTTTATACTTTAAAGACAGTCACTTGATTCATTGTAAGGGTTATGCGTGGAAAATAAAACCTTACCTTTCTGCCAGTTCCTCGACTGATGTTTTACAGACTACTCAAAGAAATTAATTAAATAACTAAATATAAATTTTCGCGTTTTCCTGTTTTTAATTTGGGCCACATTCTAAGAGTGGGTTAGGTTTTTTTCAAAGTCAGTACAATAAAAATAAGTTTAAAAAGAAAGCGCGCACACACACACACACACACAGAGAAAGCTCAAAAAAAACCCCCTCAAAATCTCATAATACTTGAAACACAGAAACATTTGAAAATATCGCAAGTATTTTGCTGCTATTTCTTACCTCTTAAAGGGCATCAGCTTTATGACAGCACCTGCTAAATCACAGTTATATGTGTAAATTAGAGATAGAGAAATGCTTAATGGCAAAATACAGAATTTAGCTTGACATGGAAACAGAATACTGATTCCTCATAATATACAGTACGTTGACAACTGAAAGCAGAGTAAGACCTAGTCCACTGAAGTGGGCAAAAAGATCATTAATTTCCTTGTGTTTTATATATTTTAAATAAGTATATAAACACATTCTTTTGTAATTGTACCATATGCATTTAAAGAAAGCTTCTGAATTAAATATGGAACTTTTGTTTAGAAAAAGCCAATTATTCACCCTAGTATTTTCCAAGATAAACACTATTACAAATAGTGAAAATGAGCAGAAAATATAATTTGAGCATGAAAATAATCTTATATAGAAAAAAAAACAACAACTTTTCTATTTCAGAGTATTTCTCATCTTCCTATTAAACATTATCCACCTTCTCTAATGCAGAATTCAATTTCCAGCACAAAAGAGACAAAACACTGATAATGGTAATGGATATTAATCTGAAATGGAATGAAGAAAAACAAAGAAGCATGCATTAATATATGCTAATGTTAGTGTTTGCAAAATATCCATAATATGATGCTTTTAATGTATTTAGGCAAACGGAAAGCAACTGACATTAACAGTGGATTACAAATCCCTTTATTTTGTATGACCTCCTATAATTTACATGCTGAGATCATTATGTTTCTTGACACACATTTGCAATGAAAATAACAATGAAATAAATTGAACTGGCACTACCAAACTGGCCACTGCAGTTCAGTATCTCTCAGGTTTTGAGCCTCAAATATACCCCAAACATAAGAGGACACACAGTATCGTATATCCTAGCTTACACCACAGAGTTCTCTTAACAGACAAGAAACTGCCAATATGCCCTTGTAAAATATATTGCATTAAACATGTCAATAGCAAACACTATCAGCTTAATGAAACAGATGTTCAGGATTCCAGGTGGATTGAATGACACTGATAGCTTCATTCACAAGTAATAGTCAATATAAAATATGATTTTCTTAACAGAGCAGAGCACAGTATTGATAATTAAATAAACTTTTAATAATGAATCTGTCACAGAGCAAGAAGTGCCATGAATCATTCATAGTTACATGCTTGAGGCAAAAAGTGAAAAATGGTTGGGTTTTTTTCACTTTTTTTTTCTGGCCAGATTTGTTTTTCCAATTAAGCCAGCCAAACCAGCTGAATAATGAGGTCAAATTTTTGACAGGGTTAAAACATCATGGGTTTACATCTTTTAAATAAGGTGGCAGTACAGCTTTAATGTTCAGTAAATTATTCAAGATTATTTAACGCAAGAAGCTATGATAGCATTTACATGAGGTTTCCATTGCAAAGCTGTAATGAACAATAGGTGTTCTTAATATTTCACTGTATCTGCTTCCTATGAATATCCATTCTTTCTTCAGTTCAGTCTGGTCTGGGAGTATCTGACATGACTTGGGGTAAGAACTGAAACACAGCACAACTGTGTTTTACCAGGAAAGCTCTGAGGTTTCTAAAAAGTGGCCTGCTAAAGAGACCTCAGACAGGCACCTCACAGAAAGCTGTGTATAGAAACAGAACTTACTCAAAAGAAAGAATATTGGAGGGAGATGAAAAGTTGTGTCAAGTTTTCAGATGACACCAAATTGGAGAAGACAGTGAACAAGCTCAAGAGCAGAGCTGCACCCAGTGGGACCTGTAGAGTCTGGAGGAATGGGACACAGGAGCCTGATGAAATTCAGCAAGGACAAATGCTGAGGCCCACATATGGGAAAGCAGATCACTTTGTAATGATATTAGCTGGGAAGAAGCTCTCCTTAAAGGTCCTGGAGCAGTTTGCAGAAAGTGAGCTAGGTGAGCAGGAACTCAATTGTAGTTATTGGTACTGAAAGGTTATAAACTGGCCCAAGCATTTTTTGTTCAGTCTGACACTGCTGAGTTTTGTGTAGATGAAAACAAACCAGTCAGAATAAAGGTTCCTCAGTTAAATAGACAATGAAGTCTGGAAACAGTGCTAGAGACCTTCTTGGATAAGACACTGCCCAAAGGCAGATCTTGAATACTCGAGGCTCTGCTCTTCTGTTATTCTGTTCCCATCTACATCTTCCTGAGGGTCAAGCAACAGCATAAAACATTTTTATGATGCATACTATGTAGTGTAGATTTATATCTGACATAATTTTAAAACAAATTATCTTAAAAAACAAAATTAGATAAATTAGCTTGCATTGTGGTCCATTCTGTTAAGACTAGTTTTCTTCCACGTAACTCACTGACAACTTACTTTACCACAGTGACACAATGGCGCAAGAGAAAAACAGCTCAGGAGGGAAACTACTCAGTAGATAATTGGTGACCTCTAGTATCGGTTCATCAGTGATGTGTCAAGCATCTCTGCTGTGCAGCACAACTCTTTGAGTGTTCCTAGAGGACTGTACATTTTGTTTTCTGCAGGACTGCATGGCAGGGTTAATAGTTTTCCAAAGACATTTTCTAGTTTGTCTCATATTCTTTCTCTGCTGTGCCATATTTCTTTGGTTTCTTCATACACAAGGATTTATTTCCTTACAATCAGACACATATGGTGAGTAGTGCAAGTAGCTCTGTATTATACTCACGTCCTCAATTAGTTCCTCCCTATTGAAGAAGTAGATCCAGGACAGTTTCTCCTCTGGTTGCTACTTTCTGGATCATAAAGCTGTCTTCTCAGTATTCTTGGAACTAGTTTCATGTTTTACTGTCTTCATTACCTAATGGGTTTCAAAATGGTTATTGTTAAGTCCCTCACGAGTACCTTCTGAATTTTAACACTTCAAGGGTTGATGTAGGAATTTTCCATTCCAAGTCAGGTGACGTACAGCAAACACACACAATTATATCTTCATCATAGCCATTTAGTTTTTCTAAAATACACATTATGTCTAGCTGGTACTGTTTTTTCTCTTATTTTTCTATTTAATGATTCAAATAGTTTCTATTATATAGCTGTATTATCACCTTTCTTTTTTTTGTATTTTAATTCCCTCCTAGGAATATGTTGATTTATGTTTTCTCTTCTTTTGTTGTCTTAGCACTTTTCTTACCCTTTCTTTCTCTTGACACATGTTGCATATTTCTTTTCTACTGTTTAATCCAAATAGCCTAGAGCAACTAAAAGATTTCTTTTTTCTTTCAACTGAAAATTAAGTGTTTTATCCTATGGGCTTTGCCTGAGAAGATAAAGATCTTTGTCATCTATTTGTATACATTCCTTTAAGAAAGCATGTTATGTATATCAACTATCAGATACAGTAAGGCACAGTAGTTGCTAGGAGAATTTTTCACTACAATAACAAAACAAATAGTGATTTGTCTGAATATAATTTATAGCTTCCCTAAGGCTGCAGTAAATTATGCATTTTCTTTTACTCACAGAATGTCTTACAAATGTCTACTGAAGATACCTCTTTTTCTACCTGTGTTTTTTTTCTGCAATGCTTCATATTTTTAATACAGACAGCAGTATGTTCATAAGAATGAATAACATTTTGTTGGTTTTTTTTTTTTTAAAGCTAACACAATAAGTATGATTTCCTAATAAGTACGCTCTGTAAAGTGGCCAGCTTCTAATGACATATCACAATTGTTAATTTTGAATCGTAATGGAACATATACTTGGTAGAATGTCCATTCCTTCTTCCTTCTCACCAAGGGTATTAGGACATTTTGTAAGCAATTGAAGTATTTAGGAGAATCACAGAATGGGTCATGTTGAAAGGGAATCATCTGGTCCAACCTCCCTGCTCAAGCAGCGCCATGATAGAAAATGAGTGCTAAGTTTTCAGAAATACTTCTAACTTTGGTTAATTTTAAAATATGCCCTTTGGAAAGCTAAAAATTAAACCAGAGTAATTTTTTATTTTTTGTATTGGTTTCCTTTATCAGAGAAGAGTTCTAGTAAACTCTCTTGAAAGAGAGCTCTATTTTATGTTCTTCATCTTGGTCATAGAGTTCAGCATCAGTGACTGTCACTTGCTTAATTGTTTTTGGTTGTCAGAACTGACTTACTGACATCACATACCTCTACTAAAATTTCCGGGAAACCTCACATCCTTCAGCTTACAGATTGCAAAATTATTTACAGAATAGTGTTATAATACACCTATGGAATAAATTTGTTCCAAAGGAACTGCAAATTACCTGAATTTAAAATAAAAGTCTTACATAAATCACAGTTATGGCTTCCAACAAGTTCCAGTGTTCTCAAAATAAGAGAGCACTGAGAAAGTAAACTCACAAATAAAGAAATGAAAGTTTGAGTTCTCTGGAATAGAATTTGTGCAGTGTCCAAAAGTTAAGAATAGTCACGTTCTTTAGTTGGATTAATTTCAATATTTCTAATTATAGTTTGCTTTCATGGTAATAACTTTAAAGATGCAGGTATTTGCACCCAATGAAAATGTAACTGCATTTTATACACTGAGACAATGTGGAGTCTGAAGGCAGTGGTATTTTTGATGAATGTAATATATAATGTCTAAGGCAATGAATGCCAAAAATGACATTAAAAACCATGATCAAAACTTATAGTAAGAAAATTTTTATTTAAATGATCAAAGAATTTCTTATTTATGGAAAAATGCACTTTTGACCTTATACTTCTAAGCTTATATTGTCCTTAACTCATGGCAAGGCATAAAAAGCTGAACAAATCCAAGAGCTTATGTGAATTAAATGATTCATTTCAGTCATAGAGCAAGTGTAGTAAATTACATTAAATGCAGAACAAGACAGCAGAAGACAAAGCAAATAGCTCAGGAAACTGACTCTTAGAAGGCAAAATTATCTTTAACTTGCACAGCAAATCTTGAAGAAAATTCATAACCATATTGTGTAAGTTATCTATATTATTCCAATATATAATTGTAGTGGCTTGACCCTGGCTGGATGTTGGGTGCCCATGAAGCTGTTTTACCACTCCCCTTCTTAGCTGAGCAGGGGAGAGGAAATATAGGGAAAGCCTCATGGATCAAAATAAGGACAGGATGAGTAACTCAGCAGTTACCATCATGGGCAAAACAGACTCGAATTCAGGAAATTGGATATTTAATTTTATGCATCAAAATTAGAATAAATTACTGAGAAAAAAAAATCTAAATCTTAAAACACCTTCCCCCTACTCCTCCCTTCTTCCTGGGCTCAACTTTACTCCAAATTTTCTCTACCTCCTTCCCCCCAGTGGCAGAGAGATTAGGGAATGGGGCCTGCAGTCAGTTCATCGCACATTGTTGCTTCTGCTCCTTTCCTCTCAGGGTAGAACTACTCACACTCTTCTGCTCCAGTGTGAGGTTTCTCCCATGGGAGACAGTTCTTTATGAGCTTCTCCCACATGAGTTCTTCCCACAGGCTGCAGTCCTTCATTCACTCCTGCAGTGGGAGATCCCACAGATTCACAACTCCTGCCAGCAAATCTGCTCCAGCATCATCTCCTCTGACTCCATGGCTCCACAGGTCCTGCCAGTAGCTTGCACAGTCCAGTCTTCCCATGGTGTCACAGACTTCTGGGGATGCACCTCCCTGCTCCAGCATGGAGTCCTGCACAGGCTGCAAGTTGATTTCTGCTGTAATGTGGACCTCTCTGGGCTGCAGGGGGACAGCCTGTCTTCCCAATGTCTTTTCCAAGGGCTTCAGGGGAATCTGACCTGGCACCTGAAGGAGTTCTGCCCACCTCTTCTTCACCAATCTTGCTGTCTGCAGAGCTGCCTCTCTCTTGTATTCTCAGTCCCCTCCTATCTGTCTGCAGCTGCTGTTGTGCAGCACCTTTTCTCCCCTTCTCAATGACATTATCCCAGGGGTGCTACCATCATTGCTGATGGGCTCAGCCTTGGCCAGCAGTGGGTTTGTCATCCAAATGCTTTTGTCTCCACTGGAGATTAGAGAAGCTTTTGGCAGCTTCTTACAGAAGCCAACCCTGTAGCCCTGCTACCTAAGCCTTGCCACACAAACCAAGTACAAGGACTCCCTCTTAAACCTTTTTATTTAAAGAAAGGAGACAAACAGTTACATCTAAATATTTTGTTGGTTTGTTGGATTGTTTTTTTCACTGCTGGTTTGATTTTTTTTTAACTGACGTTGTTTTGGTTTTTCAGCAGGGTCATATGAGCATCAGACCCAGCACAAATCTATTAGATGAGAATGTGGCTACAGTGCACGTGGGCAAAGATGACAAAAATATGGACAATTGCAAGAGAATGCCTTAAACTGTCCTAGAGAAAACCACTTTATCTGCTGTGTATGGAAAATCGAATCCTCTTTTATATTTTCAGGACACGTTTATTCTCTTAGGCCTGTGACATTTGGTTTTAAATTCAACAATATTCCAAATTACTCTGGGAGTTTTGACTTTCTATGCAAGAAGTTTGCAAATATTAGCTAGCTTTTACAAAAGTACTGAAAAGTATTACTTAAAGGTGCGAGCACTGAAGAACTGTGTAGGAAATTATTTTCTTAGCCTATGGTGAGTCTGCATCAAGCCAAAACTGAGACTTCTGAAGGGTTTTATGGGAAAAAATAGAGAGCATCTGTTCAGAAGAAGCAGTAGCTCCCATGAGAGATGAGATTGCAAGTTCAAGACATTCATTTCAAATGAGTCAAGGTAAAGATATAAAGTCTGTTTTTTCCTGCTATCAGTGCATGGCTATCTGTTTGCAATGACAGGATTGGTTGGGTTTTTTTAGTTTTGACAGAAATTAAGTGCTGAATAAGAGAAATCTTTCCTGATATAAAGAAAAATTCTGTGCATTCATTTGGGTAGTTCCCTTCCAGTATCTCAGTATTTTCTACTGAAAATTTCACAACTTCTAGGATCATTTTTATAAGCTCTGTTACTTAATTCCTGGCTTTTTCAGACTACTAAAATTTGTCATAGTACATTACAATGGTCTTCCTTAACAGAAAAAAAAATAAATAGCCTAGAGTTAGTGATAAAAAATACTTCAACTGTGGGTCTGCAAACCATTACATGGACTCAATACTAACATTAACTTTTAGCTTTTACTAAGCAAATCTGCCTGGTCTCTAGCTCTTTCTGCATTTCTAAGTTATAGCCAGTCTTTAATCCCTGAATTTCAGAGTGTGATATATTGTGCATAGTTAGTCCTCTATTGTACCTCGGAGATAGTTTTCTGCAGTGTGAATTTTCTCCTGTTTCACACACCCAAGGAACTCAGGAGGTTCAGAGGAGTTTATAGTGACAAATGTTTTGGAATATATGGGGATTTGGAGTTTCTGCCGATTTGAAACCTGTGACCTCATACTACAAGGTCCAAAGTGACTCAAGGGAAAAAATTCTGATATTTTCAAGTTTTCCAAGTTGGTGGTTGACCTGCCCCAGCACATAGGAAAATTTTAAGCACAGACTGAGATACTTCACCTTGATCCCTGACTCAAGAAGAAAAAGGGGAAAGGATTTGACTGTCAGCTGCCAAGGCATGTAAATGACAATTGCTGTTTTATTATTAACTTGATTGATATATTCTAAGTAAAAGCACTCTGGAGCACTCCTGTTAGGTAGTGATATTGGGTGAAATAGCTGTTTTGCATCTCACCAGTTATCATTATGTTAATTAAGTTAATAAAGTTACAGCCTCTAGCAGTAATCATATTCTTATGTGTGAACCTTATTTGCCTGAGGTGTTTAAATCAACACACAGGTCTTCTCAAGCCTGACAAAAATCCATATTTTGTTACATGATTACCAGTTTAAAAAGAAGTTTTAGGGGTTTGGGATGTATTCAGTTACTGACACATTGAATTTTTTCCATTTTTAGGAAATATATCAAGGAGATATATACATAATTTTCAAAGTACAACTGCATCCCATAGATACAAACTCAGATTGCATCAATGAGGATTTTTAATTACCCCAGGGTAGTGTAGACAGTCATATTTCTTTTTTAATGCTATTTTATTGGTTATTATGTCAAATGGATTAACCTCTACTTTTAAATTCTTTTTATCTAATTGGATGAGATTTTTCCAAATATCCTAAAATTTCTAATTTCCAGAGAGTTTTCAGAGCAATTTTTGACTTTATAATTAAGAGAGCTGATTTCTGATCTTGCTCTTAATAATTATAGTGTAATTGGATTTGAAATTAAAGGAAAAGTGAGGAGAAAAATCACTTAAAACTGAGTCAAATAGACATTTACCATTCCTATGATTTAGCAGTTGTAAATTAGCCTATGGAATCCAAAAAACATAATGGAAACCTAAGGATAAATCAGCTTCAACACAGTTTGACTTGTTATAGTTTGAAAAAATTGATATTGAAATAGAAATATTGGTATTAAAAAAACCAGAAACTATTTTTGTTTATATATAAAAAATATTTTGAGGACATCTGAAAGAAAAGACTTGATTAACAGGTTAAGCCAGATTATTTCTACAATAAACCACATCCACCCATCCGAGGAATTCAATTTCAGCCACTATCCGAGAAAAGCTATGAAGTAAATGTTCCTTTGATTCTACTGAGTAATATCATTGTATCAGACCAACACAATTAAAAGAATTTCACACATCTAGATGATTGTACTACACATGAAGATTTGTTTCTTCACTTCACTATAACTGTTCAGGATAAATGCAAAATAGAAGATGGCAACCAGCAGAAGATGTCACAACCAGGAGTTGCACTCAACACAAGATTAATCTGTGGGCTTGCACACCATTCTGGAAGACTCTTCAGGCTTTTTAGCATGGAAGGCAAGTGGATTGATGGGGTTGACAGCCCTGAAAGATGGAATGCCATCCAAATGGACATGGACAGGCTTGAGAAGTGGCCCATGGGAACTCAAGAGGACAAACAAAGCTGAGTGCAAGGTCCTGCACCGGGTCAGGAAAATACCCATTATCAATACAGGTGGGGCATGACGGGATTGAGAGCAGCCCTGCCCAGAAGAACCTTGGGGTGCTGGTGGATGAAAGGCTGGACATCACCCAGCAGTGTGAACTTGTAGCCCAGAAAGCCAAATGTGTCCTGGGCTGCATCCAAAGCAGTGCAGCCAGCAGGACAAGGGAGTGTGGTGAGTGCCCTGCTGTGGTGAGAGAGACCCCACCTGGAACACTGCATCCAGCTCTGGGGTCCCAGCACAGGAAGGACATGGACTTGTTGGAGCAAGTCCAGAGGAAGCCAACAAGATGATCAGAGGGATGGAGCACCTCTCCTAAGAGGAAAGGCTGAGAAAATAGGAATTGTTCAGCCAGCAGAAGACGAGGTTTATTTAGAGGAGGACAGTACTTGAAGAAAGCATATAAGAAATATGGGGACAAGCTTTTTTAGCAGGGTCTGTAGTGACAGGATAAGGGGAAATAGCTTCAAACTAAAGGACAGTTTAATTCAATTTAGATTAGATATCAGAAAGAAGTTTTTTACAATGAGGGTTGTGAGACACTGGAATAGGTTGCTCAGAGAGGTGGTAGATGCCCTCTCCCTGGAAACATTTAGGTAGGACAGGGTTCTGATCAATCTGACCTAGTTGAAGATATCCTTGTTCTCATTGCAATGAGGTTGGCATAGATGATCTTTAAAAAGTCCTTTCCAACTCAAACTAATCTATGATTCTATGAAGAAACACTGAAAAAATCTAAGTGAAGGTCTGGGTCAAAATATGTGGCTAGATGTTGCTTTAGGGCATGGTCAGATATTTTTGTGGGCCCTTTGTGGATTGAGGATTTGATTTGGCTGTTTGGGGAAAGAATGTGGAAAAGGAATTTTTGGTGAAAGGGACATTGTTTAAATAAGTTCTGGAAATTCAACAACGTTCAGTATTTCATACCACAACTGACAAATCAAAATTCAGAAACCAAAAGATAAACACACTCAAAATGTATTCATTAAAAACAATGGTCTTATTATTTTTGAACTAAAGTCAAACTCATGAGTCTCTGATTTGAAAACTTATTCTGGTTGGGGTTTTGGGTTTTTTCCATAATGTCCAGTAGAATTTCTATGGTGATATTCAGTGAAGCTTTTCCATGTTCATATGTGAAACTACTGAATACAACAGAACAATTAGTTGATAGACTACCAATTGCAATGACAGTTAGTTGTAATGACATGATGTGTCAGCCACACTGATACATAAATAAAAGTCTCTCTTTCTATAGAAATCAGTAAAGTAAGTAGAAACCTTACTGTCTTTGTTTAAAAAACTTTGGGTTTTAATAATAGATTTCAGACCTAATCTGAGATATCTTACAGTCAATATAAAAGCTCCCAACAGTTATCAGGGCTTTTGATCAGGTTTATGTTTTTGGGGGGTTTGTGGTTTTCTTCTGAAAGGGAAATCACATCATATTTTCTTCTGAAAGGAGTTCATTGAAGATAATGGTTACATTTGATTTGATGATGTGTGGAGAAGTTGAACAATGTTTTTTTTTTCCCAGCTAGTGCCTTTTTTCCCTGTCCTACAACTACAGCCAGTTCTGGTTTACCTATATTCTACAATGTAAAGATTCAGCTAAACTACTATATCTTTCAAACTTTCCCCTGCAATTTCGAAAAAGAAAAAGAAAAAGAAAAAGAAAAAGAAAAAGAAAAAGAAAAAGAAAAAGAAAAAGAAAAAGAAAAAGAAAAAGAAAAAGAAAAAGAAAAAGAAAAAGAAAAAGAAAAAGAAAAAGAAAAAGAAAAAGAAAAAGAAAAACAAAACAAAAACAAAAACAAAAACAAAACAAAAACAAAACAAAAACACACAAAAAACCAAACCAAAACAACAACAACAACAACAACAAAAACAACAACAAAAAACCCAATCTATCATACTCTAATATATGATTAGTATGATCATTTGATTAAACCATGTCTGCTTAATCTCAATCAGCAATGCTAACATGTCAGGAAAGGTTATCTCAGTCTAGCGCATTTTCAAAACTGTCACTGGCTCATAAATTCTTTGTTATGTTGACACAAAACACATGAAGCCAATGGGCGTTTTCTCTTGAATGGCAGCTGGGACAGACATCACATGCATGGTGTTGGTATCAGCACTTCCATAGTGTGCAGTCTGCTCGAATTTTACTGCAAATGCTTTTCCTGCTTATGGAAGCCTGTTTGTATAGCAATAATTTTAAAAAATACTGATCAAGAATACCAATTTTATGGGGGTTGTAATTCTCCTTGCATTTAGAGAACTTACTTACATCATGTTTGGGTTAAGTTTTCACTTTTCTTTTCCTTTGGGATGGAGAATTTAGAGTAGACTTCTTTTCCAGTTCTCTCTAGTTCAGACAAATTAGCAATGCTAGTTCTAGTACAAATCTCAAAGTTTTGGTATTGATTTCACAGACACCTCAAACAAGATTTTGAAAAGGAAAACCTATTAGGAAACTTAATCATTTGTAGTAAAATTATGTTAGCTACTACTTGGCAAGATTGCTTTAGAACTAAGGCTTTGAAGCTTGTCACAGGTCTTAAAAATAAAATTGCTTGAGTAGTTGAGGAGAACTGTATTAAAATGCAAATTTCCAGCTGCTAATATTTCTTCAAAAACCAATAATCCCTCAAGGCCACCAATATGTCAAATACTTAATGGAAAAATACCCCTTAGGCAGAATGGCCTTTCTAAGTTGACTTTTGATTAAACTTAAAATACTATATAGCAAAAAAACTTGAAATCAAAAAGAGGATATAAATATAGTACTAGACTAAAATGTCATAAAGAATGCAATTGGAGGGGCAAATTTAAGGTTGCTAATTTTTAAGTAATTTTCTACCCTTTCTGAGGATTAGTCAAGGAAATAATTGCTACTATAAGGTATACCTTATAGCACATACCCACAAATGGGCCTTGAAGGAACAAAACCTAATACTTTTTCAAAGTAATAATGATATAAACAAAAAGCTCTGATATAGTTGCTGTGTCTAGCTCAGAAATCAAAGTCTCTACTGCCAAACACTTCTTCTTCTACTCTGTTGTACAAAACCTCAAACTTAAGGCTCAAAATTATCAAGTGAGAATGCAACAAATCTTATTTTCCCTGGCTACTGAATTCCAAGGCTCTGTGCATCTCTGTCAAACACAGGAGAGCATTTTCCTTTGAAAAGGAATGACACAGTAAAGTCTAACCTTGTTCCCATGAAAAGCAATGACAAAACATTGATGTGAGGAGGACTGGGATATTGGTTTGCTCAAGTTGCAGTACACTTTGACTGAGTACATCAAAATTCTGAGGCAATGAAATTGTTGTTTAAACATTAAATCAATCGTAGAACCAATAGCTGCTAGCATATTGAATTCCATCATTCCTAAGTGTTGTCCAATAAAATATTTGTAGAAATCACAAGATGTCTGTTTACTGATTAGCATACTCTGTGACAAGAGTGCTGTTGCAATATCACCTTTTGCAATGAAAACTTTGTGGCAGCAAGGTAAAAAACCGTGAGATACTCACACTTTGTAATGTCACTGAGTGAAGCGGCTATTTAGTAGCAAGAAAATACAACACCAGGTGTCTGATGAATAATACAGGCTCAGCTCATTTCATGTGCAGCGCAATTGTTTCTGAATAGGAATTGGACAAGTGTTTTGGACAGATAAGAAAATCTTATGTGATCATGAGGAAACAGCAGCTGGATTCTCAGCTGGGGTGAAGCAGAATAGTCTGACTAAAGTATCTTGAACATACAAAGATCTATATCAGTTAAAGACATGACATTGCATTTGATCTTCAGAAGATGTGTTATGATGTTCTTAATCTGTAATATAATTCAAAAGAACATGTTTTCAGTACTAAAAGTATTTTATAGTCCATCAAAATACAATAATCTGTATAGCTTCACTTTGACTTTTGAGGCTTCAGTCACCAACGCATTAATGCATCTAGTGAATGTGAACCAAGTAAAAGGAATTAAATTACCCTGAGGAAAAAGTATGATGTAGAAGCAATATCAGGCCCCTGCTTTTAAATATTTCTAGGTTTTTTAGCAGCACAGATCCATAGCTTCCCTGAAGAGTTACAGAGGCACTCTGAAATCTGTATTCCTCCCAATCAGCTCCTTACATCTAAGAAAACAAACTGCCCTAGGTCTCACTTGCAGATGTCTGACCATCTTCCCATAATCTACACTTATGATACCGGATGCTGAATTTTAGCCTCCAAGTTTACAGAATACAGTGCATTTTCTCTCAGTAGTCAATAATCTAATCTAGTAACGTTTAAAGACTCTTCAAAAGAAAAGTACCCATCCTTTTGAAACCCCATGGGTTTAGTTTCTGGGTGAGCAGATAAAGTAGAATCAGACATGGACACGTCATGTGATCAGCAGGTTTCCAGCTCACCAAGTACCCAGTTCTTTCTGTAAAAAAGAAATTGAAGTCTAAAGAAACTTTAATATTTTTTTTTCTCAATCACAAGGAATTCACTTACTGAGTGTTGAGGACACCATGTTAAAGGCAATGACCAGTGCACACATTCAAATCTTGCCTGTGATCAATGATCAAAATATACTTGTTGACAAAGTGTGTCACAGTAGCATTTCTCACAGGATCAAAATAGCTGTACAAACTGTTTCATTTACACTGGGTGGAGGATGAAGAGTAGTGCTTCTACATTTTCAGTCTGACAATGATATGCTTAAGAGAGGGTGGAAAAAAAATGAAGTACAGTTAGAAGTACAATAAACAAAGATTACTTCACTTACAGTATTTGGCATGAACAACTTTAAATGAAAAATATTTCAAGTGGATTTCAATCTAAGTCCCTGAACATGCCTTTAGAATTAATTTTGTTGATTCACCTTTCTGTCTTAGCTGCACTTCCAGCCAAAGTACATGTCATGAAAACCATATAAGTACAGTTATATTGTTATCCCAGATTTACATGACATTTAACAATGCTTTGTTCTAAACTCATTTTTGATTGTTTTTGAGCCAGACTTCTCAGCAATAAGTAGTTGTATAAGTAGATGCATACTGTTAAACCAAAGATGGAACCAGACAGTGTTCTGTATTCAGTTCAGGGAGACCTAGACCCCTTTCTCTTCATAACTCCAGGGAAGAAGAAATGAAAGGCTCTTTCAGTCTTTTTGAGATTCAGAACTAAATGCTGTCAGATTTGCACTCCTTTAACACTCTTTTGAGTCGCACTGTTAGCAATTTAGGCTCCCAAACAGGTGATCTGTGTGATAGGCTTATAGCTTTCTTTCAGTATTCAGCCTTTGTTTATCTATCAGGATCTTCTGACAGTCTTTTGAAAGTCAGCAGTCTTACCCTTTTATTTAGTCTATTTTCTGATACTCCCTTTATTTTCCCCCAGGTCCATTAGGATTTAAATTTTAGTTTTGAACAAATTAAACATCGTTATTTCTCTGTTCATTAAATGGTTGTTTGGGTTTGGGTTGTTTTTTGGTTTTTGTTTTTATCTAGTTATTCCTAAGGGGCATTTTTACATTTTAATTGGGACAAGTGGTAAGGTATTCCTTTTACTTGTTTACCTTTCAGAAAGACTGTGGTGGGTTGACCTTGGCTGGATGCCAGGTACCCACCAAGCCCCTTTACCACTCCCCAGCTGGACAGGGCAGAGAATGTAAGATTGAAAACAATTTATCGGTTCATATAATGCACTTTACTAAAGTGAAAGCAAAAGTTTGCACATGCACGAGCAAAATAAAAAAAAGTTTTATCCTCTACATCTCACAAACAGGCAATGTTCAACCACTTGCTGGGAAGCAGAGCTTCAGCAGATGTAGGCTTGCTCCAGAAAGCAAACTTTGCAAATAATGAATACACCCCACTCCATTCCTCCTCCTTCCATTAGGTCTTATATCCAAGCTGATGTCATATTGTATGGAATAGCCCTTTTTTAAATTTGGGTCAGTTGAGTCCCCTCCCAAGATCTTGTCCACTTCCAGCCCCTTTGATGGGGGGAGGATGTTGAGGGACAGAGCTGATGTTGTGCCCGCACTGCCCAGTAGTAGCCAAAACACTGATGTGTTAACAACATCTTTCAAGTTACCAATGCAACACACAGCTCTACGAGGGCTGCTAAGGGAAAGTGAACTCCATCTCAGCCAGACCAAGACCAAAAACTCATTTTGTATTTTAGTTTGGGAAGGAAGTTGTTTGAGCACTGTCAGATTTCTAATTAATTCCCCAAATGATAATGTTTTTTGTGACTCATTTGGGGAGTTTTGTTTTTTTACATTTAAAATGCTTTATACTTTATTATCCAGTTATAGCATCAGACAGCCTGGTTTTATTGCAGGTAACTTTTTTCAGTATTCACATAGCAATGGAATCAGGAAGGGATTATGCAATGGTTTACATTTAGACATACAGTATTTTTAACTACAAATTTCAAAAGAGCCTTATCTTAAAGAGTTGAGAAACAATTAAAGTTTCCATCAGAGAAAGAACACGAATAAGTTAAAAGTAATGAGTTTCTATAAAACATATCCCAACAATCAGTGTTGTCTAAAAATTAAATCCTTTGGCATTCTTATAAAAATTGCTTAAACCAAGAATTGCAGTATGTTGTAAAATAAGGGCTTATCATCAAAGTCAAAAGTAAGAGAGGAACAGTCTGATAACTGACTTGGATTTACTCCCCAGCAATAATGCTTGTTCTGAATGGCCTCCTTGAATCACTGTAAGTAAAGGAATTTTCCCTGTTGTGTCTGTTGACTAACTGTCATTTTTTTGGGTGGGTAAGATTAAACTTATCTGTAAGGTTGTCTGGTATCTTTAAAGGTGAATTATTTTCCTTGTCATGAACTTATTATTTGCTTGTCTTTTGACCAAAGTGGCAAATAGATTTATAACCTGCCATTTCCTACTATGGTGGCTTGAACTTGGCCAGGTGACAGATTCCCACCCAGCCACTCCCTGCTTTTCACTCCTCTCACAAGCCTCTGCCAGGAGACACAAAAGGTAAAAAGAGCTTGCAGGTTAAAACAACACCTTCCTTCTATCCCTGCTTCTTCCCAGGCTCAGTTTCACTCTTTCATTCCCAACTTCTCTACCTTCTCCCTGTTCCAAGTAGCGCAGGAGGATGAGGAATTATGGGGTCACACTCAGTCGATAGCAGTTCCTTTCTGCTGCTCCATCCTTTTTCTCTTCTCCAGTGTGGGCTTCTCCATGGACTGCAGTCCTTCAATGAAAACCTGTTCCAACATGGGCTCTCTTTTGTGGTCCACAAATCATTTAGGAAATATCCACGTGCTCCGGTGTAGAGTCCTCCATGCCGAGTGGATGTCTTCTTCAGCATGGCCCTCCATGGGTTGCAGGACAATACCTGCTCAATCATGGCCTCCTCCACAGGCTGCAGAGAATTCTCTGCTCTGTTCCTCCCCCTCTTCCATTTAGGCTGCATATGTCAATAAACTGGCAAAAACTGCCCAACCATCCTATATATCATGATCTTCATGTTCTTTAAGCACTGTCTGTAGAACCATGTCTCTTTAAGTCAGCAAGAATGCAAGCAAGAGTTTAATAACACAAATTCCCCACAAATAAACTTGAATTATTTTATTGAAAAACATTTTTGCATCTCTATTAAGATTTACTTCCTATAATGGTTTTGCAAAAACCTGCAAAGCAAGCAGCAGTTTCTTGTTATAAATGAAAATAGAGGCAATTATACCAGATGGATGAGGAGACAAAGGGTCAAATTAACCATAAACAGAATTGTCAGAAGAAATATGATTAATTTTCAAATTGTTGGTAAATGAATAAGGCCCCTTCATTCAATTTTGGCTGTAAAACTGCAATGCCATCGACAGACAAACACTCTGCATATGCATTTTACATCAGTATGTGAGCATTTTGACACGAAAGGGGCAAAAATGTGCATGGTTTAATGTAGAAGGGATCTAGGTAAAAACAAATTAAAGAACAAAACAAGCACAGGAGACTGCAAATAGGCAGAATATAATGCCAAATACATTAGAAGGATATTCATATAAAACAATTATTAAAGAGTAGCAGCTATGTAGATGCAGGGATGATACCTAATAACTTGTGAAGGCTTTAATGAAAGAATTTGGTAATGTC
This sequence comes from Nicator chloris, assembly GCA_013400495.1. Taxonomy (NCBI): domain Eukaryota; kingdom Metazoa; phylum Chordata; class Aves; order Passeriformes; family Pycnonotidae; genus Nicator; species Nicator chloris. The sequence goes on from WAAE01003246.1 coordinate 23,418, forward strand.
TTTTTCTAAACCTCAGAACTGTTCTGTTTAGTCAGTATCTTAAGCACCTCCATGATATCAGTCTCCAACTCCCTAAATTTTATCTACATATATCTCACATGCAATAAACTTCATGGCATTTCTCCATCAGCATTTTTAAACAGGAAAATTTTAAAATTTTCACATCCAACCATTTCCAAAATGCCAAAGAATTATCTAGGCATCACTGCAAAAACGCCTAACAAGTCCATTGAGAAAGTAAACCTAAAATTACTTCAGAAGTATTCTCCTTAAACACACTTACCAAGAGCATCTTTCAAGCTAAGTTGATCTACCAAGTCAGCAAAGCCAATAAAAGGAACTTAAACAGGGGATGTTTCTTCCTCTCTTTACATTAACATGGTGCTATCACCTGCACTACCAAATCCTAGTTCCCCAGTGGCAGAGAAGCTTGAATACCAAGTCTCCTCAGTGTTCCTTCTCTACTGGGAGAAGCAATGTAGCTTGGGGAGGACAAAATTTGGACACACAGAACTGCACATAAAACCATCAAATGTGTAGTCTAAGGCATGAGGTAGGCAATAGGAAATCTGGGAGGGATGGTGTGGTAAAGGCACGATCATCAGCATTAGTCTATTCAGATCTCTCTGGGGCTACTGAAAAGCTCATTTTTATAGGACTCCCTGAGAAGTCTTCAAGACCTGGTTTTGTCAAAAAGTTGCTCTGTCCCTTCAATTTCTTTAATCACATTGCAGTTTCTGATGATGATGGAGATTGTCTGCATCCCATGTAGGGAGTTAGGGTTCAGTCTCCAGTGATCAAAAAGTCTCAGCATGTGGATTCTGTAGCAAACATTCCCTAGAAAACTTATACAGTGCACTCTTAATGTCTCCCCAATACAGCCACCCTTTTCTGGGGGAAAAAAACAGTCGAACAAAAGAATGAGCATCTTACAAATGCAACAAGTTTTGGCATATGGGCTAGACAAGGATCCTGATACATCCTGGATCTTGAGATTTATCCATAGAATGTGTATCAGCTGTACATCACTCCAAAAAGCAATCACAGAAGGGGGAAACTGTGTCTTTTCTTTACTATTATCCCCAAACGTGATGCATAGGTGGCTTGGTTAATCTATGTGTTGAGTAGTACTTGGGAAGAAAAAAATGGCAGTATAAGAATATACTTCTACAGTATGTAACGTGTTATGTAGAGAAACTTTCGTGTAAGAAAATTCTGTTACCTTACTTTTTCTTTTGAAATACCTTATGTTTTGATTTGCTGTTCATTCAAGTGACTGAAAGTTTCTTCTGAAAGCAGATTTAACAGAAAATGAAAAAACAAAGTGGGGGGGGGGGGAAGGAAAAGAGAGAGCTAATGAATATGATGTTTAGTATGCTGTCAGCCATTTAAGGCTTATGCTGCCACAACTCCAGTTAGCTGAGCACAGCAGTAGTTATGAGGAGTAATGAGTTTGCCAGACATTTTGAAATTCGTCTCCTGCTGTGTCCTGTCGTTTGAAAAAGAGGGAGACAGTGATGGCCAACAATTTAAACATAATGGATTGACCATAACTGGCACCTAAAGAACAATAAAGCAAAGACCAAATGGCAGGATCTGACCAGCTAGCTTGTAAGTTCCCTGAATATGACAAGGATTGTTACATTTTGTTTAGCTTGAAAAGAAAAATGCAGCTATACATTCAGTAGTCAGAAAACATTTAATTAGAAATAACCAAATTCTATTGGAAAAACACGATAATTTATGACACAATGATGAAATTAAAAATGGGTACATAATTTTTATTCTTTTTCTGCCCAACTTAAAATAGGGAGGTATTTCTCGATAATTTTGAGGAATAGATAAGAAAAAAATGCATCCCAAATATATTTTTCCACTTCTAGTAACGTGTCTGTGAAAGACCAGAGATTACTTTTCTTCTGCATTTGTCCTCAGAAAGATTGCAGTCTGGATTCTTAAAAAACAAAGCAGATCTTCATAGCTGTCACCATGCTGCACAGTTAGAATATTCATTATTTTCTGGTAAAAGAGGGATTGGACATCAGATTTTCCACTCCAAAAGTATATGCCTCTGCCAAGTTATTTAGGTAAGATCTATATGAACAATTTATCCTGCTAGAACTTTATTTCCAAAATAATACTTTAGTATTGATAAGAAAGACAAAAAAAAAAAAAAAAAAAGAACAAAAAAAAAAAAAAAAGAACAAAAAAAAAAAAAAAAGAACAAAAAAAAAAAAAAAAGAACAAAAAAAAAAAAAAAAGAACAAAAAAAAAAAAAAAAGAACAAAAAAAAAAAAAAAAGAAAAGAAAAGCCAAAAACCAGAAAGTCTTAGACTCACTAGAAATGGCTTTTCAGTTCTACTATTTAGCTGGAGCAAGTTAATATGCAGAGGGCTGTGAAGCTGTTCCCTCTTCTGGTATAAACTAGAAGACTCATCAAAGGAGGTTTTCATTTCCACTCTTAAAGAACCCAAACCTTAGTTCATGGGGCTGAGCTAGTCACCCCATGATTCTGTTATAGACATGAGAGAAAAACAAAGGCATCTCTAGACAATATTTACCTCCCTAACATGATGTATCAGATTAATTGCATTTATTTTTGTTTATATTTGCTATGAATGGGGTCTCAAGTGTTTAATTCTCAATTAAATATCCAGTTTTTAGACACCTAAAATTTGTGCAAATCTTTTTTTGTCACCAATGTAGCTTATTTGGGTTTTTTTCTATAAATATTCTATTTCACTGCTTTTGAAATAAAAAAGACAAAGCTCTTTTTCCTAAAATCCAGTTCTTCATGATTCCAAGAGTCCTTATTTTCAAAGGGCAGAACCTTCAGACTAAACATATGAAATTTGTATCATGTGGTATCAATTAAGTTATGCAAAGCAAATAAAGGCAATATTAATCATGCCTGATAATGCATGTTTATTGTACCTGTGACACAAGAAATGCAAATCACTTATTTTTTTTTTGCAGACCACAGCAGTGTCATGTTGCAGAGCACGTTTGGACAACGGTAAGGGCACAGCATTACAAGCTGATCTGGGAGCCCCCAGCCCCTGAATCTGTAATTCAGCCACCCTGGAGTTCATCAGAATACTGCTTAGTTCACAGATCATTAGCTTGATGGAATAGTTATCTTAAATGTCTAACTAATTTCCTTTTATTTTAAATATTATAAAATTATGGGATAGATTTATTTTAAACTAAGAAAACAAGGATTGGGCATGCTAAGCTCCGAGCTTCATCTGCTTTGTCTCCATCAAGCATCCTGACTGTAGAAGAGTTATGCAAAGAAGCCTCTGGACTACCTGGATAACGTATGAAGCTCCACCAGATTTACTTAAGGAAGGTAGTGCTGGATCACAGGATTCAAATGTCCGCGTCCAAAAGAAGAACAGAGACACAGAGTCAAAAAAAAAACTAAAATCTTCCCTCCCACATCCATTGGATGTAACTATTAGTCATACACGGGTTTTGTCACATTACCTGGCAGACACACAGCTTGGTGTCATGTCACACACCCGGGAGAGCTCGTGCTGGGCACGCAGCAGTGCAGGTGCTGCTTACGTGTGCAGCCAGGAAGGAGCTGCAGTTGTCTGTTGGCCACATGTAAGCTCCCAGTGCCACTGCACAGAAGCAAACGCTGGCATCCGACTTCCCGAAATAATTCCCTGCCTGCTTAACACACTAAGCACCACAGAAGGACGGCAGCTTTTACAACTAGATAAGGAGAGCAGCTTACAGCAAGAATGGCAATAGGCTTAGGTACCGTAATCCACAGCCATGGCTGCAGCCTTGACAGAGTTTTGTGAACTGCATATAAACCTATCCTGGTCTCACAGAGTGTTCTTGCTGTTCAAAACCATTTCAAAAAGTGCTTTTACATGTAGCTCTGTCACCCACTGTAATGGTTGAACTGTATCATCTTTTCTGCTACATGATTATTTTTCATCCAGGATTCCTGGTTTCCTGCTCCTTGAATGGACAACACAGAAGTTTAAGCAGGGAACTTACAAGTGAAGAGTAGAAAAAAACTAACCGTCTTCAAATATAAAAAAGGAATATTCCTGTTGAAATTTCTCCCAGCTTTTATATTTGGCAATATTTTTATGGGGAAAATGATGATTTTTTAAATAATAGAACACAATAGGGGGAAATAGACATAACGATCATTTTCAAAGGTATTTCAAACCATTTTTTTCATACAAAGGCAATTCTCTATTTCACAGCTTTATTTTATCACTCAGGGAATAGTATCTCTTATTAAACAAGGGAATCTGGGGTATTTCTAGCAAATGGAATCCAGGGTGTTTTCAGCAGCTGTAGAGTGACCTCTATACTTTGTAGTTAAGCATAACTGAGTCCTTGAAGAAATAATTTTCTCTATTTGGAAAAATAAGAATGAAACACCGAGTGTTAGAAGGAGGAATGACCTTAATGCTCCAGTTTTTGAAAACAAGTATTTATGAGGTTCAAATTTTCAATTAGTTAAGAATTCTGTGGTTAAATGAATGTAATGTCCATACACATATAGATGTCAGTGGCACAATAAACTCATATTGTCTGACTTAGCTGACAGGAGCTGGTTTATTCTAGGCTGGGGACTCAGTTCCTGTTCTCACATTGATCTTAATCACATTTTGAAGGCAGTAAAGCTTTGAGAAGCTATTGCTTTCCACAACTGCCAGTGTAGGGCTGATGTTTTATTCTTAAAACTGAACAGGAAAGCAGTATGGTCTATGTTCTTAGGGTCTTCAGAGGAGTCTGACTTTTACTCTGGTCTTGCCTTTATTCTGGTCTGTAACAGGATGCCACTCACTTGTCTGTGTTGCCATAGTCTGTCTAGATTCTAGCATCAGCAGGGAAATTCTCCTAACTATAAATGTACAAATTAATTCCAAATTGCTATGCCTTGGGTGAGAGGCTAAGTCTTAGATCATATTGACTGCATTGTCAGTCATCTTACTACAGACACCTAATTTGAATCTTTATTCAGTTTTATCCATGAGAATTCTTTGCTGTGATACTGAAATGTCTCTACACAATAAAAAGCGTTTATTAAAAATCTGTCTGAAATTCAATAGCAATAATTTTGTTGTCTGAACCAGGTTATCATCTTCCACTTTAAAGCAGAGATAAAGGCTGATTTCTGAAAGATGTACATCACTGTCACAAGATACAAGACAGTATCAAAGTTCAGAAAAAGGGAATGATCCATGTCAAGCAGGAGACATAGGAGTCAATTTCTTCCCTTGTCACTAACTTTTTATGTCCTTAGACATAACAATTAGCTTTTTAGTTTTCTATGTTGGTCTTCCTTCAAGGGTTAATAATATCTCCCTATCTCACAATATTTGGCAGATAATCCACACAAAACTTTGAAGCATTTGGACACAAGGCTACCAGTACTAGTCTAAAAAAAGGGCATTCAATAGGGACTCAACACCAGACTCCTATTATGGGCTCCTCTTTGAAGCCTTCACTCATGGCTTTTCATTTCCATCAGCCCAATCTCAACCCTGTACAGCTACAAAAAGTGCAGCCACCCAACGATCAAGATCAAGACCAGCTTCCACACTTCAGTTCATACAACCAGCTAGAAAGGTGCTGAAAGATTTTTATATTTTTTTCTGAAATTTCTCTTGTATGTTTTCATTTCTTTTCTTTGTTGTTCCTCCTCCCACCTTTCTTTCCCATTTCTGATCCTGAATCACACTGAGTTACCTCTTGTAACAAAGGTTTCTGGGTCCTTTCCTAATTGGCAAAACCTTCCTGAGAGGATGGCTTTTTAGCATTTCAACATCTCATATTATTGCTGTGATATTCTGCGTAAGAGCTGCCAGACAAAAATGATTCAGGTTCAGTTTTTCGAATGAGATGACTAATGGGAGTAGACAATGGACCTGCAGATGGTCCTGTTTGTCTCATTCTACCCCATGAATGTGCAGATATATCACCATTTAGATGACTGGCATTTTGGGGGGTTTGCAGGAGTTATTTATAAAATTTTTTACACATTTAAACTAGAAAATAATCTTCCTATTTTCAAAACCATTATCTCTTAGAGATTACATAGCCTCAAAGTCATATTAAATCCTAGTGTTGGATATAAAGACTTTTTCTAATTAATTCAATTTGGTTATGCAGATTTGGTTCTGTCTACATAATTTTTTCATATAGCATTTTTACTATTTCCTCTTTTACAAAGAGATTAGACTTCATAAATTAAAATAAAAGTCTATGTGAAAAATAGGATGACATTGGTCTGCTGTTAACCCTAGCATCTACTTCTGTAAGATAACGGCTGCCGAGCAGACTAAAGTTCTTAAGTTGACATGTGACTGCATAAATCATGCAAAATGATTCAAAGTTTCTAGGCATCAAGAGGCTTGCAGACTTGAGGTGTGATTGAAGAGTAATAATGTGCGTTTGTCAGTGAGTTAGCCTGGATCTGAAAAATAGACTAGCTGATTGAAGGACTTGACCTAATGATCTCATTCTTCCATCTCTACTCTGTCCTTGTTTCCAGTCCACTCTAGATTTTTGTTCTCCATTTCTTAGTAGATGAAAATTTTCCCTCCATTCCGCTTATGTAAATGAATTTCACTGAGTCTGTTAGTTTTGGTGAGATGACGCTTTATGGTGCCCTTACTATTTTCAGCTGATCTGACAGACCTAGCAATAAGAAATAACAATTACTTTAGCACAGAAGTTACAGACTTTTTTCCCAGAAAATTCCACATTACTTAGATACAAATCTATTTTGCTAGAACAATAGCTCTTCAGGTAAATATATGCAAGATGAAAAAAAAAAAAAAGGTTGCAGAAATACCAAGAAGCATGAAAAAATATACCTACTTAAATATGACTATTTGGATTTACCTTGATTGCATCTGTGTTGGTTTTGCACAGCCTGGTTTTTGGTAGCAGGTTGGGCCAGAGAGTTGGTTTCTGTGCGAAGCTGCTGGAAGGTTCAGCCATGTCTGGCAGAGCCAATCCCTGATGGCTGCAAAGATGGACATGCTGCTGGCCAAGGCTGGGCCAATTAGAGATGTTGTTAAGGCCTCTGTGATAACATGTCTAAGAAGAAATCAAACGAGGAACCCTTCATTATATTTTCTCCCCGTCTAGTTGCAGTGGGGAGTGAGAAAGAGGCTTTCATGCGTACTTGGTGTTTGACCAGTCTCAAACCACGACAACATCATTTGATATAAAATTTAGTGTGCTTTATATTCTTAAATCACTCCCCATTTAGAAAAGATTATTATGGGTTAACCAGCACTTTTCCCAGACCAATTATTTCACAAATAATGTCACTATGTAAAATCTGTGCTAAAGGACTACCTGAGATTTTTTTATGACCTACACCAGATTGTACTCACCTTATTACAGCACAGAAAAAAAACTGCCAAGCTTAACACCTGAAATAAACTGTTTTCTTAAGTTCACACAAAATTCTGTATATTTCCAATGCAGGAAAAGAATATTTAACATTCTCATAAACACTGGAAACAAAAGGTCATTTAAGGAAGCAAAAATGCAATTTGTGTTTCTTACACCTTTCATAAGTTACCTTATCCATAGTTGTCATCCTTGTCATCAGAGCAGAAGGATATTCAAATTTTAATAAAATTTATGTGAATGGCAGTACAATAATTCACAGGTGATTTCAGATTTCGGTGTTCTTGAAGAAAAATGCAGGTTTAATTTTGAATGGTTAATAGGTAAATTAATGAAGTTGTATGGTTTCGTTTAAATATAACTGAAAATGGCTATTAGATGCTTTCCAAAAAAGCATTCCTTCTAAGCTGCTCTATCACAGAAAATAAAGAGATCACTATAAGATATCTTTCCATTATCTTTATTATCAATCATTTACCACGTGCTTTGGCTGTTTAAAAAGAAGAACAAAATCATTGAACTAGTCTTGCTAAAGATAATGCTGCTTGAAATTAATGGAATAGTTTTTCTTTATGTTATCATTTTCAGAGTGCAATGAACAACTGACTTATTTCAATATGTATTCATAAAGTAGTGCTGCATGTTTGTAAACGTTATTTCTCTGTGTTATGTCAATATTACATCTGTGCTTCTTCCCGCACAAGAAGGCACCATAAGGGGGAAAAGTTTTACTTTGCTTATTTTTATCGCTGATTTATTGTGTCTAGGGATTTAATCAAAGTTTCCCCTCAGACGCCCAATTTTTGAAACCAATTTACATTTTACCAGCTATTCTAAAATGCAACTAATCATCAGAAGACCTATTTTTATGCTTAATTCTTTAGCTGAGAGGGGGATTTTTAAAGGGAAATTCATCCAGTACAAAAAGGTTTGCAGAAGTTTTGCACTCATTTATGGACTCCATTCAGGCTATATGTGAAACTCGCAGTGCTGCTTGCTCAGGAGACCTTAACCCAATTAAAAAGCCCTTGACAAAATAGGCTACTGCATTTCAGGCTCAGTTAGCCTCAGGAGAAAACATCAGGGATAGGGACATGACGATATGGTCAATTAACATGACTTCAGACATGTTAGCCCAGCTCTGCAAGGCCATTAACTAAAATCAAGTGAACTAATACGATTAAACAGAAGAGCCTCTTTATTCATCCAAATATACCCCAAAGACTAACAAAGATGACCCAGTGCCTGCCACGTGTTTTCAGGGAAGATACAGTCCAAGTTCCATCTGGAGCACCATTGCAACCTTAGGTACAGCCACGTATTCAAGCCGAAATAGAAATCAGTCACAAATTTTGCACTTATCCTCTCTTTCTCTTGCATGGACACCATTCAAAGGCCTTTTAGGAGCAGAGAAGCATCATCCCTGTCCTTTTTATCTTCTGTGATCCATCTACACTGCACACTCAACAGCCTAGCACTGGTATAGAACTTGCACAGCTTGGTTTGTGTTTCCTCTGCCTGTTATAATGACCCCTGCCAGGAAGGGCTTACTTTGGGTTTTTTCCAACATTTACTTTGTCCATTGTCATAGTCTGATGGTAGGACTATTCATCTTCTCTGATCAAATATATATTTTCAGCTTTCTGATAAATGGTGACATTGACATGAAACCAAAAATATTATCACTCATGTTGGAAGTTTCTTTGACCATTACTGGTCATTCTACAAAAATTTCATTGAGCTATAAAAGCAAAAGTGGAATATTATTTTTAAATGTATTGACAGAACAGAGATAAAATCTAATTTAATGTATCTTGAGTGTAAAAGTCTCATATTTTGTACAGACCATAAAGAACAAATCCTAGCAAACTTTAAATACAAGAATAGAGACAAACCCAAGAACTACATTGAGGTGTGACTTGATAGTGGGATACTGATAATGTTAAAAAAAAAAAGTTGTCCAATTTAACAGATGACTAAAATAATGCAGATGGAAAGAGAGAAATATGCAAATACTTTCACAGCACTACATAAATTCTCTAACTTATAATGGATGTTAACACTCAGAACCTTTACAGGGCTTCACTCAGGTAGAACTTTTATGGAAAAAACTGTAGTTGCACAGTGCATGTCAGGAAATACTTTTCTCACAGCTGCAGTCTGGACCCTCTGGATCAACAAGTATCACTTTCACCTGCACCACTTTGTTTACATACTGACTTGAAATGAAGATTCTAGTCAGGGACTTAAAACAAGGCAAAACTTCTACATGATTTGTAACTACCAAGGTCTGTGCGTGTCAGTGCGGCAAGTCATGAATCTATTACATATTTTTATCCCTATCCTTTCAATTTTTTCTTCTCCCGGCCTTGTTGTTTATTGCATTCATTGTGACCCATTTTCAATTTGATCCTGACATCTCAAGGGGAAGATTTATTTCTCTGGGTATTTTGCGCAGTGAATTTTTTTTTTTTAATCAAGTAATTTTTTACAAATAATATTTGAAAGAACTATTAATTTGTTTAAATAATCAATTTTATTTCTTTTGTTATTGAATCAGAAAAAAATAACCATATTTGCTGGATAATCACTTTAAATCAGAATCTAAAAATATTTGGAAAGTAATTTGACCAGCTTAAGTATTCTGAAATTTTTCTCAAAACTCTCTTGAAGGAGTCTCATAGACAAACTGTGGTAAATGTTGTCTGTTGTATCTAAGTTTTTTTCCACCATGGAGGCAGTAGGATTTTACAGATCTGTAATGGCTTTCAACCATTCAAGTATGGATTACACCGCTTTCCTTTAAAGATCCTTTTGCTGTTTCTGGATGGTAATCGTTGCTGTCAGTCATGATACTCTGTAATCTCATGGTTTTCATAACCATGAGAAACAATAAAACAATAGCTCTCCATTCTCACCATTCTAAATGTCTCCCTCAGGTCTCCTTTTAATTCAAAATAAAATTAAGATAAATATTTATTTTAGCAGTGTTTGACCTTCCAGCACGTTGCATTGAATGGGAGTATGAACCACACAGCAATCAGACAACACACACTCGACAAAAACTGATTTTTCAGTCAAATAATATTAAAAAATATATATTGTCTGTGGGGATTTTTACAAGATTGTCATGGCTGTTCAGAAAAATATGGCATACTGTCACAGAAGGAACTGGGTTTGCTCAGCCTGGAGAAGAGAGAACTTCACGGGGAACATAAATGTCAGAACTGACAAGGAGGGCATCAAGAATGTTTCTTCAAAAAGGTGCATGGTGGGAAGATGACATGGACATAAGTTGAAATAATAGAGCTTCAGACTAAAGGTAAGGAAAAGAAAATTTTACCATGAAAGGAGCTTGAATGAATCAGTTTGCCCAGACAGTTTAGGTAGTCTCTGTCCTTGGAGATTTTGAAGACTGGATAAAGCCATGAGTATCTCACTCATAGTTAACCATGAACAGAAAACTCCTTCCATTCTGAATTTTCCAAAGATCCTTTAATCCTACATCTAACAGAAATGAGGAATATGATAATGGGTTATTTGTGTGGTTGTGTTGCAGTTAGAATTGTATGGAGATACACTGAACACGGCATTCTTCTTTTTATCCATGGAGAAGCATTACTGTCGGTATGTAGGCAGCAGAATCCAGCTGATTTAGTGGTTTGCACAATACTTAATACAGTAGGGGACGAGGTTGGGGGAGTTTAAGTGCTCAAGTAGCACAGATCACAAATAATGATATTAAGCATACAGTACCAGGTAGTTAAACATTATGACTGAGTTGCAATAAAACAGGGCATTCATTCATTTTAAATATACTAGTAATCAAAATATACCACTGTGTATTTACACATATTTCTGTATGTTCTTATATTCCTACACATATACAGCATATATAACACATATATAACACACAGCATATTATAAAAAAATAAAATAATTGAAGTAACTACATATAACTTACCATACAATCACAGGAATATCAACATACACATGAAGGTAGAACTGCTTATAAATATAACTTTCAGCCTTGACTTCACTGGAGACAATTAGCATAAACAGCATTCACAGAAAGTGTCAGCACTGTTGAAAGCTATTTCATAAATCTGGTTATCATTTCAGGCTGCAGAGGAAAACCTCTTCACCACCTTCCTCACATGCACTTATCCAGGTTGCCCTGTTTTAGTGAACAAAAAGGAATCACCTCTTCCCTGTGAGTGTGTGTGAATAATTTCTCTAGGTATCTACGGGTACAGATACAGAAATAATAACTGGAAAAGAGCAGGCTGAAGAGATTAAAAGGACATGTTGAGGCATAGCATGTGACAGCCTCCGGGGAACTGGTATGCTCCAGGGACCAGATATCCTATTGAATCTATAAGAAATGATGATCTGAGAAAGCCAAGAGTTGGACAAATCTGTGCAAGGGCAGTAGCACACAAGGGGATCAACAACAGACTGTGTATCTTGGACCACTTCCAGAGAGGTGATGACTGCAAAACTAGAGGACAGTGCACATATCTCAAAAGAAGGGACCTTGAGGGACTTTCCAAACACCTAACTGGAGGTTACAAAGCTTTGGTCCAGCAGATTGCAAACATTTAAAATAGCTGGAATCTGGGGTTTCAGCCTACTGCCTTGCAGAAAATGCAGCAGGAAGCTAAAATTACTCAACTTATCTAAAATAAAGGCAGCAATGAGATGTAAGTGTCTTGAATTCACTGCAACTGGTAATGCGTGAGAATATATTTTAAGAAATGTTACTTTTGTTCTAGATTTTCTTCATAGGTTTATTAAGTCTAGCAGCACCCACAAAAAAGGAAAACATTCTTCAACATCTTGATATTTAGTGCACAATTTTGTCTTGTCCTGGATGTCTTATTTTGCTTACTGTTCCCATAAACAGGAGCCAACCTCTCCTGTCAGTTAGAGACAAGTTATAACTTTTAAGTGCCAAGATAGGCACAAATTGCTATTTTGCTTTACTCTCTGATTTTATATTACTTCTGTGATTTGTAATGTACTGCAATTTCATTTGCAGTCTATACTGTCTTTCTAGGGAGATCAATTAAAGATAACAAGACAATTTCTTGATTTTATTCAGGGAGTCAATTTTAATATTACTTACAAGAGGGGATTGTAATCTTATCAAGGATGTAATCTCTCCAGTTTTACTTTTGCTTACTGGGAGGTTTGAGCATAGTAATTCAAACCAATATGATATGGAATGTAAGCAAAGTCCAATTTAACAGTGTTCCATCACATAAGTTAAATAAATAACAGTGTAATGAAGAGAAATCAAAGCTAAAAAAAAGCTGCCCAGAAATGCAGTGACATTTCTGATGGCATATTCTGAGAGGCAGTGAATCTCAAAGCCAGTGCAGAGTGTAAGGGAAGTACTAAAATTAATACCCTTTTCAGAGAAATATACAACCACTTACTGTATTCAGAATTACTTTAGTTCATCTTTATATTTAAAAGATAGCCTGGTGTTCTTGAAAGAAAACAATGACGTAGCTTGATTCCACTAACTACTGCCTTCAGTGAATATGGAAATGTCAGGTACTTCCTTTTCATACAGGATTTCATGAATTGTTAATAACGGAACACTGATTATGAGGTGGGTGTGAGATCTTGTCTTATTGAAAATCAGAACTGATATCAGAATGTATCGTTTTAGATTTCTAACTTGAGACTTTTGTAAACAAACTGTTGAGATACATAGATTATATTTCTATCAAGCTTTCATTTTACATACATACCTGAGGCACTGAAAGTCCAAAGTGTTTGCTATTGAACAGATGTAAACTTTTTAGGTCTGTTGAAAACAGTCAAATACTTTTGCAAACTAAGGTATTGCTGTGAATAGGATTCAAACAATAATTTAACAACTTTCAAAATACTTTGTTAATCATTTGCCCATAGGTCTAGTTAAAGAGGCCTGAGAGAGGATGGAGGAATTTCATGTATTCTGGAGGCCTTATGCATACGTGGCTGATCCCACTTAAATTAATGGAACTACTCTGACATATAAATGTGCACCAGAGTGTAGTACTGTCTCTGGTTCAACACAGCTTTTGATTTCTGCTTGTTCTTCACTGTGCAAGGCCTAGTTCAGCTTATTTGAAAAAATAAGAAAAAATATTCAAAAATAAAATTATGCACAACTATATTTAATTTTTTGGGTTTGGAAGAATAGGCAAGAAGTAAAAAACATAGCATTTTGTGTTGCTTTCATTACATTTTTATAAGGATGTGACTGACCTTAAACCAAAGAAGGCTAAGTGTTCTGAGCTTCATTAGGAGAAATATTGCCTCATGCAGGTCAAGAAATGTGATCCTTCCCCTCTATTCAGCACTGGTGAGGCCATACCTGGACCACTGGGTCCAGTTCTGGTTTCCCCAGAACAAAAAGACATGCTGGAGACAATCCACTAAAGGTCCACTGAGAAGATTTAGGGGCTGGAGCATCCTTCATATGAATGGAGCTGTATTGAGCCTGTCTAGGAGGGTAACCCATCAAAGTGCGTGAATATCTGAATGGAGGCAGTAGAGAAGATGAAGCCAGGCTATTTTCAGTGGTGATCTGTGACAGAACAGGAGTCAGTGGACACTGAGGGTTTCATCTGAACTGTGAGGGCAATGGAGCACAGGTTGCACACTCTTGGATATATTTAAAAGCCATCCGGGCCTGGTCCTGGAGTACCTGCTCTAGGTGACCTTCCTTGAACAGGGTTGGACAAGAGGACCTAGAGAGGTCCCTTTCAACCTCAATGATTTGGTGAATCTGATTCTGTGGTTCTTGTATCTCACATTCCTTTCGGAAAGTATCAGAAATATTGTCTTTGGTTTGCTCCCACAGGGGCGGAGCCTAGAGCTGTGTGGACGTGTCTGAATTGCTGTTCTATACCACCCACTGCATTGCCCAGGGCATGGCTTTGAGGGAGTTTAAAAACAACCTCAGAAGTACACTGTTTTGTTCCATTTCTTCCTTCCTGGAAGCTGCCAGGACCAGCACTGAGGACTCTGTACCTCTCCTGCTGCTGCCCTTCCTGTCCCTCAGAGAATGCAGCTCCAGGCAGTGAACACATCTGATCCATGGCACATCTCCAAAAAGCAACAAACTCAGCCAAGACTCAGCTCTGACGTGGCAGTGAGACGAGCGTGAGCTGAGCCCCAGCTGAGTCCAGCAGAGTCAAGCAGACAGGTCCAAAGCAGCAGCACCACAGGGAATTAAATCAGGGGAGTGGAGCAGTCTGCAGGTGGGCACTGCAGTGCTGTGCAGATGATCCAGCTTTTGGCGGGGGTGGGGGGTGTCCATCATCATTTTTCACTGTGTTGGGCATGGAGATGGGGAACACCAGATATGAAGAGCCACTGCCAATTTGTCTTTCTCTTGGCAGCCACATGGAATTGAGATGGTGAACATCTTTTGTGTGTAAAGCACCTTTTCTTTTATATACTTGTGTTAATAATATTGTTGCTGTTACTGTGTGTTTCCTATTCCATGGCTATTTGTTTTCAGTAAGTTGTTATCTCAACCCATAACTTCTGCCCTCTCTCTCTCTCTCTCACTAGAGGAGACTGGGGGAAGGGGAGCAGTTAATTGGAGTCTAATTCCCAGCTGTTTTTCTTTAACCACCACAAGGGCTTTCAAGACCAGTTTTGGCAAATAGGGGTTTGTGAAACCGGGGGTGTTTGAGGAATGAAAAAGCAGGAAACACAAGGCAATGAGTTCACAGTTCAACACTACCATCCCTCCATGGGCCTGTAAAGCCCAAATTCAGCTAGATGCCACCACACAGGTGCAACTTGACTTCTTAGGACTTGATAATGCTGCAAGATCTGCATTCACTGGGCACCACTTTTATGAGCTGAGCCAACCTGAAAGTCTAGTATGCACTGCAGGCCACAGAGAGCCTCACATTTCTCTGAAAAGACATCCACAGGGCCAGCTGGGGGCACATGCATCTGCGTCAGTACAATTTTTTATAAAAGTCTTTGAGCTCCATTTTTAGAAGTATTTAGGGGTCTTTTAGCTGATCAAACTCCTGGTGGTGCTAACCAGATTTGAATGAGCTGCTGTGTAGGCGTCCAGGATCCACCACAGAGGAGAGCGAGAGAAGAAAGTGAAAGGACTAAGGAGCTGGATTTGATAGCACCAAGACTGATAACTTGTCCCACTGTGTATCTCACATGAAATTAGGCTGCTCAGTCTCTCTTCCCATTTATGGTGCCTCTTTCAGGCACAGCTGGAGTCACTTGACTGTTTACGCAGATGTTCCAGCTGCTAAGGACTTTAATCTGGCCCTTCTGCTACAAGGTTTACAAGATAGAAAGCGTCAGGCATTTTATGTGAATTACATATCATTCACAAACTAGATGATCCCAGCTTCTGTAATACTCCATCTTCAAGGCTGGAGCTAGTGCTCCAAGCAGCTAATCAGTAGGGAAAGTTGCAGCCGTGCTTTGGATGCTGTGAAGCTGCCAGTTGCAAGAGACTATACACGTAACTGAATTGGACACCTGGGAGGTTGGGCTGTAGTTATAGCTGTGAAAACAGCAGCCGTGCCAATACCATGAATCTAAGCACCAATCTGTTGTTTTGGGAGCCTGAATTATTTTGAAAGACCTAGCAAATTACTGTCAAGGAGACTTAGAGCTACAGCTATAGCTTGCGATGAGATGTTTCACAGGTACTTTCTTAGGTCCTGAGGTAGTTACATCCGTCCAGGTCCACTCCAATATGTGTATTTACTTTCTCAAAATGGGATGGTTGCTTGGAGTTAGGAACGCTGCAGAGACTGGTACAGTTGGTGACTGGGAGAAAGTTCAGCTAGGAAACAGGTACCTTTTCTGCTCACAGCAGGACAGGGTGGATATCCCAAAACTCCAACACCCCTCTGTGACTTATGAAAACTGGACTTCAGGTTCCCAGGTCGTTTTATACTGGCATTTCACACCTCCTTCTGAATTTCCAGAACCAAAATAATTACTATTCTACCAGTGAGGAATAGAAGGCAATGGTGAAGTTAAATATGGTACATTCAGGGTTTATGTTCCCATGAAACATCTGTCTCCTGAATATAAGTCTGACTTTACAAAGCAAAGATGGAAAATCTTATTTAAAGCAGCACTGTTGAAAAAACAGTTTTCTCATAACATAGAGTGTTGACCATTACCTTCTAGCACTTGTGTTCCTCCCAGTTTTAGTAAAACTAATTTTATAGTTGTAGCAGCATTTAATGAAAAAACAGTACAAAAATTTTCTAACATACAACAAAAAGAGTTCTGCTTACCTACTCACCCATTCCATCTGATGTGTTTTAAACTAGCTTTGAGATAATATTGAATGTTCTAAATAGATTTAGCAATGTTAAATACAAATTACAAGTAAGCTGGGCTAGTTACAGAGCATAAGGCTTACTGGCATTTTTTTCCTTCATAAAATGAGACTTGTAATTCAATTATGTACTCATAGGGGGAGAAAATGGTGCATGTTCCAGCCAGCAGCTCTCATTGTCCACATGTGCATTCTCAGATCAAACAGATCTAATAATTCCTTGTTAAAGTCATCATTTCCCATTAGATAAGCAACTGTGGCTGGTAAAAGGTAATGGTTACAGTGTGTTACACAATTAACACAGTGTGAAATGAACTGAAATATGTTTTCTAAAGAAGATTTTCAATGGAAATGGAGTATTTAGACTGTATATATCAAAAATACGTACCCAAATGTGGATTGTTCTGAATATTTTTACAAAACTGACAGTGTGCTCAGTCACAGCTCTTACACTAGAAATAAAATTAGTATGCTGTCAAAAGCATAGCAAATATTCTCTAGGGCTATGAAAGAGAAAACTTGCATTAGAAGAAAATCATTTCAAGTTGTCTGGAAATACATAAATGATGGAAATATTTTCAGGCTTTGTAATGGTTTCTGCCACAAAATGTACTAAAAATTCAGGTAATCAGAAGGACTGTAATAGATAATAGACAGCAAGTTTAGTGTAAGTATAACGAATTCAGAAAAGTAAATTATATGGGTCTGGTGATAAAAAAAAAGAAACTAGCAAACTCATAAGTGAGCAGTTTACTGTGTTGTCTACACAATACGTTTCAAACTACCCCAGAATAACTCATGTAGTCAGTAAACCACAATATCCAGCAGTTCTGAGGTTCAGAAGTTGCTTATCAATTCATGCAGTTTCTGCCTATCAATAAAGAGAGAAGGTTTTGTAGCAGATATCCCATCTGAATTTAAAAAAATAAAAATCCATACATCCTTTCATGTTGTAGAGCATTTTTACTACCTCTAGGCTAAATGCAGTTCTGTGGAATTTAGGGCAATGAAACCATTTTATATGTCACCTGGGTAGTGACACACTGCTGGAATTTGATAAAAGGTGCTCCAGAAGATAATGATGTGAAATTTGTTCTTCAAGTGCATGAATCATACCAAAACAAGCTGAGACTCTAGAGCCATTTAGACAGGTCTGTATGTGACTGTGTCGCTGCTAACAATTCTTGCTTCTCAGATGGATTTGTTGCTATAAGGCAGTCTGACCAGGTGGGAACACTGGGCAGGTTAATGTACAAGTGGCAGCCTCTGACCATTTAGACGATTCCTGAGGTACTCTTGCGCTCTACAGAGCAAATATCTCTCAGGTGGCCCTTAGGAATCTTTGGTGTTAAGAAGCCCCACATCAGAATTATTAAATCATAAAATGACTTGGGCTAGAATAGAACCAGGATCATAGAATCATAGAATCATAGAATATGCTGAGATGGAAGAGATGTGTCAGGATCAACTCCTGGCCCTGTGCAGGACATTGCAAGGATCACACCATGTGCCTGAGAGCATTGTCCAAATCCTTCTTGAGCTTAGACAGGCTTGGTGTTGTGACCACTTCCCTGGGGACCCTGTTCAATCACCCCCTGTGTGAAAAACCTTTTCCTGATATTCAGTCTAAACCTCCCCTGACTCAGCTTGATTACGAGATTAGAAAATCTCAAGACACACCCAGTACTGCTGTTGTGGTGGAGATTCCTATCATAGAGTCATAGAATCATAGAATAGTTTGATTGGAAGTGACCCTAAAGAATATATAGTTTCAAGACCCCTTAAATGAGCAGGCACACCTTTCACCAGACCAGTTTGTTAAGAACCCCGTCCAACCTGGCCTAGAATGCTTCCAAGGATGTGGCATGCACAATTCTGGCCAACCTGTTCCAATGCCCTCACCACCTTCACAGTGAAGAATTTCTTCCTAATATCTAATCTAAACATCTTCTTTTGACTTGAAGCCATTCCTTCTTGTCCTGTCACTCCATGCTCTTGTAAAGAGCCTCTTTCCATCTTTCTTGTAGGCTCCCTTCAGATGTTGGAAGACTGTAATTAGGTCACCCTGAAGCCTTCTATTTCCAAGCTGAACAATTCCAATCCTCTCAGCCTGTCCTCTTAGAAGAGGTGCTCTACCACTCTAATCATCTTGGTGTTCCTCCTCTGGACTCTCTCCAACAGATCTCTGTCCTTCCTGTGCTGCGATCCCAGAGCTGGATGCAGCCCTGCAGGTGGGGTCTCACCAGGCAGAGCAGAGGGGCAGAATCTCTCCCTTGTCCTGCTGGCCACACTGCTTTGGATGCAGCCCAGCATGTGGTTAGCCAGGAGCAAAGATATGGCTAAGCATCTCAGAAAAGGATTTCAAAACAGTGACCCATATTACATTAGAGAAAATCTGGCTGAATCTCAAACACAGGCAATATTCTGCAGGTGCCTTACTGCAAAAAAATGAAGTTCAGTTTCCAGTCAGGATGAGATCAGGCCATTAGAAATAAAATTACACAAAAAAAAAACCCACACAAAAACTCAAATCAAACTAAACAAACAAACAAAACAAAACAAAAAAAGCCAAACAAAAAAAACCAAAAGCCCTCACCCAACTGATACACTATGTGTGTCTTCCTTTTGGGTCAGAAGCACCTCTCAGGTGAAGAGATAGAGAGG
>WAAE01003247.1:0-10724 GCA_013400495.1 Nicator chloris
AAGAAATGTCTGTCTCAATAACCTGAATTTCAGAGATCTGCTGGAGGGAACTGTCTTGAGAGACCTCTGAATTCTGTTTATGCACATGAGTTTGTTTAGAGAGAAATGAGCTTTAGCTTACACCTTTTTTTTTTTTCCCTAATTACTTCTAAGTTGAATGCATGTATATATGTGTGTTTCACTGCTGCTAGTCACAATCATTTCATAACTTTCTTCCTAGGAATTCAGTTCTGTATCCCTGGGGGTTTTTCATCTTCTCTTTCTGTCAGTCATTATGTCTTACTGGTAGAAGGCTAACATAATGCCTACTTGCATGTACATTTTCTCTCATACTTTCACATGTGTCCATCTTTATCGATCTGGGTGCTTACAATTTCTTATATTTTCCAAGTTCATATCTTTGAGAGAAACTATTTCAGGACCCAAGAGGCAAAAACTTCATGATGTGGTTGTGCAAGAGAAGCAGCCTAGTGCATGCAGAGACCACAGAGACTTTTTAAAATTGGTACTGAAGCATATGACTTGGACCTCCTTCATAGCAATGCTATTGAAGTTTTACTTTTGGCTTTGCCTGTGGCAGCTTGATTCACTGTTATCCGTTCTTGAGAGACAGAAACCAAAGGTAAGGGGATAATATTCCTTTTTGGTGGCATTTTCTTGTGTCTCAACTAGGTTGAGCTGCGACGAGCAGTGGAAGAGGCTGTGAAGGAGACCCCGGAATATCGCTGCATGCAGTCCCAGTTTTCTGTTTTGTATAATGAGAGTCTCCAGCTGAAGGCACACCTTGACGAAGCCCGCACGCTGCTCCATGGCACCCGCGCCACACACCAGCGCCAGGTGGAACTGATCGAGGTAACACCTCTGCTCTGTGAGCCTGAGGAACTCTGTTGTGCCACTGGCCATCACTGCTGGGTCTGTGTGCCTCTATGAATGCTCAGGAAATTTACGTTTCTGGCAATAATTCAGGCTGTTGTGGTAGCTTGTATTGATGAGGTGAGAGATACTCCGGGTTCAAAGCACCAAGTTCTGTTTCCTTTTTGTTCCTCAGAGGGATGAGGTCAGCCTTCACAAGAAGCTACGCACTGAGGTGATTCAGCTGGAGGACACCCTGGCGCAAGTCCGCAAAGAATATGAGATGTTGAGGATAGAGTTTGAACAGACACTTGCTGCAAATGAGCAAGCAGGTATGGTGTTGTTCTGCTGTGCCTAAAACCAAACACTACTTACCCACCAATTAGGGGCTACAGTGCAGTAGAACACCTGGCTTAACTCTTTGTTACTTGTTAAATAGTTGTTCCGGCAGGTGTCTTCATCTCAGAAAACAAAGCTCTTCACCTGTTTCATTGGGAGGCCAGTTCCATGTTATCTGACTTCCTTCTAGATGCTGCATAATAGATACATTTTGCTAACAGTTTGATTTATGACAAGATACCTTACATTATTAAAAATTACTTGTCAGGGGAGGATTCATTTCCAAGTCTGTAAGGACAATCTAGATAGCAAAGCAGTAATTCTTAAATTTCATCAGAGAAAATAAATTACTTCTGAAGTAGCATTTAAATCAGATTTCTTTTGTAATATGACAGATTTCCCTTAGGATCATGGATATAAAAGTAATGTTAGGTGGGAACTTAAGACTGTAAATTTGCAAGGACTTATAAGTATGCCTTATCTGTAAGGCATATAAAACTGGCATGACTTTTTTTCTGCAAGTGTTTTGTGTTGCTCTGTTGTGTGGCAGAATGCTCTTATTTTGTTCTTTGTCACTGTCACGTAGGTTGTTCTCCATGTCCATGAAAGTCCTCAAGAAGGCTGACAGAGGTTTTTCTGTTTTTGCAGGCCCAATTAATCGGGAGATGCGTCACCTCATCAGCAGCCTGCAGAATCACAACCACCAGCTGAAGGGAGAGGTGTTGAGATACAAGCGGAAACTGAGAGAGGCCCAGTCTGACCTGAGCAAGGTAACACAGCAGGAAATGCCAGAAAAGAGGGGCAGGTGCTTAGGAGAAGAGGGAATGCTGTCACCCTTGCCAGTAATATCAACATTTTTTATAGACTGTGCAGGATGCTGTGAAACTTTCCTTTGAGCTCCGCACTCTGCTGCTTCCTTTGACCAAATGAATGGTCTTCCTTTGTAGCTGTGTAGTGCTCCATGAAAAAGGGGCATGGAAGCATGGATCTGGAAAGACGAGGGAGAAGAGGGTAAGGAAGATTCCTGGGTAAGAACTTAAGTGTTTGTTTTCTTGATCATCTCTCTTGCTGTTCCATGCCAGATCCGCTCTCGCAGTGGCAGTGCTCTCCTCCAGTCCCAGTCCAGCACTGAAGACACAAAGGAGGAACCTGCAGAGATCAAGCAGGAGCCTGATGGTCCTTCTGCCCAAGTGTCTGTTCCCAAGGCTGCTTTTGAAGATGGTCATGAAATGAAGGCCAGGCGAGATGAAGAGGAACGGGAGCGGGAGAGACGAGAAAGGGAGAGGGAACGAGAGAAGGAGAAGGAGAAAGAGAGAGAACGAGAAAAAGAGAAAGAGAAGGAAAAGGAACGAGAGCGGGAAAAGCAGAAGCAGAAGGAATCAGAGAAGGAGAGAGAGTTGAAAGAGAAGGAGAAAGGGAAGCATGAAGATGGAAGAAAAAAGGAAGCTGAAGTGATCAAGCAGCTGAAGGCTGAGCTCAAGTAAGAGTTGTTGTCGCTCCCTTTGCTGTGGGAGCAGTGCCCAAGTCTGGGATGTTCGCATGTTCTTGCTTTTATGGGGTCAGCATCATTTAAGTTTGGAGCCCAAGAGAGTTTCTTGACCCCCTCCATATCTGATTGTGATGTGGTCAATGTAGTAGTGGTTTTCCTACAATAGCCTAAAGCATGAATTTCCAAACCAGATACTTCATGGTATGGGTCAAGTAATGTTTATTTGTTGTTGTCATGACAATAGCATAGAAGTTCACAGCAGCTGGTTATTAATAGAGGACACAGCAGTGTTCCCACTCCTGGGTGGTTCCCCAAGCAGAGGTGGATAAGTTGTAGCTTATTGTTAGGATATATATTTCATCTCCACCCCACTTCTTGCTTTTCAGCCCATGTGCCTGAACATGTTTCATGTCCAGCCTGTAACTCAGCTGCTGTTTTATGTTACCAGAATGAGCCACCAAGAACTCCATAGCCATGTGGGAGGTGGAGAGGATTTTTCCAGGCTCTCATGCTGTCTGTGTAACAGTGTGGCTTTGCTGCTGTGTTCTCACCTTGGTCTGTCTCCCTTTCTCCAGGAAGGCCCAGGAGAGCCAGAAGGAGATGAAACTGTTGCTAGATATGTACCGCTCTGCCCCCAAAGAGCAGAGAGACAAAGTGCAGCTGATGGCAGCTGAAAAGAAGGCAAAAGCTGAGGTATTTCTAATTTCTCTTCTTTTTTTCTTTTTAACATGTTATTTAAACTTCTTTCAGATGCTCTGCAGCAGAACTATGTTGTTTCTCTCCTCAGAACTGAGGATTGTTTGTCTTCTCAGGTTTGTCACTTAGACATTGGAATGGTCTGGAGATAAACAGGGACTAGTTGCTAGTGAAGGCACACACACACAACAATCTGTAGGTTCATAAGCACAGACCCATTTGCAAATCCCTTAAGTACCAGCATGTCCCTCCGTTTGCGACCCCTGTGGTTCCAAGCCCCTCTTGCCTTCTTCACAAGCAGGTCTCACCTATAGGCTGCACTTTCTCTGTGCAGCACACATACATGAGGTAAAGAGTTAGATTACATGGTGATATTTAAGAAAACGTGCAATAAAAAAGATACAAAAAGATAGGACAAGACAGGCTGTGAAGATCATGTGCAAGGTTGAGCCAGACAAATGTGTTCTGACTGCCCATATTCTCCATGGGACTAGCTTCTTTTATACCCTTCTCTGTCTAACCCCAATTTGTTCATCCTTGATCTCCATTTCCATGGACCTTGCTTCTGGATTTGAACAGCTCTTGATTCCCACAGCCCTCCCAGTTCAGGAGCCATTCCTGCTTTACAGTGTCATCAGTTACAAAGTTCAAGCTGATCTTCCTGGAAGTGGTTCCTGTAGTACCTTGGAAGCTTGTCAGTTGTTGTGACTGGAGAGGTTTGCTTCCTCTCTTTGTCCCTGTGTTTGCTTTGTCAGATTTATCTCTCTGTATATTTTGTTTTGGGTTTTCTCCTTCTCCCACACTCAGACAACCTTGATGGAATAAAGAATAAACATTTCTACACTCTCATGTGCTCTCATCAGTTAGTGTGACTGACCAGGTTTCATTCTCATCACTGCCTCCCTTACCATTTGTCTGCCAAGTTTGTGTCTCTGTGTGTTTTACTTTACCTACTCCTTTCCCTATTATCACTTTCTTATATGGAAACAGGTCCTTGACCAGATGCCCTTAAAGGCGCAGATGCTTGCTGTCCACATACCCATACGTGTACAATTGCAGGAGACTGATGTTCCTCCTCTGATAAAAGATGCTGTGAAATTTTCAGAGGTGTGGAAGTCAAGGTCTTGGGCTTACAGCCCATCTCAAATGGTAAATCTCAAGTGTAATACTCCGTCAGAATGCCATGGGGGTTTTTTTGCCATGCTTGGAAGGCAGTCCTGAGTGTTTCAGAGGATTCTGGGGAAAACAGGCTCTTAACAATGCTCAGGGCACATTCTTGTGTTTAATATCATTTCTGGTTGGTTCTTGTAGCTTGAAGAACTGAGGCAGAGGGTGAAAGAATTGGAAGACAAGGAAAAAAAGGAGAGTAAAAAGATGGCTGATGAAGATGCCCTCCGCAAGATCCGAGCAGTGGAGGAACAGATCGAATATTTACAGAAGAAACTTGCTATGGCTAAGCAGGTGAGTTTCTGATGAGTTCTCTTTTGGCTGGAGCACCTGTGAAGAAGCTGCCTTCAGGTTACGTCCAGGAAGAGAGAAGGAATTTATATCTGTATGGGCCAGAGATGGGAGTTTGGTCCTTGTTTACCAAAGGGGAAGAAAACAAGCAAAAGAACCACCAACGAAATAACCCCCTCCACCCTCAGCTCTGGGGTATCACAGGCAGGCCACGGTGGGAAATGTTTAATAACAATTAAACATCCAACAAACAATTAAACATGTGGCCCTGGTGAAGCGCCCAGAGGAGAACTGGCTTTATCAGCCATTAGGGAAAGAGATTATAATTTGTTTTTAAGAGTTATTATCTCCTCAGTTCATATAGTGAGTATGTTTGCATGGAAGTTGTACATACCTTCTGCCAAAAAGAGGCTTAATCCAGTGAGAAAGCAGGACCACCTCAGCAGGGTAGAGGCAAGCCAATAATTGACATGTACTTTTTTAGAATGCTTGTTATTGTAGAACAGAACTGTTCTACCTTGTTGATGCTGAAATGGCCGAAGTCAATTTAGGGGGCTTGGTAGCCTGTTAGTTGGAAGCTGTCAAGCTGTCCACTTGTAGAATTTTTGGCCTAGTGTATCTGACAGCTGTTCAGGTGCTGGGAATTGGGAGTCGGTTTCTGCCCAGCTCTGGCAACTACTGTGTCAAAGCTGATTCTGCCAGACAAGCGACAGGGCACCATCTTTTCTCTGCACCTTCAAATTCAGAGTATCTCTGCTGTGATGCAGACTTGTAGGGAGTATGTTTTTCTGATGATTGGGATGATAGTGTTCCCTGACACCAAGAATCTTCCTTCACTAAGTTTGGTGTCTTTGTATAGAATGGTCAGGGTCACTGTAGGTGGTCCAGGGCACAGTTTGGCCAGAGCCTGTGATTCTTTTGCAGGAAGAAGAGGCCCTGCTGTCAGAAATGGATGTCACAGGCCAAGCCTTTGAAGACATGCAAGAGCAAAACATCTGCCTGATGCAGCAGCTGCAGGAGAAGGATGATGCCAACTTCAAACTGATGTCAGAACGTATCAAGTCCAACCAGATCCATAAGCTGCTGAAAGAGGAAAAGGAAGAGCTCGCAGACCAAGTTTTGACACTGAAAACACAGGTAATATGGAAAAAGGAGAGAGGGCAAGATAGCTGGTGGGGACGCATGGAGGTGTTGTTATCTTGTTGGATTATCTGTTTTGGCTTGCTCCCCCACTGAGGGGAAGGGCAAAAAATGAGAAGGGACAGAGAAAATAGGTGAGATGAAATAAAGGCAGTTTAACAGTTAAAGCAAAGATATCCATACAAGTGAAACAAAAAATTAATTAATTAATTGCTTCCTGTGGCAGGCAGGAGTTCAGTCATCTCCAGAAAAGCAGGGCTTCATCATGCCATATTGTTATTTAATAAATCCTACAGCTCTGAACATCCTCCCACTTCCTCCCTTCCACCACCTGTTATTGCTGAGCACAGCGCTGTAGGGTATGGAACACCCCTTGGGCCAGCTGGATCAGCTGTCCTGGCTGTGTGGCATCCCAGCTTCTTGGGCACCCTCAGCCTACCTGCTGGTGGGCAGCATGAGACACAGGGTCTTGGTGCTGTGTAGGTACTGCTGAGCAATGGCCAAAACAGCGCTTTGTTACTGACAGTGTTTTGCTCCAAAATGCAAAACAGAGCAGCATTTGAGCTGCTCTAAAGAGAATTAACTATCCTCACCAACGTCAGTCCAGGACAGAATGTTCCTCTCACCAGGCTAGGAATGCGTCAGGCTTCAAAGGGGCCTGTTTTTGTAAGAAACAGAGACTGCACTATGAGCATTAAAATGTCCTATGGGTTCACTGCCATGGAGAGCAGATGAGTGAGGAAAAGTGGGAACTCTTTTTTACTGTTGTAATGCTACTTCTATCTGTATATTGTACCTATACGTGTATATACCGGTAACAAGCAGGAGGAGTTGGAAACCATGGTGCAGTCTGAACTACCTCAAACAGAGGTGCAGGCTGGGAGAATAAGTAATTGAGAACACTGATCCACCAGAATCCGCAAGTCCTTCTCTGTTCCAGAGGCTGGATGTGACACAGCAGCGCATGCTGGGAGCCCAGAAAGCCAACTGCATCCTGGGCTGCATCCAAAGCAGAGTAGGCAGCAGGCTGAGGGAGGGGATTATGCCCCTTTACTGTGCCCTCATGAGACCCCAGCTGAAGTGCTGCATCCAGCTTTGGGGTCCTCAGCACAGGAAAGACACATGGACCTGTTGGAGGGGGTCCAGAGTAGCCTATAAAGATGATGATAAGAAATGAGCACCTCTGCTAAAAGAACAGGCTGAGAGAGCTGGGCTTGTTCAGCGTGGAGAAGACTCTGGGGAGACTTCATTGCAGCCTTCCAGTACCTGAAGAGGGCTTAGAAAAAGGAGGGACGGGAACTTTTTATGTGAGCGTTTAATGATTGGACAGGAGGCAGTGGTTTTAAACTGAAAGAGGGCAGCCTTAGATTAGATGTTAGGAAGAAATTCTTTACTCAGAGGGTGGTGACGCACTGCTAGAGGTTGCCCAAAGAAGCTGTGGATGCCCCATCCCTGGAAGTGTTCCAGGCCAGGCTTGGATGGGGCTTTGAGAAACATGCCCTAGTGGAAGTTAGCCCAGGGAGGCTGGGATAGGTGATCTCTAAGGTCCCTTCCAATTCAGGCCATTCTATGGCTCTGTATCCTGTCATCCTTGGAACCACTGTGGAACTGTTCACTGCCTTGCAGCAAGTCTTTAAGCCACTGTCCAAAAATTAAGACGTCTTTATTGCAAATATTTGACTGCTAAGTTTTAAAGTGTTGACCAGAGAGATCTGGGTACAGTTCTCTGCATAGCTGTTCAGAAAGAAAAAGGCAAGCTGAAGGTGTGCCCCTTGGTGATGGGGAAGCAGGGGTAGTTTTAGCCTGCAGCTTGAATGACAGCTGTGAAGACCCACAGAGCATGCATTTATTTCTTCTGTTCCTTCTGTGTCCCTTTCCAAGGTGGATGCTCAGCTGCAGGTTGTGCGTAAGCTGGAGGAGAAGGAACACTTACTGCAGAGCAGTATTGGAACAGGAGAGAAGGAGTTGGGTCTGCGAACGCAGGCCCTGGAAATGAACAAACGCAAGGTGAGGGATGCCTTTGTTTCCTCTTGGGTTGTGAGGTGGAGCTGCTGCCTTGTGGGAAGCATAGAAGGCTCTGAGCTCTCACTGGTATTACAGAACCTGATATTCCCTGGTTTTGGATGAGTATATCAGAAGGCTGAGGAGTCCTGGAGAGAATTATGATTAAAGTACTAGAGGCTGATGTTTTCCTCTGATAAGGAGAAGCTGGTCCTACGTGTTTCTGTGAAACCTGTGGTGAAGAAAGAGACTGCAGCCAGATGAAGTTAACTGCGGTCAAAGCTTTTGTAGGAAAGATGGGATAAGCAAAAGGAAAATAGGCATTTGTTAAAATTGTTCACATTTCTACAGCTCTAAGATCAAAAAAGTAGGTGTGTTACCAGTAAAATAAGTCTTATGGCTGATGCTGCCTTTGTTGTTAAGTTTTAGTAGAAATGCAGAAATTACATTAAAACAGGCAGAAAGGAAAGAAGGAATATCACTGTGAAGAGGAGCTGGGGAGAATTCAGTAGAGTCACCTGTGGTTAATACGACAGTTTGTGGTATTAAGGGCATTTGGTTATAAAGTTAGAAGGGAACTGGTGAAGAAAGAAGATTGTTAGAAATAGCTATCCTGCAGTTTTATCTAGTTCAGCTGTAGAGCTGCTTCTAAACAATTTAATAGAGAAAATATAGAAGCTGGAATGCTGAAAGTATGTTTGGAAGAGAATTGGATAATCGTTAGTGTTTTTCTAAGTGATAATGCTTTGCAGTGTGCCAAGTTTTGGCTCTGCCCGAAGGAATCTTGGAGCTAAATGATTAGAACTTGTAAATAATAAGGTAATAACAGGGGACTAGAAATCCCGAGAGCTGTTCTTCTGTATTTGGTCCTTCTATACTGGTTTTCTTTCTCAGGCCATTGATGCCGCGCAGCTTGCAGATGATCTGAAGGCCCAGCTAGAGCTGGCTCAGAAGAAGTTACATGATTTTCAGGAGGAGATTGTGGAAAACAGAGTAACTAGAGAAAAAGAGATGTTCAACTTCAAAAGGGCTGAGGTATATACCCTATGCACAATCCTTCAAGATCTGTCTGCTTTAGTGTCCTTCACCTTGTACACTGAGCTTGCAGAGAGTTTCAGCTAAAGTGCTCTTGGTGTCCAGTTTCACTTTGTCTTCATCAGGTCTTAGCTCTTCCAGATTTTGTCCTCTGATAACTGACAATACTTGTGGCATCAGATGAGCATATTGTCTCTTGGGTTATAGGGGATGAAACTATGGGTGACATGACTTAGCCAGGTGCACATTCTCTTCGGTCCCTGAAGAAGCTGTGACAGAGAATGTACTGCTCCTTCACTTGGTCTCCTGTTTTTATGCAGGAAGATATTTCTAGGTTGCGCAGGAAGCTAGAGACCACAAAGAAGCCTGACATGGTTCCCAACTGTGATGAGATCCTGATGGAGGAAATCAAGGATTATAAGGCGAGTATCTGAAGTCTATCAGCTTCCCTTTTTACTTTAGTCAGAAGGTGTATAGGCACACTTTCAGTATCTGACATCTCTCATCTGTACTCTGGCACTGAAGAAACCACACTGTCCTTCTGAGGAATGGAAGGACCTTCACTTTTAGATATCTCTGAGCACAGTAGCTGGGCTGCAGGGCCCCTCACAGCTCTGTGTGTGTGTATGTGTGTTGCAGGCCCGCCTGACGTGCCCGTGCTGCAACATGCGCAAGAAGGACGCAGTGCTCACCAAGTGCTTCCATGTGTTCTGCTTTGAGTGCGTGAAGACGCGCTATGACACCCGGCAGCGCAAGTGCCCCAAGTGCAACGCGGCCTTCGGGGCCAATGACTTCCACAGGATCTACATTGGCTGAGGCCCTCACAGAGCCTCTGCTTGTGCTGAGGCAGCCTCCCTCCCTCTCTGTCAGCTTCTGCCGCCTGAGCTGCAGTGTCTTCTGGGAAGTGCGTTCAGGGTCTCAAAAGAAACGCACTCTGGATCTTGCTTCCTTTCTTGGCCATGTCCCTTTGGTTTTGCCCTCAGTTTTTGTGTGCTCTTTGTGCCTGAGAGGAAATTTCCTGTCTCTCGCTTTCACACTGCCAAGGTGGGAACATGTGTCTGAAGTCCTGCCGTGGTGGGATGGAAGCTGAGCTGCAGCAGAGATTAGTGAGAGCTTCATTTGAGGGGTCTGCTTTGAACGCTAATTAAATCCCGTCAAGGTATGGCACTGCTCTTGGGAGGGAAGAGTTTCCCAATTAACAGGCCCAATAGAGGCCAAGGAACTGAACCTGTAGACTCAGTGGAGCAACGCCTTAGGTACCTGTGTATCTTCCTCAGTCAGGGCAAGAACCCCTGAGGGCTGGTGCACTAGGAAACATCCTCCGGAGCCCCAAAC
This sequence comes from Nicator chloris, assembly GCA_013400495.1. Classification (NCBI taxonomy): domain Eukaryota; kingdom Metazoa; phylum Chordata; class Aves; order Passeriformes; family Pycnonotidae; genus Nicator; species Nicator chloris. The sequence goes on from WAAE01003247.1 coordinate 10,346, forward strand.
AAACACATCTAAATATGTAGAAGAGGAAAATGGAGAGATCTTGGAGACCCTTAGAAAATAGCATGCCACTGATGAGCCCTGGTTGATGTGCTCACCTTCCCCTAGGCTGAGGCATTGCTGTCATTGTCCTTCTCAGAAAAGGACTTTTAGTCGTTCCTCTGCTGCAACTTAACCACAAAGATTAATCTTCTTATGTACAAATTCTTATTAAAGCTGTTGTTTGGTTTATTTTTCTGGTTCTCTTGCCTCTGGTACTATCTGTTTGTACTCCCATCCTTCATCGAATTCTCAGAAACATTTCTCACAAGCTTGAAACTTCTACAGTAGAGACACGTAATTCCTTCCGTCTGCTTTCGAAATGTGCTCAACTAGAACAACT
>WAAE01003248.1:0-62795 GCA_013400495.1 Nicator chloris
ATATATTGCATACATATATATATTGCATTCTATGTTTATGTGGTGGTATTGCTTATTATGCTTACATAGTAGCTACTTCCTCTTCAAAATCACTCACTTTTAATAATCTCCACAGATTTTTGGCTAGATTGCAATGTTACATTCTTGAATATTTCTTAAATTCATCCCACTTTACTAATGACAGGTAAATTCTTTTTCTTTAAGTTGTTGGTTTGCAATCAGAGACTATCGATGGCATTTCTGACCAAAAATAAATTGGAAAATATTAGTTTTTTGGTACAGAAATAATTGACAACTATTTTAAATGTGCTGATTTGGAAGTATGGGATGGCTTACTGAGACTCTCAGTGCTTTTTCTTATTGTGATAGTGTAAATATAATTAATGACTCTCAATAATTTTCAAATCTTTCAATAACAATCAAAGCCCCTTTCCTGGCATTTTAACTTTGATAAAGTTAAGCAGCATGAAAACAGAAGTGTGAATATTGAAATTCTTTATGTATATATATCTCTCTATATATATACCTTTAAGTCATGAGGAAATTTATGTAGAAAACTTTTGAAGGAAAATATATTATTGTGATATTTTTACATAAAGTGTAATTGTGAAAGTTATGATTAGATAGGTAAAAAACAACCGTTATTAAATGAGTGGGCTCTTGCTTTTACATATACTTAAAAATCTAATGCCAAACTGACAGTAACTAAAGTATTGCTGGAAGAAGTTGGTTCAGCAAGACTTTTGGCACCTTTTGTTCCTCGTCTGATACTTTCTTGAACACTTTTTTCCTTTACCAGTTTTATGAAAAGTTTATTAACTTCTATAGCTCTTCCTTTCCTATCATAAATTAAAAGGCTTAGGGAGGAGTTGCTCCCTCGAGTTACTTCTAAGTTCTGAAAGTTTTGACACAACCAACTTTTAATGTTCAGTAACTTTCTAAAGAATATGAGCTTTCTGAGAGACCTGCAACAGCTTCATCCTGTAACTTTGGGACTGTACTCACTGTTCCAAAGAGGAGTGGCCTTTCAATTTGGCACAGAGACAGTGTGGTCTGATCAGTGTTGTCAAGTGTTTGCTGCTCACAAGTTATTGGAATGAGGAGGTAGCCAAGAAAAGTTGCTATGGCAAAGGTTTGTTTTGATTTAAAAAAAAAAATAGGGAGGAGGACAGCACAGACCTACCACCAAGAATGACTCTGTTGTGATGCTGTATTATGAATCAAAATAATGTAAATATTGTGTTAGTAAAATGACAATTCTGAAGGCAGTGGTGATGTAGGGCTGAAAACACATTAAGGTGAAAAGAAGTGGAAGAAATTGCCTTGGAAATTAATAAAGGATGGAAGATTTCATTTTTAGATCAGACCTATAATTAATTTTCAATTAGTAGTGACTAAGCTGTATTGTATGAATGGTAGTAGTTTAAAAGGGAGACCAAACTTTAGGGGAAAACCTAATAAAACTGTGACTAATTTTTACATAGGTTTTGAGCTCCCCCAAAGTATTTTCTATGGCAATTTCAAGGCTTTATCCTGTGCATTATTTAAATTATTTTTCAGGCAAACCAGATTAACTTCAACCTAACATTGCAAATTTCTCACATGGTTGATGAAGTCATTGTCTTTGGGGTGGCTGGTCCCCTGCCCTCCACTCAAATTCACATGACAATGGCCAGATATGCAAACCATCCTGTCATCCCCTTTATTTCAGTGATGCTTGTGAACTTTACTGGATTGGAGAGTGCTCCTTATTTTGCAAATCTTTCCTCATGGGGTGGGGAACAAAGTCTGACAGAGTGAGTGCTTGCTTGGAGATCTGTGTGAACCAGCATTCATCCAATTTGCTGTCAGCAGCTTATAGTCATGCACATCCTTGTCAGATGCTGTGCTTCCAGACAAGAAAATACATTGATCCTTTGCTATTTATTTTCTTTTTTTTTCCTTTTTTTTTTACCAAACTGTGCCAGACCTCAACAGAGAGTGAGGAAGTGGGAGGAAGAGGTTTTTACCTTGGCTGGCACAGTGCAGGTAAGTCCAGTGGGGATCACTGCCCAGGTGACACAACAAGGGATGAATCTTGTGAGATACTATGTCACATAATGGAGTGTGGGAATGAGAAAGGAAGCACCCAAGCCAGTGGAGGTTGTACACTGGGGTACACAGGACTTATGAAGACAGGCTCAGCTCTAGAATGGGCCAGAACTTGTGATGGATCTTCTGCCTTTCAGCTGCGGGAGACAGGGGAATTGGGACAAGGGTTTGGGCAGTGAACACAAGAGAAGTACTTTAACTGCCAAGAGTGTAGTGTTTATTGTGATTGCTGCTGTAGGGGAGCTTACACCAGTATCTACACAGCTGAACAAGACATAAATAAATTACCCGTAATACTCTGTTCTTACACAATGCTCTCCACCCATAGATTTCAAAGTTCTTTCCAAAGAAGCCTGACATTATTATTCAGACGTTGCTGAGGGGGAAGCTATGGTAGAAGACAAGGGAATGACTTCTCCATGGTTACCCAGCAAAGCAGGGATAGACCTGGGACAAAGACACAGTTCTCCCAAATGCCAGTGTGCAACTATGCACATGAGAAACTCGCCTTTCCATGTGTGCTGGTGTCCTGCTCTCTATAAAGGATTCTCCTGGTACTAAGGATGTGTTTCTTAGTATTTCAAGGCAAATAGTAAAAAATCCTGCTAGTCTAATGACTAGCATAGGCAGATTTCATGCTTGAGCATAGAATGAAACTAACCATCTTCATAGTTCTTAAGAACTTGACCAAAAAGCAGAATCCCTTTTTCCTTTTCATTTTGTGTATCCATGTGACTCTCTAACAACGTCTGCAGGAGATCATTGATAGCCTGGGATCTGTCCTTTCACCTTTGCAGATGACTTACTGTTTTGTTTTTTGCCTAAACTGTTTGATGGGTGATACAGGACTGTTGTCTTCAGTACATCATTAATGGTGATGTTTCAGGCTCAAAAGCTCAAACCCATCCTCTTTCAATGGAACAGCAAAATTTGTGTCTAACAAGTAGATTTTAGCCTTTATTTTTCCAGTGGGCAAAAACCACATCCACAAAGGCCACTCCTTCTGAACATGAAGTGATTCAAAATGCCTCTGGCTGTATCTCCAAGCCAAAGAGAATAGTATAAATGTAGGGCCATGCACCAAGGCAACCAGAGATGAAAAATCTGGAAAATCTGCAATGAAACATTCCTGGAATCATCCTTCTAGCAGAAATTATGTGCAACAAAAGGACAATTGATGTTAATAATTCATTCAGCTATAGAAAGGACTTTCTATCTTTTCCTTGATTGAAATGATACCTAAATGATGTCTGTCCAAGATTTTGTATGCCCAGTGGGGAAGATGTAGCCTTGATCTGCCTAGAACCTCTAATAAATCCATGACTGCCTTAACACATCATTAAGAGAACAGTTTAATACATACAGTATTAAAATGATCAGATCCTTTGAAAGTCAGCCAAACGGCACAGAAATTAATTTCCAGAACTGACTCCTACCTCTTTATAGTTGCCCTCCTTGTTCTCTCCAAAAACCACATGGTGAGAGAAAGTACTGAATTCTTACCTTTTTGCCTTAAATCAGGAGCAAATTCCCAAGTTATTCTGCATGTCTTAATTTTAAGCTGATCCAGTCTGTTCTTTTTTTCTCTAGCCTAGGTGTTGTTTCAGCTTGTTTATGCACTTTGTCACATGTGCAGTCCAAGGTGCAGAGAAAAACCTTCTTGCACCCTTGGGTTGTGCCTCAGCTGTTCTGTTTGGAGCTTTCCGTGGGCTTAGCACTGATCAGTTGTTGAAGACAGTACAGGGCTAAAAACTGGGGAAGGCCTGAAGGAAATATTCCCCAAGAGCCGTCAGAAACATGAGCAGGCAGGGCACAGTCTACATTCCCGGGGGAAGGAAAAGGCACAGGTGCTGTCAGTGATGAGTTTGGGGAGCAGGCCCACCATTAGGTGTGCCAGTGGGGTGGATGGATTATTGCTGCTCCTAGAGTGCTGACAGCCAGTGCTGGGCCAGGGCTGCTGCTTCTGGAGTCTTCTCTTCTTCAGCATCCCTGACTCCTCCAGTCTCTTACAGTGTCTGTCAGCAGCTGTGCCTACATGCACGAAGCCAGGCAGGGATGGGGCTGAATGCAGCTGGTGGCAGCAGCTTGAATGGGAATAAATTATACCTGTATGAGGAGCCTATGAGTCACTGTCAGATCACTGGTTCTGTTTTCCTTGTCTGTCTTCATTTTGCAACATGGTAGGCGAGGACCTGAACTAAAAGGCTATTAAGAATTGAGTTCTTTAATGCTTTTTGGCCACACATTGAGAGAGAGAAAACTATTTACTGAGGAATTTCATCTGGAACTTGGAAAACTGCTTACCAAAACACAAATGAAATGAGCACTCTATGTCACAGTATTTAGGAAACACTGCATTTTGTTTTATTTTAGAAGCAGCTGGTTATTGCTGGATGGTGACAAGGCAGAGGATGGCAGTGGAGGGGTCACCCTTCCACAGAGCTGTTTACCAAGCTCTGATCTAAAGGCAATCTTTAAAAATAAATGAAAAGGGGATGCACTCTGTATGAATTTAGAGATGACCTAGCACACAGTTTAAAGATGCTTATAAGAGGAGAATTCAGTGTGTGTGGGATGCTGGAGAGCTTCCCTATGGTTGGATATGCAAAATAATGATCTGTTTTGTAAAGGAGCTGAGCACATGAAACTTTCTTTTGGCATTAGCCTACTAGTCAGATAAAACAGATAAATGCTAATCTAATCAATCTATTAAATAATTATTTTTCAATGAAATAGAAGCTAAAAAAAAATCTTAGTAACAAAGCTCTCCAGGCAATACCTTTGCATAAGTAGTGTGTGGGTACAGAATGCTAAATTGAGGCTACACCGATATTTGTGTTTATACAGAATGTACACACACACATATGCCTTCTCCCACCCATATCTGTGCTAGAAAAGACAGGATAGCTGATGAATGAGCCAAGAAAAACATTTGTTTTGGATGATACCTTTTTAGAACTGACTTCTCTGCAGAATTCAAAAAATGTGTTTGAAATTAGAGAAGACTGTTTATAGAGGATATAAAAAAGTAGATGGAAGAAGAAATCACTTAGAGAAATGCTAATCTCCTCCTCCACAAACTGCCCTTTGCTATGACCCTGACCTTTACTTCTGTCAGTTGAAAAGATCCTTAAATATTTGTTGTGATATTTTGGGAATAGACAGGTACTGATAGAGCTATATGCTGGCTACTCTGACTCATTCCTTCCCTACAGATGAAGGTGTAAGGAAAAATCTATCTAAACATGCACACAGACACATTATTTGTCATGCACTAAGGCATGCATGTTTAAATTAAAACAGTCCCTCAAAGTTATTAATTTTTATTTGTGCAACCTCAGCTCTGAAACACAAAATAAATAAGTAGTGATTTCAGTAATCATCACACTTGCATATTTTCTTACTGCCTAATTACTTAACTTCTATGCTGTCTGTGCTCACATGGACACCGTCTTGGCTGAGCGCGTTTGTTCTGTCACAAGCCGCAGTCGTCCGTGCTGTACATGTCCTGTTTTCCACACCAAATGTGGTTTCACACATGAGAGAGACTGTGAGACATGCAACTGTGAAAACAGTTTCTGCTTTTATTAATGCTAACTGTTACCATGCCTGTCACTGCCAAGTGCTGTGCAGCAATTACAGCAAACTACTTAATATAGTGGCCAGTGGGAGAGGAGGAGACTCCTTCTCTCTCAGTGGCGTAGTCAAATGCAGCAGCTGTTTTAGGGATAAAAACATGCACACAGCTGGCTTCTGGGCAGTTGCTTTTGTTCACTAAAAACACTCGCTGTAACTACACATAAGCAAAGCATGAATTTCACATTCTTGGCATTATAGTTGATTTTTGGATCTAGTTGATTTTTTGGAGAGTGAGTTTCTGTCATGCACTCCAAGTTTTTATTATATGAACATCAAACAATGTGTATGTTGATTGTGTTCCTTAAGCTCAGGTTCTGAAAGACTTTGGAATGTGTCCCTCTTTCCTTTGTGATAATATCAGGATGTAACCACAACTCTTTTGAATAAAAGGTAACTTGGAAAGGATAAATTGACCTAATCCATTAATACTGGCTGCTACCCCTTTGCAAATAAGGCTCCTTTCAGATGTGTTGCTGTTTGTACACCTGAAACTGCTGCTTATCTGTGCAAAAGTAAGCCACTCTGTTTAAATGAACGACGGAAAACATAAAATCAATAGGATATCCTGTTCAGAACACTGGGGGATTTTTTTAGTGATATTAAGCTTATGCCATATCAGTAATTTGAAATTACTGTTGAGCCAATACCACTTATTATAGGAAGAATGAACCCTGTGATAATTTTTTGATATGATTATTTGGTTGACTGTACAGCCACATTATACTTTGTCTAATTGTTTCTTTCCTTAAGTTCAGGGTTAGGTTGCAGTATTTCATACCTACTTTGCATGACCAGAAATGACCCATCACACATGTGACACATGACAAAACAACCAAAAGCCAAACTCATTCTTGCATTTTTATAAACCCTTAAGAAGTGGTTGTAGCTTTCTCCTCATTTGTTGTGTTTCTGCAGTTAAAAATCTTACTTATTATAATGAAAAGATGGGTTTCATAAGCTAATTTAAAGATGAAATGTGACTTGTCTTCTGTGTGCCACACAGAAGGATGTACTATCTCTTAAGAATTAATTTATCTTGCTTCTTGGAATTGCTTTACAGCTATGCTGCAGAGATAACATAACAGTGTCAAACACGCCTTCTCTTTTCAAAAGAAAGCAAACAAACAGCTGGGAGTGATTCCCTAAACCGTCATTCATGGTGCAATGTTCAGAAAGTCACAAGTGGAGTTGCAAATATCTCTCTCGCATCCAGGGCTGCCCTACATATGTAGGACAATTCACTTCCTTACAATAGCAATTGGAAAACTGGAGCTTCTGCAGTTGTGTGCTTATTTGTAATCAGTTAGTGTAAGCTCAGAATCTCAGAACAAGCTGATAGCTCACAAATACAGCAAAAAAGTGGATTTATGATGCCTAAAGCTTTTGTCTTTCTTACACAGAAAATCCCTCCTTTTTTCTCCATCTCTATATTCTCCTCAAGCCAAGCTGACTAACAGCAGCCTGTACTAATATCTTAGAACACACACACTCTCTCAAGTGAAAAGATCTTGGTCAGAGAGATTGACTATTGATTAATTAGTGCTCTTGAGGCCTCACATTTAAAGGAAAAATGTTGATATTTTCAACATTCTTTTAGTAGATTCTGATGTTTTATAAATGAAACTGACAATTTAAAAATCTGTTTTAGTAACATAAAATATAGCACACTGAAAAATCCACATGCTGTGATTTTACCAGGAGTGAAAACTTACTGTTACTCTAGAGAGTACAGAGACTTCTCACAGTTCAAATAATAGAAAAAAGAAGAGTGCTTTACTGGCATTTTTAGGTCATGTTTCAATACATACTGAAATATTCTCTTTTATTCCAGAGTTGTTCCAGATTTAATTATTTTCATATTTCTTCCAGCAAATTCTTTAATGGAGTTTTGAACTCTTATTAGAGCGATGATTTATTTTCTCCTTTCAGTTGTGTAAAGCTGCTGGAGCTGTGTGGCTATATTGGGAGGTAACTGGGTGGCAGATGTACAGAGGTATAATTAATACAAGCCAAATGCACATCCACTGTAATAATTATATTTGCACTTAATCTACTATGTATTCATAGCATGGGTGAGGGGATGACTTCTTACTCTTTCACCTTCAGAGTTGCAAGTAATAAAGTTCACTATGCAGGAAAAAGACAACAGTGAATATAGAACTCAGTAACATAAATGAAGGAGAATCTGCTTTCTGTTTTGCACGTAAAATGTTGGGATTTTTTTCCAAAAAAAGGAAGGTGGCTGGTATTATAAGTGCTGCTATGTGTGGCTGCAGCAGCTTCCCAAATGAGTCATCAGCTGTGTTTGGATCCAGACTTTCAATTTCACTGCACAGACACCACTGACTTAAAGGAAAGGGTTTCCTACATTAGCTGGCAGGAACAGTAGGTTTTTATAGTCTAAGGATCATCTACTTGAGAAAAAGAACTAACACTGAGCTGCAACTTCAGGAACTGCTTCACAGCTATGTTTGACAGAGCCTGTCCTGAGGTGCTGTGGCTGCTTGGTTCAGGGGAGAAATGGACGGATTCATTTCACCTCTCGTTCTGCAAAAGATGCAGCCTCTGGCTCCCCATTTGCTCCTCGATAATAAATGCTGCACAGTGCATGGCATCACCACAGGGAGCTGAAATAAACAATTCAGGATCCCCTGTGTCAGGTCCAGTGTGAGGTGCTACCTGGACCTGAAACACAGAGTAAAAAGATCTTTCCCCTGTCCTTAGAATTGTGTATCTGGATGTCCTTGGGCATACCATTAGACACCTATCTATATTTTCCAACACCTTTTAGTTTAAAGTCTGTATTTAAACATCTTTTTTTGCCTTTGAAGAGAATCTGTCTAAACATTACAGAAGGAATTTAGTTCTTCTGTACAGATTCTGAAATAAAGGAGAATTTGGCTACAGTTTCTTTTGACAGATATTGTAAAAGATGATCCTGACTTAGTTAAAAATAATACCAAACCTGTTTTGAAAAAGAAGCCTGGGTGGGTTTTGGCAAGGTTTTTTTTTTTTTTTTTTTTTTTTTCCCATTAATACTGATTTTTGTGTAAGTGATTTTCTGTATGAAAAATCAAAATGGAACAAAAGATTGACATAAGCGAAGATGTCAGTCTTTTAATATGAAGATGTTAGATGGCAAAAAATCCCAAGCCACTTTCTGAACAATTTAATTGAGCTCGGAACTATTCTGTTCATCTCAGTGGAGTTTTAGTAATTTCATGTTAGTTTTGTTCATTCTTTTTTTCTCCCTGTAAGAAAGGGTAGGATTGAGGATCTGCACAATTTGTTGAGATTGATATCTCATTTTGGCTGTCAGTCAGCAGTGGGCTTTGTTGCTGGTGGAGGTCAGCTGTGAGAAGGCAGAATGCCCACAGGTACACCCTCATCCTGGGCAGAGCTTGGACATAATTTCCAAGCTCGGGGGCTCTCGGGTATCTCCTGAGATAACTGTAATGAAATCTGGCCCCACATATTCAGTAGATGGACTCAAAATTAACTGTAGCAGCTAGTTACAATTCTTTTGTTCATTGGTTCTAGCTATATTCCTTGCTGATAGCCAGTGTCAGTACATGTTCTCCTGCAATGTACTATGCAAACATAAAATTACACAGTTAAATAGTCAAAAGTCAGGGTGTGAAAGCAGAGTGATACCTTCACTCAAATACCATTACCCCAGAGTTTTAGCTGTTTCTTCATGCTTCTTAATCATACTTGGCTCAGATGGATTAAAGGCACATCTCCCTTTGCATGGAAGTCTCACTGAGCTTTCTGTGAAACAGGCTGATTAATCTCATTCAATTTATGCCTGTTTCCTTTGGGGACACATGTGAGTGTCTGGGAGGGGAAAGTCCATCTGTGCCTATAGGGATCAATCACATGGGTGCAATTAGTCTATAACAGTTCATAGCCTCAGATCAGTTCTGTATGAAAGTGTTTTTCACAGCTGCCTCTGACTTGCTTGTATGAATTCAGTCACACAAGTTATTAAAAATTTCCTTGCAAAGTATGAGTTTTAGCTGCTGGACAGAAATAAGTGTTCACATGTCCATTTCTGGGATATTTCTCCTACGAGATTTGCGTGGTGACAGGAACACTTTTTCTCAGCTGCAAATGCAATCCACTTTTTAAGTACAATGCTTTTATAATCCTGGGCTAGGAACAAATTCATGAGAAAGCTAGAATTATTTTCAATTCTTATAATTACCATTTTGCATATTGTAACTATGTTGATTTTTCCTTTCTTTTGAGAGGCTGAAAAAAATAGCAAAAGACCACTCTTCACTTCTTAATAGTGTTTGAATGGATAGATACTTCAGACTTGAACTGTGCTATTATTGTCATGCATCACAGACTATTTTTATTCAAAATAAAACATTTAAAACATTTCTTATGCAAACAAAATTTTCCCACATTATTACAGCTTTAGAGGGTGGTTTGATGAATTTAAAGGGACCATTTCAGGTTACCAGAATAGATGAATATGTGGTCTGACACAGTTTGGTCATTTTGATGTCCATGTATAAACAACTAAGATGACTGGGGGAACAAGTCCACCCTTAACCTTAAAATACAAACTGTGTTCATTCTCCACACCAGAAAGTGTCAGATCTATGGTATCAATGCACACTGACTTACTTGCTGCATGTTCTGCTCTATGTGCTAAGGAAATGACAATGTATACTGGTCCTGTCCATACTCTGTACAGTGCCCATTTACACCAGGTGCTGAAATCTTGCATCTTTGCTCCCCTGCACTGCAATAGAGGAATTCCATATAAGCTTGTTTCCAGAAAAAATTAAGCCATATGTCATACACTGATAAGACTTTTCCACATGGTTATAAATGAAAGTGCTGTTCTTCCCTGTCACAGAATTTAATTAACTTACACATCTGTGTCCACAGAACCAGCTTGGCCACTCAGTTGGTTAGTCACTAGTTCAAAACCCATGCAGATGCTTGCAACCCAGTGCAGGCTTGCCATAAGCCAGTATCTCTAGCATGCAGAGAGTCCAAGCTGTTTGATGAAAAATGCCTTTTTTTTTTTTTAACAAAAAGATATGCTACTGAAGTGAAAACTCAAAGTTATACACGCCATGCAGCAATTTTATTGTAAAGAAGTTCTTAGATGAGCATCCCGTGGTCTGCATGTGCCTACAAAGGGGTATGTTAATGAAAAATATATTAACAATGCAAGCAAAATACCTGCAAACAAAATTAACTCTCAATGTGAAATGTTAGGAAAATAAAGAAACAGAACACCTTTAAAAAAACTGAAGGTGTCTCCTGGTGCTCCTTCCAAACAGTGAAATAAAAATATTAAGAGAAACACAGAAGGAGCTTTTATTGTTAGTATTACTTTTTCTTTATTAATAGACTTCAGTAAACTGATAAAAAAGAAAAGCTACAGGTATGAAAAACACTCAGCTGTAGCCTTGAGTTACGTGAGAGCTGCAGGAAGGCAGGCCAGGTGTGTGGATGTTAGTGATGATGAGAAATAAGAGGGAAGAGGGCTGCTCTTGCTCCTTTAGAACCCCACTCAAGGGCTGCATGTCCGTGTGAGGACGTCTCCTCTGCTGCTGCTGCTCACTGAGGGTGTGGAAATCATGGGGTTGAATGGTTGAGGGAGAACCTTGATCTCTTTCTCAACAGAAGTAACTTTTCTGTGGCCTTTTTGTTTAATGAATCAGTTATTTAAATTACTCAACAGCAGTCTGAAGTATCACTGCAATAGCAAAAAATTGCTTTGATTGACTTTGCTTTTGGTTCTCACTTGAACTATTGTCTCCAGAAGGCTGTATTGGGTTCATCATGCAAAAGGATGGAGGCTGCAACAAAAGGCTGAGAAGAATCAGTGAAAATAAATGGTGGGAAGTAAACTTTTCAGTGTATTTTGCCCCTGACCAGCACTTCTGAGAGGTAAGGTCTTCCTCACTCCCAGGCTGGAGTGACTTCCTGTATTTCCTGTGACTTCCATTGGTGTAAAACTAGTTACTCCTGGCTGCTTATATCTCTGCACAGCTGGTGAAACACATATCAGGTTCTGACTATTTTACATGTCTACAGTGAGAGGTCTTCATTCATCCATATAATAGCTACATGCTTTGTCCATATAAAGGTAGTTTAGGATTTTTGTCATTTGACACTATTGCCATTGAGCTACACAATTCTTAACATTTATTACTTCCACAATTCCATACAGCAGCAATTAGCTAAAAAGGAGAAGGAAAATAGTTACTTCTGTTTAAGCATAAAGAGGAAAAAAAAATACCTGAAAAAGTTTAGTATCTTAACTTCTTTTTAGAAGTTTACCAGGGGTGATCTGGCCTTAAGGTTTGAAGTATAAAATATTGGGAAAAAATAAAAATATTATTTTGACAAAATACTCTGCCTTTCCTATTTTCTCCCAGCTACGTATTTTTAACTTTTATTTTACTGAAATCTCAATTATGAAAGGTACTCTATCTAACAATAAGTTTAACAAGTAGGTCAGTCGTTTTTCACATCCTATTGCTACTGCCATATTCTAGGCAGTGGTGTAGATATTTCAGTATGTTCAACTGGATATAAATTATCTTGGAGGACATTCACAGTTGTTTTGGGGTGTGCACTGGAGCCAAAGCAGTATTGCTATGGAAAATCATCGAAACAGTGATGCCTCAAACTTGTAAGTCTCCATAGCAACTTAAAAAAATAATGACAGCTGTACCAAGAAATTTGCTAATAGAAGGCCTTAACACATTTGTCTAGACTCAGTCATACTTCATACTCATTATAACCTGTAGAAGGATTGTAAGAAAATGAAATGTAGAGAACAAATAGGGAATATCTGCTTTTCCTGGTATTTCACACTGGCTTCATTTAAGTTACCTGCCATTGTCTATGGCAAAAATAACCATAACCATGAAATTTAAAAATATTTAATAGCATAGATTAATTGAAACTCATTTGATTCTAATATATACAGCATCTCATTTATTATGTGCTATATACACAGTGAAATTTTCTCAATAATTAGCATAAAGCTAGATGTTCTGAAAACAAATAGGTAGATTCCCATGTTGATAATGTTAAAATTATTGGCTGTAACAATGTTGAGAAGATTGAATGAAAAATGCAGCAGCATGAGAGACATTCTGTTTTAAAATGGCCTTGATCAAGTTCAAATTACAGGCCATGGATAAAAAAAAGAAGGATTCTGTAGGATCAAAGCCCAAGAGAGTTTGCTAGCTTTGGACTGCTAGAAATGCATAAACACACTAGAGAATAAGAAAATTGGCTGTGCAACCATTAAGCCACAATATGTAGCAAGAACAAATATTTTTATGGGTTGGCATCAGTTCAAAAGATGTGATATAAGTTGCTGATTTTAAGGCAGCCTTTGAATTTTTAAAATTTTATATATAACAATTTCCTATATAAACCAAAATTGTTTCTAATGGGGCAGAACTCTATTCAAGACCTTACGAAGTGAAGAGTTAATCACAGAACTGAAAAAATAGAAGAAACTGATTCTATCTTGATTGCATTTTTATTGTGAGTTCTGCTAAGAATACATATTCTCAGGGGGTTGAAAAGGACAATTTAATAAAGCTGAAAATAATATTGAGACCATCAACTAGAGAAAATGTAAACAGAAACATGAGAAATATAATTGTCCATTGTTGAATCACATTTTACTAGATGCCCAAATTGCACATTTCAGAATTATGTTGTTGCAGTGACTTAAGGAAAGAACAGTATGGGTCAAAGTAAAATGAAAAACATCTCTAAATCATAGTGAAACATGAAAAAACAAAGCTGGAACAATTATAGTAACAAGTCTCTTGGATTTTAGGAAGTGGATGGTGGAAGCAAAATGCTAAACACAAATGTCTATGGTTAGCAGATCTAAGAATGGAAAGGCAGAGAAAGGAGTTCCTAGTTTTATCGGGAATCCCGATAATATTGTTGCTCTGTGACTGTATGATGATAGCAGAAATGACAAGAATTCATGAGAAGCAGAATCTCAGACACTTGGAGTCTGCATTTGGGGAAAGCCAGATGGTAGAGTCACATGACATGATGATGCAGTCCTTTTAATTCTAAGCAGTTACACAGCAGTTTGTTTAAGTTAGACATTTTAAAATCTGTATGTCTAATAATTTTCATCTGATAGTTTTAAAAGAACTAGTAAAAGACCCTCATACGCCTTTTATTTTGGTAATTACAGGGTTGAAACATGGGAATTTTCAAATTGGGAAAAATTAAAGGTGTACCAATATTTAAAAATAATAACAGGACTAACTCAAGAAATTAAGAGCCTATCAAGATGAGATTGCCTAAACACAATTAATGTCCATCAACATCAGTTTCACAAAAATAATTTTTGTCGGACTAATTTGATCCCATCTTTTGATAAGATTACAAGTTCTTTGCAATCAGGATAGTATTGTTGATGTAATGAAGTTTTTAAAGGACATGCTCTCACTCGCGCCAGAAGACATTTTGTTAAGAAAATAAAGGAATAGACAATCAACCTAGTACCTATGAATTTTATTAAAAATATATTTAACTGCAAATAAGGAGCCATCATGGTGAGGATTTGGTCCTCATGAGGTTCATCTCCCTCACACCTTATTTTTCTTAATGAGAGAAGAAAATATGACATTTTCTTCATGAAGTTTTCTCATGCCACTAAAACTAGTGGAAGATTAAATGATAAGGCTAGTGACAGAGCAATCTGACTTTCTTAACAAAATGGAACAAGTTATTTTTTTGGAAGCCTGTATAGTGTAAGCCACGCTTGTAGGATGGAAAAGACTCCATGCTGGGAAGTAGGGACTGAAAGGGACTTGATTTTATAATGGATAATCAGATACACGTGGAGCTCCTGCGTTGTGCCTTGGCCAAAGTGCTAAAATTATCATTGGACTAAAATGAGGAGAATATGAATAAAAGCAGAGAGCTGGCATTATTCAGGTGAAGATTTACGGTGAGAGGAAAGGGAAAGTGCTACACAGACCGTAGGCCCTTGGCAAGGGAAGCCTGGGCCTTTGTGCCCCTGCTAGAGGAAAAAGGGAGGCACTGCACTGCCACTCCCAAGTGCCACTGCTGCGGTCCAGCAGCCTGCCACCGTGCTTCATCACGGCTCATCCTGCCCTGTGGAGAAAGGATTTTGGTCTTCTTTCCTATTCTTTTTTTCTTTCTTTTTTTTTTTTTTTACAAGGGGAGTCTATTTGGTTTTCTTCAGAAAGAAGGGTTTGATAGCAACTCTGGTTGAGCTTAAAGTACTGGAAAATATGCTGAAAATAAGGGACTACAGTTCAAAGTCTTGACTTACTAAAGAGTAGAAAAATGGTACAAAGGCATCTCTAATTTCTCTGGAAAAGACTAGCAAAATCCACTGTCTGGAATTAGAGAAATTTAGCCTTGAAGTAATTTACCTCAGAGAAGGGAACTGACCACTGGAAAAACTGACTGTAGCCTGCAGTGAGCTTTGTCTGAAGAGAAATTTGAAACCATGATCAGTTTTTATTCTGGCTTAGCTGCATTATTGGTCTTGATACAGAAATTCATTTAGGGGAGTCCTGTAGATTTGTGATGTAAGAAGTCACATAAAATAATCAACAGAACCCTTCTGATATTAATATATTTTAGTCAAAAAAATGAAATGATCATGTTATTCTGTTGAGATGATCTGCAGTAAGGTCTTAGTGATGTTTTATTTTAATGTACTTAGCAAATAATTTTAATTTATTAGCTAAATAACAGACATATAAGATACGAAACCTTTAAGTTCTCCACTAAGTAATAAAAGATTGATTTTTCTATTTGACATAACGAAACTTACCTAGATCACAAAATCTGGTCTTTTGTCTCCCAATAAGCATGTTCAGAGACCTCCATTTCCGTCCGTGAAGGAAGAGGAAAGCACAAAGCACTGCAGCTCTAGAGTTTAATTCTGCAAGTCAGGAGGCTCTGTCCTGCTGTGGGAATACAGCCCAGAGCCCCAGCCTGCCCGTGGGCCACCCTTGTGCCCTTGCATGGGGTCATGCAGGAGATGTGTTGGGGCTGGACAAGGGGAGGCAGTAACGGAGGGGCTGGAGTAAGGGCATAGACAGAGACTGCTGCCACATCTCTGATGCTAGAAAATCTTCTCCTTTACACTTGCTTTATACTAAAGATCTCTTTATTTGTATAGTTTGCAAAGTTTTGGTTATTTTATTTTTGGCCAGTTCTACCTATTAATAAATTACATATTACCTCATTATTATTAGTAAATTACATATTATACATATAAATTATATATCAGTAAATGACATTTTACCTCAAGCCATTTTGTTTTTTCTTTCTCGTTGCACCTGCTGGCACCAGTTTCACCTCATTATACCCACTGGCATAATGTCACTTGCCTTTGAGTATTGGAGCTGATTCAGGCATGCACTCCTCCGCCACCCTGCCCTTCCTGCTGGAAGTGATTCAGAGCCTGGCCTTCACATGTGGCCTTCACCAAGAAGTTAACAAAAAAAGGAAGAAAGCCTTTTAAAACACACCAACACACCCTGCTTCTTGTCCGGTCGGTCATTTGGTCTGTGTTACAGGCATGCTGTCTGCACTATCAGTGAAATGACAAAAACTGTGCCTTCTTGTATGTTCTTTGCTGGCAAAAAAATCCAAGATGATCTGTGCAGTTTGTGAACAACATCCCTGCTAAAAGAAAGAAAGAAAGACTGAAGTGATTAGGCAATGGTATGGAGTGGATTTCAGTGGGCTGGGGAGTGGTGCCACATTCCTTGGGAGAAAGCACTGCTACACAGGTTGTCTTTCTGAAGACCAACATCCCAAAAGACAAGCATTCTGCTGATGTAAATGGAGAAGGGCAGGTCTCCTGTCCTCTTCAGCCAACTGATAGCATTCAGGGTCACCTGAACACCCAAGTCCCTTCAGAGGTTACCTCAGAAAACATACCATATCTTTGTTTTATTCTCCAGGTTTTAATTTTTTTCCCCTTCCTTTTTTTTTTTTTTTTTTTTTTTGAGATTAGTACCCCCTGGCCCTCTGAAATATCTGTATAGATCTCCTGGGTTACCCTCTGCCTCAGATACATTTTTATAAAGGTGCAGCCTCAGCACAACTTCACTTGTACGTGTGCTTGAGTGTGTGTATGTACTATCTACATCTGGAATGAGGGGCTGTATTAAAAATAAAATAATTATAAAAATAAAATGAAATGGCCTCACATGGAAAGCATTTGGAAAGGAAAATACCAGAGTAAAAATGGAAAAATAAGTACGTGTCAGGCCAGCTGCAGGTTAGGAGCAGCTCTCTGGGAAGCCAGTGGGATTTGCTGGTGCCCTGCATGGGAAGGCAGAGATCAAGCAAGCACAGCCCCACAGCACTCTGGTGACCAAGACTTCAGTTATGCCTGCAGGAGGACTTTAACCTTGCTGGCCTCAGGAGTATTTCTCAGAAACTAAAGACGTCAACTTTAGCAAGCCTGTGCCCATAGATAGTAATGACCAAAAGGGAAATCCCTTGGGCAGGCTGCAGGAAGCTTGTGAAGGTACTTATGCCAGCAGATATCTGTGGCATGGGCATAAGAAAGGGAAGTTCCCCTAACAGTCAAATTCATATATTAAACCCTTCTTGATTCATTTCTGCACAAAGAATAAAGAGACTCTATGCTGCAAACAAAGACATCATACACTGAGTTATTTATCAGCCTCTAAATTAAGAAAGGATTTTAATACCTTGCTTCGAGAGATTTACTCACATGATTAAAGTTAGGCATGATTTTAGGAACCTCAGAAGATCAGCCACATGATAAACTCCCTGCTTCAGGTTAAAATAAATTACATTAAAAAAGCATGTTTCTTGAGAAAAAACACAAGGAAGAGATATTATAGCAACAAAAATTTGTCTTAAAAATTATTAAATTGTTTGGTCTTTCAATAATTGAAAAGGCTTCATTACCATGCAAACAAAAAACAGGTTGGCTATTCACCTTTTGGAAGATGGCATTTGCATTGCTATAACAGGAGAGAAGAACCTTAGAAAACTAATGAAGGAGCATAAAAATGCAAATTACTGCAGCTAATTGGCTGTGCCTTCTTACACCTTCTGAATTATTAATTTATGACCGAGTAAATCTGCCCCTTTTAAATAATATAATAAAGAACAACATTGTGTTCTATGGTGTGGAGTGGATAGTGTTTGTTCCCTTAATTTTATGGTGAGTTGCTCTTGTTTGCACTAGCAAGATCCTTGCAGTGCTCTGTATAACTCTGCAGGTCCAGCACTCTTCTCATGCAGACTGACACCCTTTTATTCCCTTTTCCTAATTCCTGACTGGGAAAAAAAACAAGACAAAAGATGATGCCATTATTACAATAATGCTAATTACATCTTTATTGCCATTGGCAGTAAAGTTTAATCATAAAGCAGGCTCAGAATTCTGCAGAGACCTATTTACATGCCAATATGTGAGTAATTCCATCCACTTCAGTGTAGTAACTTAGAGCTGGTTGCTGCCCAGGGGGTTAAAGAAATAAAAAAAAAATATTTGATAACTGAGGTTGATAGATGCACATTTTTCCCTGAATATTATTTCTTCTCCCATGAAAAATTTGGGAAGAGTCTGAGGAACTGCTTATGTTACCTGGGATTTCTAGCCCTCTGATAGAGCCCTTTGGCATACATGAGCACAATTTTGCAAGTGCCAGGTATTCTGCCTGGCAGACAGAGTACACAGTGTACACACATTCCCAGGAAGGCCCTCACATTCCCTGTGCACACTCACTGGGAATGTGCAGAGCATGAGCAGTGTGTCCATTACTTTCTGAACTTGCCTTATATTGCTTGAATGCTCCACAGTTATCTGAAAAACCTTGGAGTCATGTGTTTAAGTAATTCTGTGCAACAAGAGCTTAGAAATTAAGCTCACCTTGTATGATTTCCTTTTTTCCTGATGGCTTCATGTATATCCCTGTAGCATACTTAAATTAACAGTTTTCATTTAAAAAAAGATATGCTACAGCACTGGGCATTTTTGTGTAGGTGGCACCTGCAAGACCAAGATTGGAAGAATTTGGCCTGTGGGATGGATCATTGCTTTAGAAGACACAGGTAGCCACCACATGAAGCAGGTGGGAATGCCTCTCCTTTTCTCCTTCTGTGAGGCAGAATGTTTTTTATTACAAAAATCAGCCTGTTGAGATGAAGTTTCTCGTTCTCCATTTTAGTCTCCAAATGATTTCTTCTTTAACATGTAGCCCAAACGGGTTAAAAGTTTTGTTGCATTTGATTATATGTTGCTTAGTGCATGCTATTCCAAACCAAAAAGAAATTCATGTCCCAAGGAACTCTTTTGTTTTTTTGAGCCACTGCTGTGGCTGGGGTGCCTAAACCAGCTATCAGAATGAGGTACCTCATGGAAAAAGCTTTGCCTGAGTTTAAGTGATCTGGCCAGCTCAAGGCTTCAGTTATGAAGGAAACACAAGGGAATAGCAGTGAGTTCAGGGAAATTCCAGTGTTGAAGGTAGGTAAACAAAAGCCGAAGAATATTAAATCTGATTTATTTTGTTTATCTTTTAGGACTTTTATAATTTGACTGTGCACAAGCTTTGCCTAGGTCTTCTTTTATAGCATCCAAATATCTCACTAGTATCTCTGCATTTCCCAGGTGGGAAAGGAACATTATCTTCAGTTTATAGAAGTGAAATTGAGAGATGCAGGTTGGGTAAAATAGCTCCCTAAGGCTGCCTATGAAAACTTGGGCTGGAATTTGGACTGTCATCCCACTTGCTGCAAACTACTGAGCCATCTTTTTTTGCAGTCTGAATTTTCAGAGTATTTTCTAAACAAAGGAAAAGAATACAAACCTTGCTTTCGGATGACAAAGAGTAATTGTCTTCTTAGGTAACAGAAACTTGGTGGCCATAGCATGCCAGTTTTTATTGAGCAAATTTCCACATATCAATCACTGAGAAACCCTCTGTAGTGGATCCGTGGAATGTTATAGTCCAGGATCAAAACCAAACTTACTGCCATTTGAAAGGGTCATATTAAATATTTGGTTTATATTATGTGTTACCTAAAGTATTAATGATGTATTTAATAGCTGTTAAACTAAAGCCAACAGAAGCAGTGAAGAAGATACCCTGACATATTACCCAGAAGAGCAAGGAGGAAAAGACTCCAGGGAGAAGTATTTCAGTAAGAGCCTATTAATTAAAGGTGTTAATTAAAGGCACTTAGACAAAAGAATTTCATCCAGATAGATGTATGGGGAATGTAGCATTTAGCAAAAACTTGCTGATAGTGTCTCCTTCAGTCATGTCTGCACACCCGGAGTCTTCTCTCTTAACAAGGAAGGAGAAGAGTAGCAGATGTTTTTATACTCTTAAGAGTTGTTGAAGAAACAAAAAATACCTGAAAGAGATAGTAAGTGCCCATAGATCCACAGAGAGAAGGAACAGGAGTCCAGGGACTAGTCATTTTTGTTTGTCAACAGGCCAAAACCTAAAGGGATTAGCCTGCAGCAAATTAGATTAAATATCAAGGAAAACTGTGAATTAGTCATAAAGGGAATATTGTAGAATGAACATCAGTGAGACTAAGGCTAAACGTCCTAAAGCACAGCTGGAGATGGTTTAAGGTCATTTTAAGTCTCCCATCACAAAAAGGATAGTGCAGCTTACTAGGAACGGGCTCCCCTCACGTTCTAGGCATGTGAGGTCTTTTGAACCTCAGCGAGGGTTTTCGTCTCCCTTCTGCAAAGTGACTGTCTGGTCGAGTAGCCCTCTCTCCTCCTTCATATTTTAGCCCAGTGGCTGTACGCTTCTTAAGAGGCTTTCTCATTAGCATCTGAGGAAAAGCAGATGTCTGGAAATGTGCCGTTCTCCCTGCCTTGCTGGGGAGGAGGTGGAGATGTTCATTCACAAAGGCATGGTATTTTCTGCAAGACAGCAGAGTAGTCGCAATCTGAGCTTTTTTAAAACCAGGGTTTTGAAGACAAGGCCAAAATAATACTACCCCACGAGTAAAGAAACCCAGCACAGTGACCGAGAAGTGCTACACTGACCAATCCTTTGGAAAGAGCCACGTCGCTCCTTCCCAAGCGATGTGCTTCAGCCCTGAGGTGACTCCTGTTTATCTCTGCTGGCAAGGCTGCAGGATCGCCTGCTCAGCTCCTCAGCGGCACCACAACACCGCCCACGTCCCCGTCTTTGGGCTGAGCAGAGAGAGCTCATTGTTTTCATCACTCCAAGGGTGTCCTGGTGGCAAGCAGGCGATGGGCGCCCAGGCTGTCCCTCGCCCCGGGGATTGTGGAGCGGCGCTGCACGTCTAGCGCCGGAGTGCACTTCCTAATGCACTTCCTAATGCCGGAGTGCCCTCTAGTGCTGACAGCACGGTGCGGCTCCTGCCCGGGGCAGCGGCGCCCCAACATGGCACCCTCGGCAGGGCCTCAGCCCGCACCCCAACATGGCACCCTCAGCACGTCCTCAGCCCACACCCCAACATGGCACCTTCAGCATGGCCTCAGCCCACACCCCAACATGGCACCCTCGGCATGGCCTCAGCCCGCACCCCAACATGGCACCCTCGGCACGGCCTCAGCCGGCACCCCAACACAGCACCCTCGGCATGGCCTCAGCCCGCCCCCCAACATGGCACCCTCAGCACGTCCTCAGCCCACGCCCCAACATGGCACCTTCAGCATGGCCTCAGCCCACACCCCAACATGGCACCCTCAGCACGGCCTCAGCCCGCTGGAGCGCCAGTGGAAGCAGGATAGCACCCGTGCTGCACGTCTGCCTTGGAAAGAGGTTCATCACCCACCCACCCCTGTGCAAGAGGAGCCTGGGCTGGCCATGAGTGCTCCTACTTCTGCCACAGGACATTCCTGTTTTACCTTACTTTTCCATAAAGCTGTTCAATACGGAAGGCACAAAGTGATGGGCAACCCATGCTTGGAATATTCGTGGCAAATAAACCCAAACTATTTTAATTTATGGACAGGGTTTTATTTAAACTCGTTGGAATCTGAAGAGCATATTCACTAAATGTGAACAGGGAAGCTTGCTCGTCGTAAGGGTGACACTGTGTTGCTCAGCAATTTGTGTACCTGGGACTGTTTGACTTAAGAGAAAATTATTGGCTGCATGTGATGCAAACGGACTTAAAACAAAGACGGAAAAGATTTTTAGTTCTTGTCTAGCCCCACCTCCTTTGTCTTGTATTTTAACTTCCCAGATGGGAATTTTATTTTTAAAATTACAAATGCGAGGCAGCTTTATAATACTGGTTATTTCCAGGTGACTCTTGATGCCAGATCTCATCTTTTCAATATCTAAGTCTCCTAAATTATTATTAGAATTAAGATGAAATTATCTACTTTGCATTAGGTCTGGTGCTGGAGAAGTATTGCCAAACCAGCAAGTCTATTCGGGACTGCAGGGCAAAAAACCCACGTGACATGCCACTTTTGGAACATGCCACATCTGCTCTTAGCAAGTCATTCACTGTGGGTTTGAGTTTTCTTTTTGAAGAAGATACCACTACCAGTTCTGACTGTTGTGGAGATAGACTTGGGATGCAGATGAAGGTCCTGTTGTGGTTTGACACACAGGAAGATGGCATTATAAATAGGCTCAAGAAGCTCAAGAAAGCAAGTGACATGCCTGTTGAACCCAGATGGGGCCTTCAGAGAAGAGCCTGGGTGAGATCTTTTGAGAAAAGCTTTACGTCTCTTCTGAAAAGATTTGCCAGCACTGAATACACTGCTCCTTTAATGACTGAGGAAATTACTGACAACGTCTTCAAGCACTTCTCTGGTAGGAATTTCCATTTTGTGTTATCTTCAGAATTAGTCAATCCACGTAATTCCATTTGTCACGTTATTCACTGTTGTGAGGTCTGCTTCTGCAGTAGCCATCATTTGCTACTTCAGGTAGTAACTAAGGAACCAAGACATGGTTGTTTAGCAGGGCTACATCAGAGGGAAGAAATCACTTATGACTAGATGAAGACATAATATTTACCCTCCCTGAGAACTTGCTCCCATCTGTGTCTTCAGTATCAAAGTCTACCTGAAAGATTTTTTTAGTTTTTTTAGGAAACACTTTCTGGCATTTGAAAAAATATGAAAAAAACCCAAATAAACTGCTCTTGATATAGTTTTCAAACATGACATCTCACCACATATTTCATCTCTTTAGCAGCAGAAGATAATTGCCTCAAGAAGATAAGAGCCTCTTGGGGAAGAAGGCCATCAAACTGGTAATAATCATGATGAATATGAGCATGCTATTGTTGAATTAAAATTGAATACTCTTTTTCCTATGTTTGAAATACCTCACATTAGATTTCTATCTAATCTGTTACTTGGAATAACAGAGGGAAACTACATCTTTTGCACCTATGCATGACAGCATTTATTTTTGATGGCGGACCCGTAATTAACCAAGTGATGTATTAAGGGAAGGGACTTTCGAAGAATGGCTTGGATTAAGTTGTGAAATACTGAAGCAGCTTCTTAAGATATTTTTCTTTGGCTTGCTCTAGAATTTCTCCAACAACTAAAGGTTATTTTAAGTGTTAAGAAGTCTAGTGGCTTGTGAAACTTGTGGAGAAATGGCAGCTAGGTGAAGTGACTCAGAAATCAGTTCACAGATTCCTATTGAACTGAATGTTTAACCTACTTAAAATAAAAAAAAATTGCTTTGTATTTGGTTATTTTAAAACAAACCCCAAAATGCTGTTTCACTTCGACCTTTTTTTTTTTTTTCATATGCCTTGCGATTTTTTGGCATATGAAAAATGCCAAAAACTGACAATAAAGCTGAAGAAGAAAGCCAAGGAGGCCTCCAGAAGAACTTATTTGGTGTGGCACAATGATGCCTTTTACAATTGCTTTGCAAATGCTCTTCTTGCAACAGTCTTGTTTATGCAAAATTCTGGAAAAATAGCAAAGTGACAAAACCAGAAGCTTTGTTCAAGTATTTCCCTTTTATTGAGTGATAACCTCATTAACTGAAGTCAAGTGCTTCTGTGGAAAGTGTGTCAGTCTGTACAGGCCTGTAGGAAAGAAAGGCTGAGGTCACTAAATCATTTCTAGGGGCTTTGGGTATGTTCTGTGGATGGCAGTGCTGTAAAAATGTTGATAATTAATAATATTTCCAGAGGAAGAGCTTTAAATTGCTCTGTTATCTTTAGCATGTGGTGTCCCCAGATTTCTGCTCATGAAGTTTTTGCTTATGAGCTGGCCCTAAAGCATGTACAGACCAGGCAAGCTTTCTCTAAAATTTCTAAAATGCTGCTGCAGACCTAGTTTTGTGGATGTTATTTACTTGTTTTGGACATCTGGAGTGTCATGAAAGGTTTGTTTTCTTTCTCCGAAATGATGTGGTTCAGGACTTCAAAAATAAGTGGTATGCAAAGTTTTACTTCCAAATATAAAGATTAAAAATGCTGAGCAGATTCATTTGGTTTCAGAGAGCTCAGTGCTTTAGAAAAATCAAAGTATTTTTAAACCTAAATTTAGACACTTGCATTAAAAAGCTCTGATGAGTGTTCCAAAGAAATAAGTTAATAGAAATTAATTATCACCCTAACACTTAGCCTTAAAGAAAAGTATTTTGAGTAATAAGAAATCTGGTTTAAAAATTCCTACAGATAAAGGTACTTTAAAGTGTGAAAATTATTAGAAACCAGTGTGAAGGCCACCTGGAATCATTTCTTGACAGAAATAGGTACAAGAAAAGCAAGATGGTAAGAGCAAACACCCCAGAAGCAGTGGCAAGGCTCAAGTGGTTTTTCCTAAGCAATCAGGAGTTCTTCAAAAATTATAGTTTTGCTCAACAGAATGAAATAGAGGACAAAAAGATGAGTATTCAGAAATGTGGGAAACCTGGGAAACACAAATAACCAGAGATAAAGAAGACCAAATAAAGCTTAAGTCTTCAATAAAATGAAATCAGAAAACCTGCGTGAAAACCTGTAAATTTGCTGAGCTGTAGACAAGGAGAATGGGTACTGCAGTATAGTGAAAGGTTTCTCTCAATCTTCACCATGTGAATTAATAGTAGATATATTTTTCTGAAAGCTGTTTTTTATAAGGAACAAAAGTAAAGGATGTTATAAGATCAGGGTGCTGACGTGGAGATACTGAAATAATATTCAGATATTTTTAATCCATATTGTGTTTCATGTGATAAATCATAACTTCTGTATTAAAAATAAAAAACCCCACCTTGAATAAGTTAACAGAAATCTAGTAAAGAACAGGATGGCATTTAACTAGGATTGTAGTTAGAAAATTCTTCATCCCTCATTAGAGGTATGACTGAGGATAATAGGTTTTCGTGGAAGAAGAGCTGAATTGCTGCACCATCCTGACTGAAAAACAAGAAAACCTCACTCAAGTGGGATTAAATGGTTAAATCTTAGTAAGGGAAAAGGTTAATACTAAAGTGCCTCTGGCTTGCTCTCTACACACACGTGTTTACGTGTATATTTTTCTTGCAAAGCAGGTGAACACTGAGATGAAAAATATGCAGTAGGCAAAGTGATCAAGGTTAGCTTGGATGAGAGATGACTGAGGGATTTGGAGGAACAAAAGCAAGCTAAAGCATGGTAGAGTGTAAGCTGAAAAATATCCCTGAGTAATGCAAGGGAAAGAACATGGAAAGAATAATTGGAAAAAAATAGCTTCAACTACTCTGGAAAAAGGAAGAACAAAATGTTATTGCTATTTTAAATGGATGACAAATTAAAAAAAAAAGTTAGGTATCTTAAAAGAAAAAAAACAAACAACATAAACAAAACCCAAAACCCTAGGATAACAAATTCAACAAATCAAGAACAACTCCCAGTCACAGTTATGGGTGATATTTTACTGTTAGAGAAGTAAGTGGAAGAAAATATCCTGCTGACAACTTTAGTGTTAAGAATTCACTTGTTTTCATTTATAGTTATGCTTTAATCACAAGGATATTAAAGTTGAAGACCAACTTCATCACGCAGCTGCATTAGAACTGTGGTTGTTATGAATTTTACCCAGTGGAGCACTGGTCCAGTCCAGCATTATTATTCTTCTGGGAAAGAAAGCATTTGGTAAAAATCAATTTAAAAAAAGGGATCCTATGCAAACATGTCATAATTAGAAATGCTCAGTGAAGGTTTATAACAAATATATTGAAAGGCATGGAAAAATTTATTAATCTGTCACTCATTTTTCATGACAGGATGACATCTTCATTCACTATTTATCTATTTTTGAACTTAAGTGCATGGGTTTAGTTGCATTTACCATATATCTATTGTTTGTTAAAACTGCTGTGTTTATAAATAATTGTGTAATTTAATATTTGTAAAGTGTGAGTTTTACAGAAGCACAGCACCCTGGTAGCTGTCACTAATATTACCTTATAAAGCAGATAATATAAAGTGCTTTAATTTATTTTTAATGTAATAACCACAAAGCTGTAGGTGTGGAGCTGAATGCAGTGTCAGTGAGTCATTTCAGTTCCCCAGTGATTTGTATCATCTCTCTGTTCAATACTGATCCCTTGCCAGGCTGTTGGCTTCACTTCACAATATGTGGCACAGCAGACACAGCACAGAACAGAGCTCTCAGTGAACCAGCTCCTACCAGGGGAAAAAGTGGGCACAGTTTTGGCCTTGATCTTGCCAATATCACAGCCTTGGGATGTAAATGTAGGCACTAGGTGGCTTTCTTCTAAGACATCCTTCTGAACAAGAAAAGGAGCATAGCTACCAGGGAGTTTGAGAGAGCAAAAATGGCTATTGCATTTCAGCTTATGCAAGAGAGAGCTCACACCTTCCTCTTTGTCTTGGTGTTGCAAGAATAAGAGTTACAAGTTCAAAAAGAGAAAATGTCAGCATATGTTGCCACTCTCAGACTCTGGGAAAGTTGTCAGTGCTCTCTAGAGAACCAGTTCCTTTTGGTCCCTTTCCTCCCTGCAGAACAGCAGCATCTGATGCCAGTCAGCAGAGAAATGATGCTGCTGTTCTTCTTCACCAGGCGAGAGCAGTGCTTTGGGGAAGGGGGCAAAGATAGCAGAAGAGGAACTTGTTTATCTTAACACGCATTTCAGACTGCAAGTTCATCAGCATAATGGCATCCACTTTACAGGTTTGCATTCTTGTAACATTTGTAAGAACTCCCAGTGTGCATTTTTTGAACTGATTTCAATTAGTTGGAAGCTCACTGTGTAGGAAACCCAACTCCTCATGAAGCTGAACGATGACACTTACAGAAGTCATGTTTTGAGAGAGGTGTTTTGCTTCTAAAATTTTCAGTTTCTGCTTAATATAATATCTAGCACAGTACAAAGGTTTTTATTCTTTTTAGGGCTTGGAGGATAGTCTGTGGGGTATAATGTACTCTTAGCTACCAAAACAAACCACCTCACTGCTTCTGAGGAGAAGCTTGTAATAGCACCATTTGTTCAAATACTGAAATAAAAGTGAAGCAGTTAATCTAAGAAGTTCTGACAGACAAAAAGCAGTAGCAATAAAAGCTAATTGTCTGTTAGCTCCAGGTATATTTTTATTGAGTGTTTCAATCCTAGCCTAGAAGCATATATTAAGAAAAGACTCTGCGATTTTCAGAGATCAAGCAGCAAGCAGAGCAGGCTGCAGTCTCATTTCTCTCTTTACTTTCCTTCCCAGCCCATCCCTCCCTCAGCTGTCTGCTTCCATTTCAAGGGGCTTTTAAAGCCTTCGCTACTGAAGCTCTTCTCAGTAGCTGACAACCCACAATAATAAGGTGATTTCCTGATATCCCCACTTATATCTAGTGAAGCATAGAGTTAAGGAGGAGGTCACTGTAGCTCATATGTAGAAGGAAGAGGCAGCTCATTTTCACATGACTTTGGTTTTTTTCAGTTACAGAAAGCATTTTTTCTCAAGGTCAGCAGCAAAATCAAGACTTTCATTAATTACTTAATGTGCTTTTTGTACGGCACTTTAGACGTTTCCTTGATAGGCAGAGGACCTGCAAATTTTCTGATATGCTTTTGTGTCTGATTTTGTTTAACACCGCCTTTCTGTGTTAAAGCTACATTTCATTTCTGGGCATCAAGAAATTAGAGTTTTTTTAAGATGCTCCAAGTCATATTCTATCTTCCGTGGCTCCATCCAATCTGGGTTTCTGTCAATGGAGCCTTCTCACGTTTTCCACTAATTTGTTTATTCACCCAGCAACAACAAAAGCCACAGACTTCAGTGACTTTAAGCTCTAACCTCTATCTTGAAATATTTCATCAGGGTTTTTCTGGTATATGTATACTAATAATTAATAATAAATCAATATTTTGGTATTGCACTCCAGTAATGGAGCATGACCAGTAAGACTGTGCACAAATGAAAAAAAAAAAGTTATTTTCTATTTCAGGTTTTATGAATCAGATAACCTTTACTAGACTGAAGATGGGAAATGAGTTTTCCCTTTAAAAGACTCTTTGTCATAACCCACATTGATCAGCACTGTTGTGGACATACTGTAATTAGTTATTTTTATCTAGCACGTGGCAGCAACTTGTGCATCACTGCTGAAACCATCAACTGAGCTATTAAGAAGGAAGACACACTTAGTAATCCCTGCAGTTCTCATCGCAGCAGGGCTAAGTCTAACAGTGATGTTAGTAGTATCAGCACTGAATTTCAGTGCTTTTTATTACACTGGCCTTGTTTCATTAGAATTCAGCATTCTTCAGGCTTCTGACAAAATGTATACTTCATACTTTGCAAATTCTGTTGGCTGTTGTGGGTGGACTGGTGTGGCTAGAAGACCAAGTGACAGTGTTCACAGAACAGAGGGGAAAATCAATTTAACTTTATAATGTAAGCACTTACTGAGGCTAGAGATTAAACAATCGAGGCAGGCTCTTCTGTCTAGCATGACAGGGGGATCTGAAAGCAGAATAAGATACAGAGGAAAAATAGAGGAAGCAGCTGGAGTGAAACGCCATTTTTGTTAGGCAGGAAATCAATAATCTTTGATGGGCAAATCTTATACAAACCTTTATTCTGGGCCTGCTATATTAGGAAATTGCAAAAGAAGAAACAAAAGCTTATTACTTGGAAAAATCCAACCTGTGGTTGTGCATGTTTACCAAGCTGAAGGAGTGCCTGGAATCATTCTTTTGCAGAAGAAAGGCACGTGAGGAGGATTTTGCTGGTGAAAGCTGAAAACATACTCCTCTGGGAATAGAAAACACATGGATTTGATCACACCTCTTTTCCTGCTTCCAGATATCTATGTTTGCCTGAAGAATGCTACTCTCCCTGGGGTAGCTCAAAAAACCAACATGGTCATTAACTTTTCCAAAGATAGCAGTTGGGGAAGCAGAAGCTCAGGCAGTGCAGTGGTTCGTTCCTTATGTGACCTTGGGGAGTCCCTGGTGCATCTCAGAAGAAGGTCATTTCAGGAGATGCAGTCTGGTGGAACCAGTGGGAAATGAACCCTAGGGAGCAGCTGGATTGTAGGAATATGTTTTCCAACCTGCTTGCTCAGATTGCAGCACTGCCAATCCCAGATGTTCACAAATCACAAGAAAAGCCTGAGAAAGGCCTGATATTGGTTAAAAACATAAAACTCCGATTTTAAAAATAAAATAAGTTTAGGGTGTGGTTTATTACCTTCAGGTTTCTTAGCCTTTAGGGTGCACTTGAGTCATGTTTTTAAGTTTCTCTTTGCTACTATGAGATCTAGGAAACTTACTTAAAACCATAAGCCAAGATTGTCACCTAATCATTTGGCTGGGGAAGCTGAAAAATACAAACTTATGAGAGCAGCACTGACTGATGGGGCCATGCATATGGCAAATACTTGGGAAAGAGTATTCTCTTGGAGAGGGAGGGGAGGCAGCCTGGGAAGGGGGTGCAGCAAAAAGGTCTGGGAATTCAGTGTGGATAAATGTTGAGAGGAAGGCAGGGGAAGATGGGCTCTTGAGGAAAGTGAAGTTGAACATACCAAATTCAAATTTGCAAAGGAGATGGGAAAATGTTTCCTACTATGAACTCCATCAGTTGGCCCCTGTGATTTCTGTTTACCGGGTGAATTTGCTTTCCCACAGAGACTATTCGGTTGATTTACAGAGACAGTATGCCAGCACAAGAATGTCACCAGCTCGAGGGAGGGAATCCTGCCCCTCTGCCCGGCCCTGGGGAGGCACATCTGGAGTGCTGTGTCCAGCTCTGGGCTCCTCAGGACGAGGGAGACATGGAGCTCCTGGAGTGGCTCCAGTAGAGGGTAACAAAGATGATGGAGGCACTGGAGCATCTCTCTTGTGAGGAAAGGCTGAGGGAGCTGAGCCTGTTCAGCCTCAGGAAGAGGCACTGAGAGGGGACCTCATCAGTGTCTGGGAGTATCTGCAGGGAGGTGCCAAGGGGATGGAGCCAGGCTCTGCTCAGTGGTGCCAAGCAATAGGACAGGAGGCAATGGGCAGAAACTGATGCACAGAAGTTCCACCTGAACATGAGGAAGAGCTTCTTTACTGGGCAGGTGACTGAGCACTGGAACAGATTCCAGTGAGAGGTTGTGGAGTCTCCCTGATTGGAGATATTCAAGAACCATCTGGACACAATCCCATGCCATGTGCTCTAGGATGACCCTGCTTGAGGAAGGAGGTTGGTCCAGACTCACTGTGGTCCCTTCCACAGTGGGTCATCTTGCCCATTCCATGATTCTGTGATTCTGTAATTGTTACTCAGAGAAGTGGGTGCTTGGTCTGAGCTGAGGATGATGAGTGACAAGTCCAGACTAAAACTAACTGATAAGAAGGTGACCTGTGGCAGCCCTAACTTAGCTTTTCAGCATTATAGTACAGTAAAAACCAATCTCTTTAGAGCCTGAAGAAAGAAAAAGAGCAACTGGACTGAAAAGATACAGTTTTAAGGTCATGAACATTTACATTTATCAATCTTTTAAAATACCAAGTCAAGACTGGAGTGCATGAAGGTGTTGAGAGCTGTGAATTAGCCTCACTTTAGCTGTGGGGTGCTTGCAAATGCAGTGCAGAAGTGTGGACAAAGCTGCCTCGCAGTTCAAACACAAGGTAAAGATTTTGGAAATTGCAGTCCTGCTGTCAACTCAGTCACCACTGGCACAGTGAATATACTCAGTGTGATGAATGTTATAGGTGAATGTAAGGAGCTACATATACAGACCTGAATCACTCTTCCATGTCCTTGACTGTGGAGCAAAGAAATGGCACAAAACATTCCATGAGGGATTTTCCTCACAATTCAGCCATCCCTGCCTCCTATCATAAATCCCTCAGCTGAATGCAGAAATTAACATTTGCATTTCTGCATGCTCTGTGGACTATTTGCTCTACCCAGTGTAGGGCATATAACTTAAAGGACTGGTCTCTGACAAGTAGAAGAAATAGTTCTTGCAAGTGGTGAATGCAAGCACAGCCTTCTGTCTCCTCTGGCACCTCAGGGGCACGTAGGCTCTAGCTGGATACTTCAGATAGCTACATCTGGGTGTGCAAACACCCTTTTTTTCTGTCCAGAAGCATCCTTGGGTGGCTCATGGTATACAAGCATGGAAGTTCTGTTCTGTCTTAGACGTTGTTGAAGATTACTCTCAAAAAAAAAAAATGAAGTCAAAAAGAAACAGAGCTTTTCCCCTCCCCCTGCAATACCTACCGCATTGGATGATGCTTTTGTTATGCTTACTGCTGTACTGAGCAAACTCCTTGCTGCACTGAGAGCTAGTTGGTATTTTGGGTTGGCTAGCTCATACTTACCCATGTCTTCAAAGACTCTGCAGTGATGCTGCATACTGAAAAAATTGTGCAGATTAGGCACTTTTGAAAATCCCATTTGAAGGATCACTTCAATATATTTTGTTAAGAAACTTGAAGTAAAATAGAACCATGAAATCAAAGCCAATCTGGCATTAATATTCCACGAAAGTAAAAGTGGAGCATTACAGACATCAAATCAAAATCGAGTCAACAAATTGACTGCGGCACTGGATCAGAATGAAACCAAATTGCCAACTTGATGAAAACGCAGTGTTTATGAACTCCGACGATCTATGAAAGCACGTGTCTACTTAGCCAGGAATTTCAAAAAGCACATTTTCTCAGAGCCAGACAGAAATGTAGCACTGAGCTGGGTTATTTTATGGTGAAACCACCATTTCAGAGCCAATTATCTAGCTTCCTTCTTCAGATCCTATTCCTCAGTAATAAGTAAATGCTACCCCCACCTCCCAAGTGCCATCATATGTAGTACAGTCTCAGAAAAGGATACTCCTAACAAGCAGAAGTTTGTCAAAAGTTATTTACCAGAAATTGCAGATGACAATTTCAGGTCTTTCAGGATCAAACAGGAGCCCCAGAAAATACAGTAAAGAGCAATTTTATGCAATGTTATATATAACTCCTAAGCTTCAGGAACTTTCCTTCCCACCTTTCTCTTTTTCAGAGAAATTTGTGCACATCTGGAAATATAAAGCTACATTTTAGCGCTAGGAAACTGAAGAGTATAAAAAGACCTGGATGTCTTTTACCTAACAAAATAAAGAAAAATAGATGACTAAGACAAATGAGTGTAACTGCCTGTTGAACTCTCTTACTCCTCCACACTTGCAGAAGAGTGGTGAGAACTACAGTTGAAGAGGGAAATGGAAGTGGTCACAACCCTATTTGAAATCAAGGGTTTCCTACTTTTGGAAAAGACCCATAAAATGCTGATGCCGCTGACTAGTGCTATAATTCCAAATAGCCAGAGTTTTTAGAAGATCTTAAATTTCACTCCTTTTCCAGCAATACAAGCTTCTGTCCTAAAGTCAAAGCATGTTTGAATTTTCAGATGTCCCTCAATCATATTTGTGGTACTTTCTTCCAAGGATGAGCCTTGCAATTTGGTATAACAGGGCTCAAATGCACTCTTGCACATCAAGTATCCTTTGAAAAAAAGCTTTTTAAATCACAGCAATATTGTGCTTTGAAAGCCGCAGAAATGGGTACCTTAATAGACTCCAATGCATCATATAGATATATATCACTAAACAGCAGGAGCACAGCTGACTGCTTTTGGGGGAACTGCCATTATCTTTGGTGAAGCAGAGGTTTCAAGATTGCACCATGCCATTATTCTATGGAGTGCTCTCAACATTCAAAAGAGGTTTTTTTAAAGTAGCTGTCTGGGAAAAATAAACTCCAGAACAGCTTGGCAACAAGTGGTGTCGATACTGTCTGTCAGAAAAATTAAGAAATAAAAATGTAATGTGTGTCTTATTGCCTCAGCTACATTTTAGAAGTTCTTGCTTTATGTCTTAGAAATGAACCAGACAGCTTCTCAGCAGGAATCTTTGTCTTCATATGCTTTATACAACAATATTTATCAATATGAAATTTACCATAAAATTTTACATTTTATATGCAATCTGCATATAAGCTATTTTTTTTCAAAACTGTATTTTAATCTCATATTTTCTCAGTATGATTTCTGAATTTGTTATAATTCTTGATCCTCTTGATTTTTATTGCCAGAGCCACTGCTAGATGTTAAAATGCCAAAGGACCAACACATGACCAAAGGGCCAGTATGATTCCTGCTTGAAACCTACTTATTTGACATCATGTGTGCCCAATTTTCAAATGTAAATTTCTGGGTGTTTTTTTCCATTTTTATTTTGTAGGGTAGACAACATGCTGTCAACACTGTGGAAGAAATTGTGCATCTCAAATTCTCAGCCTTCTAGTTAGCATGGGCAAACACACACTTGCTTCTCCCTTTGAACAAGTTATTACACCACTGACTCATGGCTCCTGTCTATTTAACTGGGGTGACAATAACAATTTGTCTCATAAGAACAACTGATTTGATATAAGAGATTTAAGGCATTGTGCATTTCCCATTTTATTAAGAGTAAAATTAATGTCTAGATCTTAAGGGTTTTTTTCCAGTGGATATATGTGTATGTGTATTTTTTTTCAAAACTGTGCAGAACACTAGAGAGGAGGGTGACGGAAGAAGTGTAAGGAGAATTTGTGCCCAAGCAAGAGTAGATGAAGGAGAATAAACTTTGAGTCAGTAATTTTCATTCTAATAAACTTTCTTCAGAGTTAGGAAAGAGTGAGGTTTTCTTTATCTCTTTATTTAAGTGAAAACTCAAGATTAAAGTCAGCCAGTAAAAGAGAAGCCTGCCTTCACAGATCTTTTGATTATGATAAATTTTATCAAAATTTAACTTCCACATTGAAGCTCTTAAGCTGAGTTTACAGTTAAATTTAAGTTAGAATGCACTGGAATGTTAAGAAATGTTAAATATAAAACCATCTCCAACTTAGAGATCCCACAATCTGGAATTGTTTTGAGGGCAAAAGGGCAAAATTCTGAGATAATATCTGAGATAATTGGAAGTTTAGGATTGCCTCCAACTCCAGAACACCATTTTTATATTTTAATAAAACTTGAGTTAGTCTCTTGCTTTGTAGAGCTTAGCTGGAAAAAACCCCAAAACGAAACACAGAACTATGCCTATATTGAGTCTTAAGGTTACAAACATGATGCTGTTATTTCTCCTGCATAAAGTTTTGCAAAGGAAATTGCAGTTGTGTATAAAATGCTTGTTCAAAAATAGTTTTCAATAGGGGAACATCCTAAGCTTAAATACAGAGCATCAAGTTAAGTTGGAGCCTTCAGGTTAGCTTTTTTGGAATGAATTTCCTCTGTGACAGAGAGAGGCAGCTGAGATGAATGCCGAGTAGAAGCTCTCTTCCCAGTCTGTGATCCCAGAGATCACAAACTAAAAAAAATGGGATCATATTGTAAGCTCTCAGAGCCTTTCCCTAAAACTGCAGTTATATTACATATTTTAATAAATGCATAATTTCCGTAATATGTACACCTAATGAAAGCAAAGGCTAATTCCAGTGCTTTCTACCTAACAGAAAATATTTCCTGTCTGTTTAATAGCAGAATTCAGCAGATATTTACATCAGTTGATGCTGGTGGCCTGTTTCACACTGGCTGCAGTGAGGACTGGGACTGATTTTTGTTACTTTTAATACTTGTCTTTTTATTCAGCAGAAGGCACAGAGATGAGCTTTCTTTTTGATGAGAGAGCTGTGAGTTTCTATGAGAATTAAACCTCCGGTCTGGTTGTCTCCTACCTCCTTGTACCCCCATTTGTTTAGGTGTTGCTCACATCATCCTTCTGATCAGAGAAACAACACTTGCAGTAGTTACTCAGGTTTTAAAGTATTTCCTTAGGAGAGTTCTATACTACAGATTCACAAGCATTTCCTTAGTTTGGAGGAGGGATGTCAATCAGCAGCACTGCTACTTTATCAACTGCTCCTATTTCCAAAATCGCTTCTATTGTTACAGTCTGACAAACTACCCAAAGAGCTGAAAGAATTGCTGGCTGCAGGGGCTAATTCAGCTCCTTTTTGTGGTGTTTCATTCTTTCGCCCTGCCATGATTACTGTCCTATTTTTTTTTTCCACGGTTGCTAAATCACCAACTAATTACGTATTATCAAAGCTGCACATAACAGTGGAGTTTGTCTCGAGGTTGATGTACATAAAAACAAGCCAGGTGAGTGAGTCAGTCAGGGCACAGATGTGCCGCTCCACCTGGTGCCTGTGTTAGCACTTATTCACGCCTTCCTTTTGTTCTTCCGGGCTCCTTTTGCTTTTTACTGCACAGCTAGAATAGGTACTGACTGCTGCATTATGTGTGCTTTAATGGTTTTTTATTATTACTATGGGAGTACAAAAACACTCATAAAGGTTTATTTTCTTTCTGGCAAAATTTCTCAGTAATGCAGTAGCTTCTTTGTTGGGGAACTTTAACCTTGGAGAATGTGACAAAGATTACTAGATGCCCACTTAGTTTCCTAGCTGCTCAGGCAGTTATTTGGAAGAAATGAAAAATCCCTAAGCCTCCTTCCATGCTGGTATGAGTTCAACAGTCTGCAAATATCAATGTAGAAATTTTCATGCTTATCCCTTGAGAAGTCTGTGCACATATGGTATTCTTTTTCAAATTATTTAATTAAAGCTCATGAAATCTGGAATGCTCACTTCCAAGAACACCTACCAC
This sequence comes from Nicator chloris, assembly GCA_013400495.1. Lineage (NCBI taxonomy): Eukaryota > Metazoa > Chordata > Aves > Passeriformes > Pycnonotidae > Nicator > Nicator chloris. Next base: position 35,812 of record WAAE01003248.1, read on the forward strand.
ATTAAATCAAAATCCCCAGGTTGAAACATGGAGGGATTTTAAAAATAGTAATTTACCTCTCCTTTCTGTATTCTTCCCCCCTCTCCCCCAATTCCCTCACCTCTAGCAACAGTGAGAGACCTAAATTCTCTTTGGCAATTTACTCAATTGCACAAGTGAACCTGTGCAGAGATAAACCTCTGCAATACTGAAATATGGAGGGTTCTACCTTACATGTTAACTATTTTTTTTTTTTAATATAGAGGTAAAAGTGAAGGTTTTTGTTGTCTGCAGAGTCTTGTTCATGTCAGTAGGTAGAAATTCTAAATTTTCAGGTCTCGATGTGACCTGACAGCATTCCTTCTATGTCTGTTTAGTACTTGGTTGTTGAGGAAATATACAACAAGGGAAGAGAGAGATTACCCACTCTGGGGTAGCATGTTGGGAATTGCCTACTATATTCGGCTGCCACTACTAGAAAAGAGATACTGAGCTTGCCAAAGCACACTGCCTATAATTATTAAACCTGTCCATTTGATTTCTGTTTTGAACAAATGGGGGAAAAAAAAGCCAAAATCAAAGAAAAACTCCCACCCTTGATGATGAGATTGTAACTATTTTTCAGAAAAATGTGATTTCCTTTGCTAAGATGCTTACCTTGGTACCTGAGTGCATGGGGAACAAGTCCTGGATTTTCACCGGGCTGTTCTCAAAGGAGCACGAGGAACGTGTGGAGCTATTTCTGGCTTTGTAATGAACACCCCCAGCCTTCTGTGAGAAGGTTGTTCTACCACAGCCCCTCTCTCTGCATTATGGGCTGGCAGGTTACCATATAGCCTACAGCCCTGTCTGTGGTGTGCTCTACCTGGTGGACTGCTTCTGTAATAACCAAACCAGCTCACCAAGACATGGGCTCAATTTCTCCCATTTCACACGTGGATTCAATAACCTCTGCCTTGTGCTGTCTTTCATGCACGGTCAGAAAGGATCGATGTTTTTCAGCTCCAGCCTTTATAACTCAAGTGTGTTTTAAAAGAGAAAACATGGAGCCAGGTAGCCACATCTGCTCTCTTGCCAAAACTGCTCCTGATGTTCATATGGACAGGCCGAACCAGGCTTGAAATAGGTGATAATGTAACCATTGCTGCCAGGGCTGCCTGCCTGGCACTGCTTCAAACAGGGGTCTAAAGACCGGCTCTGTTATGGTGCACACAAGCTTTTGTCACAAGCAAGTAACAAAACCTCTAGCTACATTTGTAGGGTTATATCCATAAATACAGGAAAAGGCAAGTCATTGGAACCTCGCATTTCCACAGGATTCCTCATTCCCCCCGCCTTGTTTCCCCTTTCAAAGTGTCCCTCTGGAAAATATGCGGCTAATTGCAGCTTGTCAAATTACTGGGGAACTTCAGATAGCTTAGGCAATTAACAGAAGTTTCATTTTGATTACTTTGTGCAAGTTTTGTACAGAAATGATGCTCTGAAGACTCGTTTTAGGGAGAACACTATTATATCCATATAGGTGGCAATTTCTCTCTGATACAGTAACTTTTGGTTTCAGTGAGGAAAACTCCATGACTGCCTCTTCCAGCAGTGAGGTCTAATGATTCTTAAAATGGAGGACCCTTAAAACTGGGATGTGAGAAGTAAATAACTACCTACAGTTATAAACAGTTCTAACTGTAGAAGTAAAGGCACCATTAAAAGCTGTAAACAGAGGGTTCTACTACTGATTCTGTGTGCTGTAGCCAGAAGGACCCATTTGGTTGAATGAACCTGGCAGTGAAAAATGCCGCTCTACAACATTCACCTGAAAGTGACAGCCCAGAGAAAAAATAGGTTCGAACTTGCATTAACAGTCCTTGGATTATTTTCATGTGAATGGCAGGGTGAAATAATTTGTGATTGCAGATAATGCATGAAGCAATTACCAGAAATATGGTATTTTGGCCGAAGGAAATTCGTGTTCAGGCAATAATTTCAAATGTTTTAAATTCTACACTTCTGTAGTAGGTGACACAAAATCCTTTTTTGGTAATGATTATATCACTAAGTCTGTCCTTGCATGCCCTTCCTTGTTAGCTATTCAAGCATTAAAAAGATTTATTAACCTTGTCTTAGTTTCAGTAGCCTCTTTTTTTTCTACTTTTTTAGTTCGCAGTATTTGAAATCCAAAATGTTATGATTTTTTAAACCAAGTGCTCCAAGTAATAAACTGCTGCATTTAAGAATAAATACTTTGGTATTTACTCTTCTCACTTGGACCTGGCGAAGTCTGTACAGTTACAGAAACCCCAGCATTTCCATTCTTGGTCAGCCCAGTCTGGTTACTAACAATGAAGCTGATAATCTTAGATGTTCCAGAGGTATAAGCAAGGTATTTCAAGATGAACAGTGTAAAGCAATCCATTCTTTAATAATACACACACATAAGAATAATATGTGGATGTTTATTCTGAATTACTTTTAAACCTATCCAATGACTTTCTGAAAATTTGAAAATTTAAATTACTAAATAGACTTTCACCAAGCCTTGAAAGAAATTCTAGTCCAAAGGGGTAGCATCTTTCCTTTGTAGCCTGGAAAAAGGATATATTTAATTACTTTCTCTAAAAATCCATTATTAGATATACCTACTGCATATCATCTTTTTAATTTCTCTCTGTACATCTTTACAGTCTGTCTTCTTATGGATAGTCTTCCAGTTTCTTTATCCTTTCAAAGTATATTTTCAGAACCCTTCTTATATCTACCTTTTTTTTTTTTTAATAACATGAGAAATACAACATTCCATATACAACACTGAAAGAAAATATAATAAAAATGTCAGTATTTTTTTCTCATTCCCTGTGCTCTCTGCATTTTGCATCTTTTTATAGCTTCTGGGTTACACAGGTGACTCCCAGGTTTTGTTTTTTATTTTCGAATACTGCTACTTAGATTATGTGCATAATGTTTGACGAAACTAGAATCAAAATGAAACCAGAACAGAAACTGAAATCAGAGGAACAAATGAATAGAGCTGCAGTAAATGACCAGAGAAAAAATAAAGAGATCAGAGAACAGAACCCAGGCTTTTCTATTACTAATACCTTCTGGAATAAAAATAAATTTGCTTTCAGGAGACATGCCTCAAATCTTTTAGCTGGTCTAAATCTTTGAGCCATTGCCTCCATTGGGAGTGGGGAAGCTGTGCAGGGACGTGCACTGGACACAGCCATTTGAGCAGCTTTTCCAGCCTGAAGAATGACATATCTTCAGGAGAGAAGCAAGCTGCAGTTCGTCAGTTTGCAGGGAGAGGAAAGCCAGGGGTGGCCTTTGCCTCAGCTAGATTTTTACATGACTAGAGGTGGCAGCAGTTTCCAGCAGCTGGAGGGAAGGTGCCGGTGGGAAGCCTGGATGGTGTGGGCTCATCTTCTCTGCCACCATAGGCAGCTTTGGAACACACCCAAATGCGGCTCCGGTACAATTGCAGTGTTTACTCTTGAAGGGAGCCAGTGACAATTCACATGCCTGAGGTTGTGGAGGTCTGATCGGTGGAGAGAGTGCTGCCCCAGGCTGTGTCCCCACCACCACCATCCCAGTGGTCACAGCTGTGGGCTCCTTGCCTTGGGCTGGGGTGGACCATGCCCACAGCCGTGGTGTGGTGCGTATTGGTGTAAGTCGGCACCATAGGGCACTCCTGAGGCACGTTCTCAGTGAGCCTGCGAGTGTAACCTTCAGCACTGTCTGCAGTGCTTCCCCTCCTGGAAGTGTGGGCAGCTCCGCATCTTGGGGTGAGCCTGGTAGCCCTACTTTGCACAGCTCCATGTTGATGAACTGGGGAGCTGGGACTGTGATCTGAGTCCTCCTGCAGCTGGCCTTCATCAGGAAAGAAACTCTGTTTTGGGGTCAAAAATGTGAGGTCACTTATTTCAGTTTCAGCCTCAGAGAAATGCAGTGAGCTTGCTGAGCAGCACACAGGGCCTGGCACTTTACTGCTGCCCTCGGGAGGACACTTTGGGGTGGTGGGGGAGCTCCGGCAGTTCCAGGCTTTGTTTTCTGGTACTGTTTGGGGCAAGGCTGGCATTGTGGGGTCGAGGGGAAACTCTGGTCCTTGAGGCAGGAGGCTGCCTTCAGCCTACAGAAAGGGAGGTACAACATGTGCCTACTGTGCCTGCAGCACATGGGAATAGAAATGTGGGAAATCACACACAGAATCACAGGATATCCTGAGCTGGAAGGGACACACAGGGATCACTGAGTCCAACTTCTATGCCTGCACAGATCACCTCAAGAGTCACACCATGTGCCTGAGAGTATTGTCCAAACTTTGTCAGTCTTAGTGCTGTGACCACACCCCGGGGAGCCTGTTCCAGTGTCCAACCACCCTCTAGGTGAAGATCTTAAAACCTCCGATGACACAGCTTCAAGCCATTCCCTCGGATCCTGTCTCTGCACTTCCCATAGTGGGGGAAGTGCAATGAAATCTCCTGTTTCCTCTTCTCTGAGCTGAACAAGCCAAGGGCCCTCAGGTGCTGCTCACACAGTTTCCTCTTGAGCTCCCTTGCCATCTCTGTTGCCCTCTGGATGCTCTCTAACTGCTCAATGTCTTTTTTACGTTGTGTCACCCAGCACTGCCCACAGCCCTGGAGGTGAGGCTGCCCCAGTGCAGAGCAGAGCAGGACAATCCCCTCCCTTGCCCGGCTGTCAATGCTGTGCCTGGTGCCCCCCAGGACAGGGCTGGCCCTCCTCGCTGACAGGGCACTGCTGGCTCATGTTCAACTTGCCATTGACCAGGACTCCCAGGTCCCTTTCCATGGAGTTGCTCTCCACCTTCTTGTTCCCCAGTCTGTATGTACCTCAAGGGTTGCCCTGTAAAAATTTAAGAATGCTCCTCCTACCCCAAATGGGACACTAGCATGAACTATAACAACACATGCTGTAACACAGCTGTCTGCCTCAATGTACATGGCATGCCTGGGTAGATGTTATTTCATGACGACCTGATACCATCTGTAAATTTTCTTTGGATAACAGGGTCGAGATCTCCCAGCTGTGGATGAAGAGCTGACAATATGTGCACATATTGCTTATGTGCAGTGGATGTGTTAAAGTGCTTTTTTCCCTCCCAGGAATGATGTAGCGTGACAGGGTGGGGATGCGATCAGTCACTGGTGTTACTGTTAGTTTTACAATAATGATCTTTTGATATTTGCTCTTAAACTCTGTCACATATTTTTATTCCATCTTCAACAGGTGTTAATCTCTTTGCAGAAACAGCTGAGCATTTGGCTTTGCTCAGCTGTTTCTAATCAGAGCCAAAGGCAGTCCTGAAGCAACCATAGTATTTTTCTTTTTAAATTGTCTATGCATATTTAAAAAGAAACACTGCGTTTCTGTGTGGATCTGGCTAAATGCATGACTTCCTCTGCCTCCATAATACCTGTTTAAAATAACGCAGAGCCAGCTGCAGCCCAGTTGCCCAATTTTGCTCTTTCAATACACACTGAAATGTCCAGGGGACAGACACAACTTAGGGCAAGAGCCAGCCAATAAGTCTCCCCTTCATTCCAATTTGCTGCAGGGACCCAGTGCTCTGCAAGGTGGTTGGGATGGATGGGCAAAGTCCCTGAAAGATGAGATCATCTATACAGTGGTGGTGGTGTCATGCACAGAGCAGGCAGCATCACTGGCTTTAACAACTGGAGGTTAACATTCAGCAAAACACCTCTAATATCCTTGGAAACTAATCACATGGAGAGCAAAGAATATATTGCATATCTGCCGTAGAAACACACTCTGGGTGCAGCAGCTCAGGTGATGTCTCTGCCTTGCTGAGCTTGCAACTGACTTTGGGGGTGCCACTGCCTCCTTTTCCTGACCATGGGTTCATCAGAGACAACCTTCTGGGATGGCCTTTTAGGCTTTGGCCAGTAGAAGAAACTTCATCAGGCTGCACCATGTGTTTATTGTCAGTATGCTGAATGAGCTTTGGCCCTCGATGTAACTAACAATTAATGGTTTTTATAAGTCACATCAGACATTCTGGTCCATCATGGACTCACATGTGAAATTTCTGCATTTGAGGACCATGTTGTTACAACAACAACAACAAAAACAACAAGAAGCCTGCTCTAGTAGAGGGGTGCTTGTCTATCTGTAGATCTCTTATTGCTTTACAAAGGAAATTCCAGAACATAAATCCTGGAAATTCACAGTAAATGTCAAACCTGGAAGAAATCCAAACACATACTGCTATTAAAATGCAGATACCTGAGAAATGCTATAAATTTGGCTTCCAAAGCAGAGAATACTGGTAAGCAGTCAGCTAGGCATTCCTTTCTACTGATCAGGAAGTATCCCTATTGAAAAACCTGGAGCAAGGCTATCTCAGTGAAATGGTTTGTGGTCCTGTGACAAACCAAATCCTCACTTCTCTCCCTTTCTCTCTGCAGCTACTCTGTCACTGCCATCTGAAATGCTTGCTTTCTTTCTTTCCTTAGTGTTGTAACCCAGAGCCAGTTCTGGTGGCTGCAGGGCCCTTGAGCTGTCCACAAGGGGCTGGGGAGAAGGAGGAAGCAGTGACCAGGGTGCAGGACGTCTGGCACTGCTGGATCACTCTGCCCTAAGGCCTGAGGGAATTTCTCTGTCATTCCCCCTTACCAGGTGTCCTACTTATAAAAAATAGCCTCCAGAAAAATCACAATAATAAATTGTGTGGTATATGTGTTACTTCTCAGTCTGACAGGGTGGTTTCAAATGGAGGGACTTAATGCAGCCCCAAAAACGTCTTAATAGCTACAACTATTTCTCCACATCTAGGGATTGTTTTTTTTTATACCAAAGAGATATGGATATAGTCAAAGCCCCTATATTTTTCAACTTTTATTTGACATATTTGAGAATCATCTCTATAATCTTTGTGTCCTATATTACATTGTGTTACAGATCTAGTTTTGTTAAAGAAGTCTTTTAATTTTTGTTATGTTCTGTCACACAGGGGGCTGTTTCATGTGAAGTGCAAGAAGGTGGCAGGGGGAGTATAAGATACTCTCAGAAAGCTCTGAGAGACAACTTAGGTGTCAAGACACAATTTGTAGTTAGAGCAGGAAATTTGGGGGGCTGTGCTAGAAGGGCTGCTCAAGGGCCAGGGAATCAGTGCATCCAGTATCAACACTGGAGAAGCCTGAGCTAATGCAGAACAAACTGGTAGGTAGCTGCAAGATGACAGGCTCTGGGTAGCAGTGTGGGAAGTACAGACCTCAGGGCAGGGCTTTTTTTGCCCTTGACTGTGAAATTTGCCCTCATCTACTCTCCGTGCATCCTCATTTACTCATGAGGATCATACTTACTAAGTCATTAGGTAAGGTCTTGAAGGAGAAGGGAGAGAAAGAAAACTGTAAGCTTTTGACAAATGCAGGAAGCAAAGAACACAACTGGGAAAGCTTTAAAGAATTAAACAATATTTGCTTTTTTCTTCTTTAAGAATGAAACTAGCCAGTCAAATTATTTTTTTTATCAGTGTAGATATTGAACAAATTGGCAAGAAATGAAAATGTGTCTCTCCAATCAAGGCTTTTTCAGCAGTATTACGAGAGCTGCTTCTGATCAAGTGCCAAAAGAAACATGTTACTTACTGTATGCTGTCAGAAAGAGAATTTCCCAATTCTTATTTTTGCTCAGATGTTGTACTTGCTTATGCTAAGAAAAGACATGAAAATTGAACACTGTGGAGAACACATAGGGTTACTATTCTACAATAGGCAGACCATTGGACAAATCAATATCTGAGTTTCTATTTGCTTTTTCCTCCTCTCCAGATCAAATACAGCTATTAATTAGTGTTATTTGTGGTACTGCTGCCCTTTGTAAAATATACTCATTAAAAATGCTTCTTGGTTCAAATGGTGCTTCAAAAATTGTTCTTAACTGCAGTTGAGTCTCTCTCTGCAGTGAGAGAGTTTGAAGCAAAAGTACATAATGTCCAAGAGGCAGTCAGAAAATAATAAATAGAAAAAGATTTATCTCTAGAACACGTGTAGCACAGTGACATTATTATACTTCAGGCCTAAACAATAAAATTAAGAAAATCATTAAGTACCTATTAGGATTACCTACAGCAGCTCTAGAGAGTTGGATACCTTGTTTAAAAAAGCACCATTATAAAACCACACCAAATTTCCCAGCTCAGACTGAAGTTCATTATGGGCTTTTTTGCACACACCCATCTGTGAGTTAAAATGAAGCCTTACTACACAACCCTTTGTGCTGGAGAGTGCTGGTCATGGTCATGCAACACCTCAGAACTGGGGCCGGGGGCAAATTCCCTGAAATCTGTTTCTTTACCACTTGAGCAGCTGTGTCGGGATGGCTAGACACAATGAAGTGCTGTACATAATTATTTTATCCATGGCTGAATGATGGCCAGCTTTGCTGGAAAGCCAACAGCTGTTTAATGGTCTATGGTCACATGCTGTACCAGTCTGTCGAGGGAAGGGATAAATACATAATCCAGCTGATGTCTTAGGTCACAGTTGAATAACCCAATTTGGAGTAAGTCAGAAGAAAGAAGGCATCCTGATGGGTTCATTTTTACCATAAAGCCTTTAGTAGCACCAGGGATGCCCAGGTGATGCCTTTCACCCAGGTAGCTTCTGAGGAGTGCAGTGTCTCAGAGCAATATTTGTGCTGAGCACTTGGCACAGGGCAGTTTAACAGCTGTTAAGGACACTCTGTGTATCCTTTTGAGACTCAAACATTTCATATATAATGTCTTGCACTGTATTTGCATTCTTAGCAAGGCTCATTGCTCCATGTTTTCATAGTAAAATATGTGTTCCCCAAAACTGGGCAGTGCTATAGGGTTTATTAAACATTTCCCTGTTGGTCTTGCCAGGAAGTCCTGGAAGGGATGTGAGTGAGTCACATCCACAGTCACCTTACAGGCTGGTCAGTGTGTGGGATGCCAGAAGGGACAGGGGCTGAGCCTCTTCCCCAGCTGCCAGAGGCAGGATGGAGAGGATGAGTAGGGCTGTCTGTTGACCTGTGGCTGCCACGGCCCCGAGGCTGGATGCTGCCCCATTCCCTGGGCAAGGGGCCAGTGGGGGACAGCCACTTGCATGCCCCACTGCACAGCATGGAGTTTAGGACTGCAGCCACCTTTTGGAGGTCTGTTTTGTTCTGATAATACTATTTTTTGCCTTTCCTGAATTCAGTCTTGTATTTATTCATATATCAAATCCTTTTCTTATGAACTGTTGCATAAATGACGTACATGAAAAGCCACAGCCCTCTGTCCCCGAGAACTTGAACTCCTTATGGCAGCTGGTGTCCAATGCTGCCATCCTCCTCCTCCTCCCCTTCTCCTGGTGTTGCATTTGGTTGTCAAAGCAAAGCATAGAAAGGCAGCCAAGTTGTGAACCCTTTTAACAGTGTGATGGATCCTACTTCTAATAAAATTTACTATGTCAGTAGAGCCTAGAGGAAGGAAAAACCTGACTTTCTTCTGTCTCTTCTCTTTTATTGCTACCTGTCCTGTCTCAAATTTCCTTCCAAAGTCTAATGGTTTGGATTATCCTCCAGTTCTTCTGTCCCAGAAGGTTCTGACTTTGAGGAAGGAAACTAATTTCGGGTACCTGTATGTGTTTCATTTACAAGGTGCAATGAGAGGCCCCACTATCAGTTTCTGATTCATGCTGTCAGATAGGATCAAGTCCTTAACATGGCTGGACTGAGGAGTAGGGCAAAACCAGGGTGCTTGAAGCTTATTAATTAATCTTCAACAAATGAGTATTCCAGAATAAAAATAAATACCCTACCATTCATAGAGTAGGATTCATACACCCAGAAAGTAGTGAAAATTCACCTTCCAAAATTGCCATGGAAATGTAGCATCTTGTGATACAGAGACTGTGTTTCTCATAAATTATTTTTTTAATTGGAACTGAGAAAGTTTATATTAAAACAACTTTAAGGCTAATATAGAACCTAGACTCATCTGTTCTCAGGAATATCTTTGAAAAATATTGACATCTCGATAATTTCCCATTTTGCTTATTATCAGCTAACACATATCAGAGTGATATCAGTGTGAATAAAATGAATAAAATATTTTTCTTGTGAGAGAAATTATTTAAAAATTATGATTGGTGGTTTAGAGTGACAAAAAATGGGAAAAGACAATTTTCAGCATTGTCATTAAAGAAAAAAATCACAGCATTTAAATAATATATTATTCTCCAAGGAAAATGTTAAGACGAATGGGACAAATAGTCCACATTTTGTAAAAGGAACATTTGAGATCTTTCGGTGTTCTACACTAGTTGTCAAAAATACTTCAAAATAATTTATCCTCTTTCTTATATTCTGTAGAGTGGGGTACTTCCTAGCTCTGTACTCCTGGTCCAGGATCCTGGATGAGAGGAAATGTGAAAATACAGGTTGTGTTTATCAGCAAAGAAAGCTGAGAAATTTGTCACCTGAGCAATGAATTACCTAAAAAAGAATTGACTAAGATGGTGTAGGACACTGCAAATGTGCATGCTGCTGTAGAGCTTCATGTCAATACAGGTATTGGGCTGCTTTTAATTGGATGCTGTATTTCTATAAGGGCCTGTGAAGGCACATCTTGTATTGAGATTGAACTCCTTTCCATTAGCATAAAAATGGATGACTTCTGATCTCTTTCATGCAGCGTACAGAAGCATTTTCGCAAAGCCCAGAATCCAGTCACTGAATCACAGTAACAAATAATTAGAAAAGGAAATGCCCTGCTGGGTTGTTCTTTCCTCTAAAAATGCAAATATATTTCCTGTGATACACATTTTTCTTGTGAAGTTCACTCTTGAATCATGCTTCATGACCATTTCATCATTTTCCTGTGCTTATCATCCCACAGATTCAACTAATAAGTGCCTCACTTATGTCTCATTAATCTTGGTTTTACCTCTTGACTGTATCCGTGTTATCATGTTCTCTAAGAATTAAAGAGAGCTGTGGGAAAATCTGTTTGCATCAAATGACATTTAGATTTCTCCAAAACTGCAAATGTAACATTTTTGAGGTTCAAATATATTTTTCTAACCTTTCATGTTTGTTCATCCTTTGAATTTTTTAATTTCTGATCAGGACAAGAATCTGAAATAGCAAAATACATAAAGAAAATTATTCCTATGGTATTTTGGGACAGAAAGAAAATTAGCATCTCATAAAGCCTCCCTTCTGTCTAGGTACTTTTTGAGAACCAGAAGGAAAATTAATTAATTTTGTGTTCTTCTAAATTCCCATGAAACTATCCCAAGAGTGTTTCATTTGGTGGGCTGTTTCCCATATGGTGGACATTAAATATGACCTATTCTTCAGAGCAAGCCTGCAAAATAGAAATAACAAATATACATATTTAATCACAGACATTACAAGTATTCAAAATAAACTTTATCCTCTTAGTTTGGAGTTCCTAATTTGACAGCATTCTTGGAGAGTGATGATTTACTAATATTCCTGGATACAGCTGTGAAAATAAGCTGGAAAATTACTGGTGTGCGTTCTTGTTAATTTAATAAAGTATTTTAAAGCCTCTTCTGTGCAAGGTGACTGTAGCCCTAATAAGTCTGTTACCTTAACAGGGGAGAATGACCCTGCCATGGCTCAGGAAAGGAAGTCCCTAAGGTGCAGACAGGCACAGGAGTCACTACCTGGAACTGAGCGAAGGCTCAGACAGACTTTGCCATGGATACCTGGTCCAGTGGCATCCAGGAAGATACTGTGACCACTCACCAACTCATGCTGTTGTTAAGAGTCAGCAGAAGCAGGGGTCTGCCCTGCAAGAGGATTGCCCATGGAGAGCAGAAGAGGACTCTTGCTGACTGCTTCATACACATAATGAAAAATATGACTTTATTTAGAAATCCCAGCGGCTCTTCTGTAGGAAAAACAGCTACTCACTTCAGGTTTGAGTAGCGACTCCAAATTCAGGTCCTGTCTCTGAATTATTCATCTGTGCTAGCTTTGTTTCTCCAGCTCCCTGTGAACATTTTGTGGTCCTGGGAGTGAGTGATTTGATATGCAGAGGGCTACATTTCATCTCCTCTTGTCCTGAATGCAGAGCTCACCAAGGAAGGGTTGGGACACCAACTTTTATCCCTTTGTCCAGCCACACTTGATAGTGAATCAGATAAAATTTAATGGAGGTGATAATTACTTTTTCCAGTCACTGTATTTTTCTTTTTAATTTCATTGTTGGCTAATGATCTGTCTATTTTTTCATCTTGCATGTCTACAGGGCTGAAGAACAGTTCCTCAAATTGCTCCCAGGTGAACACATCAGCAAGTGGCTACTTCCTAGGCATTTTATGATATTCCACAACTAATTAAATCTATTTCAGGAGATGTAAATCAGGAAGGATTTTTTCTTATACAGCACTTTTAAGCTGCATATCTGAAAACTTTCTACAAACAGGAAGGAAATGCTTTTATCCCTTTGAGATCAATGAAGCTTCTTTTTGATGATTTTTTTTTTGTTTTGTATCTCAGGTGTGTGCCTTGTAGACCAGACTGACACTGCTATTATTGGCCTTGCTTAGAGGGACTGTCCATATCCACTAAGTGTTTTGGACACTTCTGGCTTGTGGACAGTCTCTGCAAGAGACAGATTTTCATTATTATGTATAATTTGAAGCTGGGAACACAGAGCTATTGCATGACACAGAAAATCTGTCAGACAGCTCGAAATTCTGACTCAGGTGGTGCTTGACCATGACAGCTTTGTGCTTGGTCTGAGCCCTGTCCAGACATAGAAAACACATAAAGCCATATTCGTTGAAAAGCAATACTTTTGAAATTATACAAAATGGACTTTTACTTGCAGGTTCAAAGATGACAAAATGTTCTCTGGTCCAATAGTGGCTTTGACAGCTTTTTGTGAAGAAAACACTTTGTTAGGGGCCACAGCTTTCTTTTTTTCAGGGTTGTCCTGCCCAAAAGTGAGGAAATGGCAAACAGAAGAACAGGCGGAGTTCAAATCTCAACAAAACTATTTCGACCTTCCCTATTTCCTGTATTCCCTGTCTTCTGATGGATGCCATGCTATGCCACTCATTCATAATTTATGGTACCTCAGTAAGGTATCATAACCCATGTGGATTTTATGGAATTTGGAAGGCTTATGTAAATGTCAAAAAGACAAACTTCTCCAAAATGTTATTAGCCCACATGCCTCAACACGTCTTCCACCAATATCTGGCATTCATGTACAGATACAGTAATTGAGCACTTCAAGCCCAGGCATCTAAATGAGATGGGTGCTCTCATTAGAGGATGGATGCTTTTGTGTGTTTGCAGAAACACAGTGGAGGGTTGCATTTTTTTTTTAGTCAATAATCTGAAGGTGGAGAAATGAAATGCAAATTATTATGCATACATGCAAACACTTTTCTGTGTCTGTATGTCTAGAAAACTAATTGTAGGAGAATTCACTTTGATAATGAGCTATGACCAAAACTTTCTGGTCATTAAAAAGTTTGGAAACTTGGGATATGAGAAGTAGAGAGACCAGACAATGGCAGCCTGACTAGAGAACAGAAAGGGCTGATGTTAAAACAAGGAAAATTGCCTTTGCCCTCTAACTTAGACAAGGGGAACCTTGTTCATCAGTATTTCCAAGCAGTAAGTCCATTATGCAAATAGCTTGTATTGGTTTACTGCTGGTTTTTTTCAGTTCTTTCCTTTCTGACAAAAGCTACCAATATATAAGCACAAAGTTAAAAGTCCTGCAGGTATCAAAACTACAATTTGTTTTAAACCTTTTCCTGTGGGACAGAGATATTTTCTTTCTTGGCCTTATTATGCTGTTTAGCATCCCCTTGGTTCTGACAGTACAAATGTTAATGGAATTATACTGAGGAGTGGATCGATGAGATGAGAAATCATCACGGGCAAAACCATGTCAGGACTTCTCCAATGACCCCCAAATGAGGATGATTAATTTCTGCAGAATCACCCAATGAAGTGATCCTACTGACACTAATGGGGAAGATGGGTTTTAATAATGAAACCATGCAGGAATACAATGAAGCACCAGATTAGGTAGAGATGACTGAGAAGAGTTGGAGACTTTTCTTCAGAAGATACAGACAGCAGAAGAGAGGATCTGGGGTTAATTAAATCCTAACCAGCAGGCTGTGAGTGCTAGGAAGGAAGGAAAGCACAGAGCTTCTAAATCCTGGGGTAGGAAGGAGAAAAAGCAGCAAAATGGAGACCATAGGTGGGCAGAAAGCTGGATTCAGCTCAATCAGAGGCCGTCTTGCTCAGGGGCCTCAGGAAGCAAATCTGGATAAAAGGAGCTGAGGTGAGTTGTGTGTTGCTGGCAAAAACAGTATGAAGAGCACAGCTGCAAACCCTCCCTGTGCTAGGACAGTGAGGAAGGGTAGTGAGAGACCCATCTTCTCACCCAAGCCCAAGAAACATTTGTACAGAAATTGGAATTTAGGTTGACTTAGATTAGCATGAGTATAAAAAGTTATTACAGACAAAAGTCTCTACTATATGGTTTGATGGTTACGAAGACTGCTTTGAAAATGAGCAAAAATAGGATGTATATAAACAATGCCAGAAAGAAAATTATTGTACTTGCCTCACCCTGTCACTTGATTATTTTTTCTGTTGTTCTGGAGTATTTGCTGAACTCTTTTTTTACCTCCTCATATGCTTGCCCTTTTTAAAAAAAGGAACATTTCCTGTCATATTACTATATTAGTTTTGGAACAATGGGACAGACTTTGCTGCAATGAAGGAGGAAAAAGAAACCAAAAATGAGAAAAACAGTGAGAAAAACACAGAATTCTTAGTTTAAAATCTCAGAGACAATGGGGTGATTTAAATTAAGAGCCACTTGCAAAACCAGGGCTCCCTTAAAATGTACCCTCTGTAGGGGTGAAATGTGCAGTGTGCGCTTATAAAATTTCCAAATTCCCCAGAGCAAAGCAAGCACCTGACATGCAGATGTATCTGAACAGCTTAAAACTCCCCGCTGTAGCAAAAGCCTGGGGCAGACAAAACCCCCCTTTAAATGTGCTCCTAAGGCAAATACGTGAGAGAAGGGATGAGAAAAGATGTGCTCCAAGAGACTTCTGTCTCAGCTGGAGTTGACCCCTGAGCAAATACCAGGGTTTCTTAACCCTATTGCCCAACCATCTGAGTGAAGAGTTCCATCATCCAGCCTGTAAAGGAATTCAATTCCACCTGAGTTTAATCTTCCCTAAAAGCAGGTCTTGGGACTTCCTACCTATTATCTGTGACCTCCTTTGTAGTTTTCAACTACTCTCTGGTTATCTTACTTTTGCTTAACCCTCTACTGCATGCTTTTCTCTCCAGACTTGCCTTCACCCCTTTCCTGCTCTAATGACTGTCTCTGTGCTATGCCTGCTCATTTTTTGTCTTTGAATTGCCTGGATTGGTCTCTTCCAGAGGCCTCTTTTCTTAGAATTACATATTTTATTCTTTCATCCTTCACCTTAGGTACAGCTTAGTGTTCTTTTCTTCTAAGTAGGTGCTTAGCCAGTAAAGTTCAGTAGCTAAAGTTCAGGCCCTGTGAAGAGAGGATTGATTCTTACCAGGTGTGGCTATTCAATCAGCTTTTTAGTGGGAGAACTTCAGCTGGTTCCTTATATCCTTCATTGTTAGGTAATAGGGCAGGTTCTCACTTCATGCACATGTATTTGAAGTCAGCATAGACTTGCATCCTAGTCGCTAATGATGCTTCAAAATCTTTCCTGCTGTATCCATTACCAGAGCTTTTTTGTTTTTTTTTCCCTCCAGTTTTCTGGGTGGAATGTGTATTCAATGGAATTTTTAGTCATTTCTTGGTGTCTGTGTAAAACAATCTATTCGTGGCATTTGAAGAATTTGGGGACTGAGAAAATTTTAAATTATTGTCATATCAATGGCAGTGAAAGTGAAGCAGAAGCTGTGATTGAGTCCTTATCCTGTTTTTCATTTTGACAAGAGAATTAAAAAAATGCCTGCAAGTGTAAGCTGAGTGTTGTACCTCCCCTTCTTAAGAAGCTCCCTTTCTTAAGTCTTCAGAGTGGCTAATTATTTCTCTCCAGTAGTATATATTAAAACCCTGTCATTTATTTCTTGTTCACTGTTCGTCCTATGTGGGGAGGGAAAGGAAAAGCTCATTAGATGAGTCACACACCCTGAAAACATAACAGTGATTTGAGTTAGGGCAAAGGCTTCCCTGAAATTCACCCTCTCCTGCTCCTTCAAACACCTCATTGCTTGCTCATTATTAGATGCCTGCAAGTATGTGACTGTATGTGATGTTTGTATAAAGCACAGGTGGTTGTGCAGACCTGCATTCTGCTGTACATTCATTTACACAAATATGATGGTGGTATCCTTATAGCAGCTTTTCAGTACCTGGAGGGGACCACAAGAAGGTCAGAGGGGGACATTTTACAAGGGCATGTAGTTACAGGACAAAAGGGAATGACTTCAAACTGAAAAAAAGAAGGTTTTGGTTGGATATTAGAAAAAAATTCTTTACTGTGAGGGTGGTGAGGCACTGGCACAGGTTGTCCAGGGAAGATGTGGATGTCCCATCCCTGGAAGGGTTCAAGGTTGAGTTGGATGGGGCTTTGGGCAACCTGGTCTAGTGGAAGTCTTGCCCATGGCAAGGGGATTAAAACTTTTTGATCGTTAAGGTCCATTCCAACTCAAACCATTCTATGACTGTATTTGTGATGATTCTATTTGCATCATTCTTGTCTGCGGTAGTAAAGCTCTCTAACACGAAAACTAGAGGGGGGAAAAGTGGACAAGGAGAGTGCTACCTGATGACCCACTGATCTGATTACTCTTGGCTAAAGTCAGAAGATGAAAGGAAAATAATGAAACTTCTGTTTCTTTCCTCAGGGGCTATATACCAGGAGGTTATGTGACTTCAGTTCATGCTTGTATTACAGTGACATAACTGTTCTTGAAGGACCCTTGTTACATGGCTTCTTATAACATTTGCATTTATATATTTCTCTGGAAATATTTATTAAAGTTATGAAACCATGAAACTAATTTTAAAATGTATATTTAAAGGAAAAATTAATATAAAACATTTTAAAAGTCAGTTTCAATTTCAATTCTTGAGCTTTTTATTTGATTTTTTTCCTTTAAAAAATATGTTTGTATCTTGATCAAGATGTATTTACTTTTTTTGTCTAAGCTTTTACCAATATTAGAGAAAAAAATTTTTACAATTTGCTCCTATGACAATAAGAGTACATTTCTCCATCTTACTCAGGGCCCCAGTGGTCTTACCAGTGCTTTCCATCAGATGAAAGAATGCAAGTTATATTATTATGCTCATTAAGGTGAGACTAATGCTGAGTTTGAGCTTAATATTAAATAATATGCAACCACATTTTAAGAAGCAGTTGCTGTTTCTAGAAGAGCAAGAGGGACAAAAGGCAGGAGGTGAGGATGAGTAAAATTGCAGAAACTCTGCATCGCAAAGGATGCTCCTACCCCAAAGCCTTGAGGCTCATTACTACACCTCTTAGCACTCAGGATGGCAAAAACCTGCCAAAATCTCCTGGTTTGATGAAAAATCACACCTCGCAGCAGTCTCACTTTTCTACCCTACCTGGTCCTGCTCTGAAATTGTTTGTTGTTCTTAAATATATCTCCACTGTATATTGTTTCTCATCCCTGTCCAGCAATCAGATGCATTTCCTCTAAACCTCACCAGGTCTAATGCATTCTACTTTTTGTGCCTGTCTCTGTTGTCTCCCCTCTGACCTCTCAGATGCCTCTAACTTTCCTCTGTCCTGCTGCTGGCGGAACAGGGTGCTTTTGGCAGCATTTCTGGGCTGTCTCCTTGTGTAACACCCCACTCCCCAATGCCTCCAACCTCCAGCACCTCTATTAACCTTTCCTGACAAGGCTGGCTTCCTGTGCCTCTCCTTCATGAAATTACTCTTATGGATGGAAGGGATGGGGACACTTATGTCCCTCTGCTGCCAAGCCTGTTGCTGCCTCTGTGAGCCTTTGGCGATTGGAGAGGCAGAATCGCCCCCTCCTCTTTGGGGTAACTGGCTCCCCTTCATATTCTTTCAGTTTATCCATAATCCTTATTCCTTAGGTCCCCTAAACATTAAAGTAATTTGTGGTGTTCCTAGGGATATGCCAGGATATTGTTCTTAGAATAGAAATATTAAAGATTTTGCAAAAAAACTTATTGAAAACCCCATGGGATATTCCTTTTGTTCTTTGAAAGCTTTCAAAATCTAGCCCCACATTTTCCAAATATTTGGGATTGTTTGCAATGCAATGCTGTATCCTCTGGAATGCANATGATAATAATTCTATGGGTAATTTAACCACATTATTTTAGATGAAATTAGAATTTACTGTCCAGGCTAATATTGTGGTAAGACAAAACAAAAGAAATACTTGAACATCCTGTTAGTAATGGATAAACTAAATTCATCACAGCTGCAGAAATATTTTGAAGAATCTTTTTTTCTTTCATGGAATTTAAAACATGGAAAATCAGGATCTAGGTTTCACTTTCTTAAAATGAGGCCAGCGTAGTAACTCGGACACAGTCTGGTGTCATTGAGAGAAGAATCTGATCCTTGTATTTCTGCTGAATTGTGCCCTTGCAAAGAAAAATGAAAATAAATGAGAAAAACAGACTCAATTTACTAACAATCTGCATGACACAATCTCCATAAATTGTGCTAATAGAGCAATTTATAAAAATTGTGGTAGTATACTAAGAAGATCAATTTACAAAATCCTTTTAGAATAATAGGCTAAGAATTGCTGGTAATGCATCTATATTTTCAAATATTGTTTATGCATAAAACAAATTGACTGTCTGTTCTTGTTTATTCTGTGTTATGTTAATACCAAGTATAGACTAGTGTGAATAATGAAATACTCAGATTTTTGTTTATCTACAGATTGCATTGATGGTCAACACATATTTTAGATGCATCACACTTTTCTATGAGAAAAAGATTTCTCAGCTGGACCATTGCTGGGGTTTTTGTTTATGAATTACTGAAAAATGTTTTTCTGAAACTGTTTATCTTGTCACTCTGACGTAAAGCCCAGCATACGAAATCATTTTGTTAGGACTGCAGTAAACCACACTCAGCTAAATTAAATGCTTCAAAATCCGTTTGAGTTTAGTTGTCACTCCCAACATAACAATGAAGATTTAACAGTGAAGTTTTACATGGCTGACACTGTGTAAGGATTTAAGACAAATCCTTAACAGACAAAATAATGGAAAGACTGTAAGATGTGCTGCTTTATCCCTGATCATGGAGGGATAAATCCTGCCCTGCAGTTGCTCAGCTCCTGGAGGCAGGCTCCTCTGAAGAATGGCTGCATTGTCCCAGGTTGTTTGGAGAAGCAGGATGACATGAAATCCCAAAGGCAGCTGAGTTTGCATCCCAAGTGCAGGGGACACCCCTTGACTGAACACAGGCACTTGAATAGCTGATCTGTACTCCCAACCTTCTGCTGCCTCCTCCTCACTCACTTTCTTCTCCTGTAGCAACTTGCTGCAGAGTGTGGTGCCCTTAGCTTAGCAGAACAAGCTGAAACCTCTGGCTAAAGCTGGCCAGATGGGACTGCAGAGTGCTGTGCATATCCAGCTACTGACGAAGCCAGGATGAGCTGGTAGCGGTGGGAACTCCATCTGCTGCTTTCAAGGCACGGGTGTACACAGAATGATCCCCCAGGGCTCCTGTGTAAGCTTTCCCTGTTGCTGAGCTCTAGGATGCCAAAAGCTCACCCCAAGCAAGGACTACCCCATGGCTTGGGTGAGTTAGGGTGAGTCAGGGGTTGAAGACAGTTTTGGACTTGTTTAAAGAAAAATGTATATGCAGTTGTAGGATTTTCTTTCATGTTGTTTTATCTGGCAAAGACACACGGCACTGCCGAAGTGCAAAAGTAGGAATTGGGGTGGGTCAGTGTGTGCACATATGGAGATTATAAATATGATGACCTGCTCCAGGGGTGGGATTGATGGTTTACTGCTTCTCATATCTGACAGATCAGGGTGGTGGAAACAAGTCTGAAGGTGCAAAAAGGCCCTCAGGCAGTGCCTTGCACCTCCCTGCAGGGAAACAGCATGTACAAACTCTCACTGCTCATGAGTACAATCTAACCTGCTCTTTAACATCCCCTCCTGGAGGGGACTGCTCAGCTCTTCCCGTTGTCTGCACATTCTGCTGCCACAAAGACAAATAATTTAGTTAGAGCCCTGGGGCATGGAGCAGAGATTCACTGCATGATTCTTAGTTGCTTTGTGTTGACTTACTCACCTTTAAGGAACCCTAAATCTGCTTAAAATTGTGCAAGGGATTTTTTTTAATAATAGCATAAAACTGAAATACTATGGGAGTAGTATCTTCCTTCTCATACTATTTGAAAGAGTTCTATACCTAGCTCTGCCACTATTGAACACCTCAATTTTCTGTTGAAAATTTAATTTAATTCTCCTTAAAAGGTATCGTTCAGTTTACTTTAAGGAAGTGGAAGATTAGTCGACCAGTCCCTCAATATTCAGGAGAGTGAAGACAGATATATTTGCATATTCTTTTAAAACACTGCTGAGAGTGAATGTTTCATGATAACACTTTTAATAGAAGTTAAAATAATTTGTAAGCCAGTACATACGCCTGAAAGGAATCCTGGTAGACAGTGACATGAACAAATACACAGACATAAAACACAAAATATTTTCAATACATTCTAGTTGACTTTTTAGTTTGTAAAACTTTGAAAAAAAATGTTTTCAGACACTGAACAATTCCAATTTATCAATTAATTACTTCTATGCATACAAACAATTGCACTCCTACAACATTTATTTTTGTGCCAATAAAGTGTCCATATACTTTCAATTCCAGTCTTTGCTCTTCCACCGTCTGCAACCTTATTTTATTTTGATTCCTTTCTTCTCTTGCACTTCAGTTGTTTAAGAGATTTCTGGGATGTTAGCTTGCCTGCTGTCACCACCAGCTCCTGACAATGACCAAAAAGTGGACATCCCTCTAATCAATCACTTCTTTGCTGAGTGGTGCAAGGTGGGGGAGCAGGAATCAGAGCACATGCACACTATGCACACAGTGAAGTGGACTCCAGCCACAAGGCCTGAGAAAAAATGTGAAGAGAAGATGGAGATGGAGCGGGATTTTCTTGTTTGCTAAATGCAAGATGTTATCTCAACATAACTTTGAAGAAAGCATAAATATATGGCTAGGGCTAGAGTATTCAAACAAAAAAACCCTAAGACTTGCTCTGTCTTTGACTGTCAAACTGTCTACAGAAAAGGCATTGTGTACATCACATGTTCAGTCAGTGTATTCATTTGAGAAAATATGTGGTACTGATACAATTAGGAGTTTCTTTTCTCTGTGGTGAGAGTTACAGAATGGTCTGACTATTATGGAAGCATCAATAGAGGAAGGCACATTGTTCCTAGTTAGGTTTAAGCTAGTTAATGGGCAAAGGTGTCTAACAGCCTAAGAACCTTGGGCATTATAAACTGCGGAAATTATAGTTAATAATCTGTGTGCCATATTACCATAAATTCTGAACTTGCTATGAAGTTTATATCAAAGTAGTTGTCTGAAAGAAGTGGTGGCCATGGGTAGTTGTCTTAACATGTCCACAGGCTGCAGAAGAAGTAACACAAGGAAAATGCATCCTTTCTCTGTAATTGTTTGGGGGAAAAGATGGGCATAAGAATCTGAGTTCTTGGGCTTTGTGTGGAAATGGACTTGTGCTGGCAAAATTCAAGAAAGAGAATACTAACCAGGACTAAAGTATTAGATTTTAGGTCCGCTGATTTGGTTCATAAACTCTGTAGGAAGCTGAGGTGCTTGCAACAAATCTCTTTGTGCTTGATGGTATTTAATAGAAGCCTTCGTGGATAGAGTTTTTGTACCTACAAACCAAATTGCTGATAAAGCTACATCTTTGCATGTAACCTAGAAAATGAATCAGATGTTAGTGGAATATCTATTTTGCCATTTGGATAAAACAGCAGAGTATTGAGCAAACAGCACTCAGCCAGAAGGCAAAGTGCTTATTTCCTGTGGATTGCCTAAACTGATGGAATAGCTCTTTGTAATTTCTGGGTTGGACACAGCTTGTTCTTTCAGCTGGGAATAGATTTTGGTCTCAAATTATCCTCAAAGCATTAGATGAAGAGGTAGATTCTTTCACTGGCATAGCACTACAGTAGTCAGGGCACTCACATTTTCTGTCTAGTTAGCAGGACATCTGTGTCAGCTCAGAATCTCATACCTATTGTAAAAACATCCCAACAATTTGTTGGCTCTTTCTGTATGAACTATTTATCCTTGAAAGAAGCCTGGAAATCAGGCAACCACAAGATATTAACCATACCAAAAGTTAATAGTTGTTTCAAGTAGCTGAGGTGTCCCTACTTTTAGTGGGGCAATGGACATTTTTTATAATCTCTTTTAAGGAGAATATTTGATTTAGCTTAATTAATTTTAATGGGTGAGATGGAGAGAACTGGTAGATGGTGTGGCAGTGAGTAGTTATAGGGAGAGGGACCCATTTTGTGGAAGCATGACTAGGTACATGAGAAATGCAACCTTCAGTCTGGATGTTCAGAGAGCAGGTTAATGTTACAAGGGAACAAAGAGTATAAAGTGCTCTCCCCATACCAAAGATTAGAAATCAGAGACCTTGCACACATGGGGTCATAACTGCTTTCAAATACTTTTAACATTTTTATTGGAGAAGAGATGGAGGCTGTGGCGAGGTAGTAGTTTCCTTTAGCTAATGGTGATGTAGGCATGCTTTGGAAAAGGGATTGCAGATGGATAGGCTATTTTGTTTTCTAGAGAAATCATGATTTCTCCTGACTTTCTACTGCTAAAATGATCATTTAATGGATATGGTGATAATTGCTTCTGGCTCTGTAACTAGTTTAAAACCTGGGCTAAGTATTTGTAGGATTTTTTGTCTTATTAAGAGAAATGAAGGACTGCTTTCTGTAGAGTCTAATAGAATTGAGTGCAGGGGGTGGGGTGGGTGACAATAAACACAGTGGTGTAGGTGGAAGGAATTATGAACCCAGTCATGAAGCATGTAGCAGGGTGTTGCCAGATCAGAGAAACACCCCCCTCCACCCTGTATTTCCTTCAAAGAAGGAAACATTCATAGAGTGTGTATATCCCTAGTTTAGATATCATAAAACAAAAAACGCAGAAAATCTGTTCTCAGCTCGCAGAAACTTCCTGAAATAACTTGGGGAATGCTTTGTTCTGAAATACTTCAAAAACAGAGATCTGAGACAGGAAAGTGTCATGAACTTCTTATCTGATAGAGTGACCAAGGGAAGAAATAGGAAACTCCTGCCAGATCCTTCAACTCATTAGAAGAGCCAATGGCATCAATTATATTCCTGTAAGCAGGTGCTGAAATAATGGGCAAACCAAAACAGGAAGGGATTCAAGTGGAAGGGTGGTAAACCCTTGGAGCAGGCATACACACCCAGCTACAGGTGGGGACTTTGTAACAGGTGATGAGAGAGAGAAGGACATAGGGCTGTACAAGCTGAGGGCGGAGGGGTCTGAATGAACATGATATCCTAAAAACATAGGATGTTCAGCACTGACAAATGAGGAAAACACTACAGGTATGCCCAAAGCCTCTCAAGGGATTGCTGGCACATGTGACATCTGAATACTCCATATTCTTAAATCTGCTCCTTTTCCCTGAGGCTCCCTTTGAAGTTCCCCTTCATTTGTTTCTGGGATGGGAGGTCCTGGGTGCTTCCCTGAGGACTCTCCTGCCAAGCCATGCCAGGGGCTGGTGGTGAGATTTCTTTGCAGTGCTAGTGTTGTGCTCTGTGCTGACGAAGACAAGGGTGTCCCTTGTGCTGCAAGCTGTGTGCAGTCCTGGGAGATGTGATCACTCATCTCAGCTATATCTGGATAGTATTGGCTCGTGTTTCCTATTAATGCAAAGTAATAAAAATATTATTATTACGAAAGTCAGGCTCAATGACAGCCTGAAATAATGAGGGAAAATTCTTGGCTGCCTAACAAAGTCCTCTTCTGAATAGCATAAAAGCAATTTTATTTTTGTTACTGTTTTATTTTGAACACAAAATGTGCCCTGGAAGTAAAGGGAATGTATTGTTTTGTAGTGCTTCAATAACACATTAGCTCAGGAATTCTTTTTCATTTCTAGAAGAAAAATCTTGGTTCAGGATTTGAGAAAAAACCCCGAGAGCAACAACAGCAGCAGAACCACTCTGAAATACCACAGAGTCACCTTGGGGATTCCTATGCTGCTTTTGTTGAGTAGTGAGCAGCTTGAATTTAATTGACAATGATCAGCCATCTCCATCCTTTCCCTCAGCTATGCATGTTCAGTGTGTTTCACTGAGAAAAGTTTCGGCTTTGTTTGGTTGTTTTCTTTTTCCTTCTCTTTTCCCCGCAGAAAACAAAACCAGCTCCAGAATCAGAGGTGTTGGGCTGGTGCTGCTGTGGCTGGAGGGGGAGCAGGCACTGCTAGTGGAGAGCTCCCACAGAAAGTGCTGTCTGTGTATGCTGCTGCTCAGGGCGGTCTGCTAGGGCCACATTAAACGCAGAGGAAAGCTGGATTATTGCCAAACATGGGGCTCTGAAGCCGAAATAATTCCATTGACTTCTGTCCCATTTTGGCCATGCTGCTCTGCAGGAATAGGTACAAGGTACAGGGTGAGACTGGCTGCGGAAGGGTGGCAGGGTGGCAGCAAGCCTGTTTATCAAAGGTTATGGCTGGTGTACTTAAGTGCTCTTGGCCTTCCCTGCAAATGCTTGCCTGAATTAACTCTGTGCAGAGCTAAGCCCAAGATGCTGCCTCAGGCCAGTGCCTGGACTGAGCCAAATTTTCTTCTTTTAGGAGGGCCTAATCTTTCTTGACAAAAAGTCACATTTTACGTAAGAATAAAAAAAAAATAAAGGAAAAAAAATAGAAAGGAAAGGAGGCCCAGCCTGGCTCTACTTTATTTCAAACGTGTAACAGGATTTTGTCAGAATCTAAATCCATCTGAAGAGGCATTCTCCTCACAGTTGCACCTGAAAGTATATACCTGCTTCATGTCTGTAAATGGAGACCTGAGACTGAGGTTCCTGTTCAAGAAGCCAAAACACTGACCCGATCTGTGTGAATGGGAAGGGTGCAAAATCATTATTAACCAGTTCTCCTATGTGCTGAACTCAGCCAGATTTATGAACTGACCCATTTCACCTTGGGAAAGAAGAAAAAGGAGTTAAACAAAATGTCATGGAGTGGAGAAAAGACAGAAGCAAACGTCCCTTTCTGTGGCAAATCTCCCAAAGTCCCTTCCCATTAGCAGGGTCTCCAACATTCAAGCATGGAGTTACAAGTCCCAGTCTGTCTCTTTGTCCAGTATTACTCATGTAAGATAGTTGCTCAATCCTGTAGTCCAGCTACCCCACTCTTCCTCTGTCTTCTCCACAGGATTCAGGGTACTTTTGTCTTCTCAAGGCCATTCCTTAGAGAACAGAAAGCTGTGGAAGTTATTGAATGAACTTAAATAATACTTTTCAGATAATTAACACAATGAAAATGAACATTACTAAGCATTGGATTTCTATGTTACTTCTGCTTGCTCATGGATGCTGATGTTTTGTGCACAATTCAGAGTAAGTCTAAGGCAAACTTCAGGAAATACAGATGTGAAATGAAGCCAAATCACAATATAGTTTCAATAAGTGTAACAGGCTAAATTAATTAGTTTGTTTCCTATTTTACAGCACCAATATGTGCTTTAGGGGTTCAGATACCAGAATTCCTTCTGATCTGTCTACATGTGTCAGGTGTGACTGGAAGGCCATTCCCATGCACTGAGTCAGAAAAAAGGATCATAAATCTTAGATAGATCAATCCAACACAATGACTAAAATAAGCAGACATAATGTTCTATTTAATTTTGTATTTTTTTGCAATAAAAAAGTACAGAGACCAATTGCAAACACATGCAGCAACAGAGCCTTGATGTTCACACAAATCTCTCCTTGAGGTTCAGAGCTGACCTCTCAATGCTGCGCAGAGGTGTATGAAGCTTTAGGTCAAGAGATGGCTTTCCCAAATATAAAAAGAAAATTCACTCATATTATCAGTTTTAAAATTCAAACCTGTTCACCGATGTACTTGAGTAATTAATTGACAATCTTACCATCATAAAAGTCATTAATCTAAAATTTGTCATTGTGTTTACTTAGAGAAGATTTTGTGCCTAAAATCTCTGAACAGGACTTAAAAAATGGGAAGTTCATCTTTAGAATGGATTGGGGAGCACAGGAGGAAATATAGTAACAAGAAAAAAGGAAAACAAGAGAATGAAATTTGCACCTCAGAATTTATTTTAAATTAAAGCATAAAAGCTTGGGAATTGTACACTCAAACAAATCTGCCACAGGACCTGATTAGCATGTTCAGAAGGAAAAAAAAATAAATCAATTTCTTAGATAATACAGTCAACACATTATAATTAATGCATTTAAATATGTGCATTTCTTAAGGGCAGGTACTATGTTAACAATTACGGTTTCAGTAATTTTTGCAAAAGAAGCTGCATCTCATTTTATAATCTTTTAGACCCATGTTATTCTTTCATAAAGGAGGCAGTTATCTTGTTTATGGATTCTTGAGAGAGCAGAGCTGGAAGCATAAAGTATTAATGCAAATGCATGAAAGTACATCACTGGAAATTCAATCTCTTTCTTTTCCTTTTCAGATTATTTCCTTTTTCTAAAACTGTTTTTGTTGCATTCAGAATGTTACATATGTCTGTGAAAAAACAAGCCAACTTTTCATTTACAGAAGCTATAGACTTGTTCTTTTTACTCAGGCAAAACATCTGACTTAGAATCCTTTTCTCATAACATGTAAATTTCAATAATAAATATAATAAATCAAATAATTAGTATAAAATTAGTATAAATTAGTATAAA
>WAAE01003249.1:0-39574 GCA_013400495.1 Nicator chloris
GGGGTTGGACAAGATGACCTTCACAAGTACCTTCCTACCTCAACTGTTCTAGGAACCTGTAGTCCTTTGCTGTTTTTCCAGTAATAAACTTTTTGAGGAAATTTCTGTCCTTTACAGTAGCTCTGATAAAGCTACTGAGAAAGATATTGTGTAATTGGAATCAACTATTTTAACATGTAATCAGACACTGTTCTGAAGAAGAAAAGCAGGCGGCACCATCAAGGTAGAAGTGAGAGCTGTTTTCAGCTTCAGAACAAATGAGTGAACATGGAGGCTGCCTTTTAATGTCTGTATAAGTAGTGGAACTGCAGTTCCAAGTGGAACATAATATAGCTATTTGTTAAGGAAAGT
Source organism: Nicator chloris (assembly GCA_013400495.1). Lineage (NCBI taxonomy): Eukaryota > Metazoa > Chordata > Aves > Passeriformes > Pycnonotidae > Nicator > Nicator chloris. The sequence goes on from WAAE01003249.1 coordinate 352, forward strand.
GCAGTGTTTTTTTGATTGCATCGTTATATTACATAGAAAAAGACAGCTCTTTCATGATGGTAGGACTTTGAGAACAAAGTGGGTACCTGCAGGATATCAGGTGAGTCTTAACAACAAAACTAAATTGCCAAAAAGAAGTTATTTAACTTTTTATCTTTTTCTCTTGACACAGTTGAAGCTCTGCATTTGGGAACTCTGATGGCAGCACATGGCTATTTCTTTCCAATCTCAGACCACGTTCTAACACTGAAGGATGATGGCACCTTTTATCGATTCCAAGTAAGTATTTTCAATATGTTCTTGACTTGCCCAAATGGAGGCTCAAAGGCCTTACAGAAAAGTTCATAGCAAATTTAACCATACTTTGTTTCTAACATAACCTGGTAAAGAGTAGCCATTCCCCTAAAAATAAAAAATTATTTTTATTTATAGAATCCTTTATAAAAAGGGGTTTATTTATAATTTTTCCCCAAAGTGTTGAGATGATAATGACTATTTTGATATCTGGAATAAAAGTGTGATACTGCTGAGTGTGGAGCTATCTCTCATGAAATAAATTAATGTAGTATTTTTGAAATATAGTAAACTAAATTATGTTATTGCCTCTTATTCCTAGTATAGTCTGAATTTGGAAAGAGGGAGATATTTTGAATACTAAGTCTATAGCAGAAATTTGATAAATAATGGAGAGTAATATTTATTTTTCTTCTTTTATGAGAATTTCCTTCCTGGTAACTCAGTAGTAGCAGAGCAGTGTGTATTTTTCTAACAAGTACAGAGACATTTTTACATCGATCTCATTGGGTACAACAAACGTGCAGATGGTTCAGAACAAGCTGGAAGCATAAATATGTACATATGTCTACACCTACACTTGCACATATATTATTCAGAAACCTACATAGTTATATTTTATTATATTAAATTTCAAACTGAGGCCCTGGGAGCAGAAGTGTTGTTTTTCTAATGATGATTAGTGGGCTAGAATTTTGCAGAACAATATTGCTAATGACTTGAAACAAATATGACTGCAAAGTACCATAATATGAATTCAATTGAAAGAATTCACTTCACTTGTCATGTGTCACTTTTGACAATGGTGGCTGTGTTCTGTATTGCTCTTTCTATTAGGTGGTATTCCTGGTATCACCAACAGCTGCTCCAAGCTCTTTCTTTAGATATTTATTGCTTTGAAATGATATGGTGATTATCACTATGAAATTGGGTTTGTTACTTCTTCTCTGTTACTTCTAACTGTATTAAATACTCAGTAAAATAACATCTGGTAGAACAAACAAATAGACAAAATCTATTGTCTTCAAGATATATAGGTCTAAACTTTGTCTTAAAGATTGTTTAAATAAGAAGCCATCAAGAATAAAACAGTGCTGAAATTGTGATCCTTCAAATGCAGAAGAAAACTAGAGAGTAGAGACCAGTCACAGTTTCAAACATTGTATTATGTTAATCTCTGTACAATACTTTCAGCAATATTTTGGCTTCAGTCCTATAGACCCACGTAAGGGAAGAGAAAGACTTGTAATAATTGTATAAATCAAAATCTTAGCATGAATATAATTAAATATGCACAGCACAGTCTGGCAAGGAAGATAATTATTATCACATACATGCAAACAATATTACCCTATTTTCAGATTTAGATCTTGTGAGTCAGACTGCAAAAAAGTTGTTCTTCAGCAGAACAGAAAGTTAGATGTGTACATGGGTAATACTAAGTGCAAGCATTCCAAGCCTCCTCCCCTAGATGCATAGTTAGCTTTGATCCTGGAGAGAGTATTTGAAGGAAAAGGGTTTTTTTAAGCTCATGAGGCTTCATTCTCCTCAGTGCTCAATATAAAGATGGCACGTGATTGAAGGGGCTTGCTGATGTGCTTATGAGGTTAAGTGGAAGGGAATCATGGAGGGGTTGAGGCTCCAGTTCTTGGCTTGGTGTCTGAATAAGCAGGGTCCAGAAGGACAGAATATACAAGGACTTAGTTTTGCAGAGAATAGTACTTACAGGAGTGCTAGCCATTGAATTCTGCAGCGCTGCTGGCCTGCCTCCATCTCTAGCACAAGAAATAAGCACCTGTGCTGGCATGATAGTCTGACCGAAGGAAAGTAAGACTAGAATTAGCTGCACCCTGGACCACTGAGAGTGCTGCAGCTACCCTGCTGTGAGCTTTCTGCAGAGAGGTCCACAGCCTACATGTTTGGACACGAAGCTTCAGTGAGGGCTAGACTGTAAAAGCTTCTCAGTTTATTTACATAAGTTAAGAATTTGGCAACTATTTGACAAATGCATATGAAATAAGATGCTTTAATCAAGTGTTGCTCAGTCTGTATCTGCAGTATTTGGCTTGTTTGCTTTCCTGTGGTACCTTTTGCATTGCTATTCCTATGCCAACAATGTGACTTTGCTGTTGTGACAATGCAACTTTAGCTGTTAATGCATAGGATGAGAAAAAATTCATAGTGGTGACATACTGTTAACTGGAGTTATAACAGGAAAATTTGTGTGATTACATCTCCACGTTCCCCACCAAAATAAGGCTAGTATAAAATTTGACCAGTTAAATTAGAAGATGAAGAGAATATATTCAACGGGGAGGAAAGTTTGATGGCAAATGTGTGAATTTTGCACTAAAATAGATGTTCAGGTTCTCTGCAAATAGTACCCTCTTAGTACTGGACACAAATTTCTGGATATTTTGATAGAAAGAGAAAACCATGCACCTGCCAGCACTGAGAAGTTCAGAATCCATGCCTGCAGAGAAATCTGCAATACAAAGACCTAACCTACAAAACCCAGAGTAGCTATCTAATGTTCTCCATGTGCTTGGTGTTTTGTTTTCCAAAGGGTGACACATTCCCTCCTGACAGTAAAATTATCTCTAGCTTGTTTTAACCACCTTCTGTTGTATAGAAATAGCTAAAAGCAATAGAGATTGTGCTTCATTTGGACAAATGCCCTTTTATGGGCAAAAATTACACTTTTTCAGTTATTGCTCTTGCCATCAGGAGGCAAGAGTGTAGTTACATCTGCTTTTTTAAATAATGTGAAATAAAAAAAAAATTCTGGATCATTCAGTGACCTACTCAGGTGTTAATTAGGTTAGTTTCTGTGATAGCAATTTAATTGCCTTATTAAGAGAGGAATTATTATTCTCAATAAGAAAAAGCAGAAACAGCTGCATTGCCTTTTTATGATAATTTAAACCTGTGACCAACAAAAGAGATGAATATTTCACCATCTTCCTCTACCTGAGAGCAAATAAATATGAGGAGCTCAAATAAGAAAAGCAAGCTGCATCTTAGAAAGTGCATCTTCCCTGGGCCAGGGATTACTCATGGAGATGTTTCAATTATGTCCACACAAATGCTAATATGTCCACCTTGGTAAGGAATGCCTGTCTTGCCCTCTCAGCTGGTACGCTTCTGTAATATCATCCTGCCAAAAAATATGCTGATTTCCTCTACAAACCCTAAATGCATAGTGTCTCCTGATGTTAATAGTGAAGAATAATGTTTCCCAGCATATTATGGCTGTAAACAAACACTTAGGATACTCGAGACTAGCGATAGTCACACCCATTTTTAAAAGAGAATAATTAACGATTTAACATCAATTAATTTTCTGAGATGAGGGTTAGGTTTTGCTGTTGTTTTGTAACTTTTAAGATGAAAGGCACAAACATCTGAGAAAAAGTGTGAAAACAGGAACAGTTTCTTGTGAAAGCATGAGTCTGGTGAAGATAGCAGCAAGATTCATGGACCTTGGAAAGATGAAGGTGTGGACTTTGATGTCTTCTCCTGTTCTGCCCCTGGGAACACTTCCTTGACAAATGCATTTAACCGCCTTGTTTTCCCATGCCTAAACTGGGGATAAGATTATATAGCAATCACTGTAAGGATCTTGAAATATCTTTGTTGCAAAATAGTTTAGAGTGTGAAGTGTTGTGGACACCTCAAGTCTCAGGTGGAATTACATCTCTTGATGCATCTCTTTGAGTCAGCCTTACTGAGCTGGCTGCTTCTTGGCTCATTCTGGACTGACCTCTGGCCATTCTGAATGCTGGGTCTGTGGCTGAACATCGCAGCTCCTCAGCCACTCTGCAGAGCCTTTCTGGATCATCTGCTGTGCCTTGAGGGAAGGATTTTATTTGAAGCCAGATTTTAGAAATGAAAAAGAAGCAAGTTATATTATGCAGCATTTGGCAGATTTTCTTTGGCAGTTGTAGGTGTGATAACTGATTTATTGTCTTTTCAGGTCAGGCTTGGCGTATAGAAGTTCTGTTAAGGTTTCTGAGGGAAAAAGATTTTAAATCTATGTATCTGTCTGACTGCCCCATCAGTGCTACTTTTGATTTTTTTAACTCCTTACTCAGACGCGCTTTGCCTGACACTGCTTTCCAGTTTATCCTCTTTTTGCTTAGAAAAGAAGAGTCACAGAGCCAAAATCTTGTTTCCAAATTCCTCAACTTCTTTTTTAATTATTCTGAGCCAACCATGGAGCACTACTTGACAGTGCTAGACTAGCAATCTTACCCTTTTACTTTACCAAGAAATCATTTTTGTCAAGGGCAACGCATGTAAAATGGAATGCCAGTTAAATCTGCCAGTGAAATCTTTGTGCAGAGAACTTGAGATTGTGCATAACTACTTTTCAGCAAAGGCTTGATTTCTGCTGTTTATAAAGACTCCCTGGTGCCTGAGAGAAGAATAGCAGTAATATGCAAAGGTTTATAAGTGATTTGAATACTCCTCCCCCATCCAAGTAATTGGATTTTAAAAAATTTTGTGGAGTGGAACGGAGCAGCTTCAGAGACAACAGCTCTTTTCTTATTACTGTCAACAAGGGATGGCTGAAAGATGCTTAGTGATTTCCCTCCTCGGTTATGCAGTTTAATGCATAGAAATTAATCATGTTTTATAAAAGCTGATGAGCAACACTGGTTTTTACAAGTGGCTGTTTCATTAGCTCAGATATTGTTATTGATTAATTTTGAGGTAAAGCCAAAGCAGATCTATTTACTTTATCATTGGATTTCTTACAGTGCATAGCAGCCACTGCTGCTAGTTTGTTTATTTTGGAATATGTGCTATATTACAGGATTTTGTTTCATATGACTTTATTACAGGAGGATTATGGATTTATGTGGTTAGGTTTACCTAATGATTGGTGTATAACACAAGAGAACCGGTATGTGTTTGTGTGTGCAAAACCAGTTTTCTGGTTAAAGGGCATAAAGGTCCTTGTAACTGTTTTGTTCTGGAGGCTTAAATGTATCTGCAATCACATCTGCAGTGCTAGGTAAGCCTTATTTCTCTAGCTCCTGACTTCTGGAGCTAGAGAAATAAGGCTTATTTCTTATAAGAAGGAATCTTACAAGAAGATTCTTACAAGAATCTTCTGGCTGCTGATTCAAATTACATCTACAATTAAACAAAGTGCCTCGAAAGCATACTGATAAAAACTGGCAGCATTATTTCTGCCTGGGCTGATAAACAGTCCTTGACTTTCCCACACCCGCTCTACCACCCACCTTCCTTCAGCTGTAAGTGGGATGCCTTGGCAAAATGACAAACCTTCCCTCTTTAATGCTTCTTCATGGTGAACTGCTTCATATTTCCTTCTGAGGAAAAGTAAAATTCTTAAGTATGGTAATTCCTTCAGGTTTTCTACACTCATGAAAGATAACCAAACCACATCAGGATTTCATAATCTTCTCTTTGAAAACGGTGGTGTTGTGGTACACGTGATACCACATCCATAGCTCCCATGGGTGAAATCTTCACTTACAAGCTTCTAGATCATGAAGCCAGGCACACAGATTGTGTAATATTCATGCTATAGGAATATATGACGTTGCAAGGGATACTATAATTCTTCTACAGTGTGTTTGGACATGTGATTTGTAACAAATAGTTGAACCAAGCTTTGGTTGCATAGTAGAGCTATTTAGAAGGTAACTTATGTGAGCAGAGCCTCCCTGCACTGCTGTGGGATATTTTTAATAGATTAGATGAGAACAGGCAGCATTCTCCTTTGCACACACCTCCTATTCTCATTCCTGACCTCATTCCATGAGACCAGGGACGATCTTATCAGACTCTTCTTGTTTGCTAATCCTTCTGTGTTGAGCAAGGCAAATCTTTCTCCCGTAGTCTTCGTGGATAACCTCTCTAGCAAATTCTTCTCAGACACTGTTAAATATCTGGAGCGTGAAATTGTGTGGAGATGTTTGAAACAGAAATGGAAATGTAAACTCAGCACATGCATTATAGTCACATGTTATGTGATTAAACTGTTTGATGTCTGTAATAAGGAACAAGGTAAACTTCAGATTAAGACCAGAATTTTATGACTGTTAAAACCAAGCAATTAGACAAGAAAATGTGGAATATTCCTTTGGAAAAACATCAGTCATCTTACATGCGTGTTTATTGTTGGTGCTTTTTGTCCATACAATCACAGCATAGCAAATGTCCATTAATCAGAAACTGATTTTTATATCGGGCTTTATTTTCAGTGTCTAGGGTTTTCAAAGATTTTTTTTTTTTCTTGATGTTTTGGACGTTCTTTCTGTTTAAATCTTAAGCTATCCCTTATCCCTATTTTTTGCCTGTTTTTAGGAGAGTTTTCCTTATCTCCTGTCTTCCTCATCAATGCCATTTCCTGCTTTGAAAGTGAATAATACGTTTCTACTCTTCGAGTACAACTTTATCAGCAGCTGTAGCTGTATTTGAGCACATATCTTAGGGTGATACCATAAGTCTTGCTGGTAAGAAAGTAACACAAGGCTTTGCCTTGGTCAAGATGCATAGCATCTAATGTTTATTTCTCCTCTAGTAGGGGTTTTACACTGTCAGTGGCTTAATGTGTTTTTGAAAAAATCCAAATATAAGTAACATTTAGCTTTCAAAGATTGGAAACATGTAGTCTATTACAACTGTTTAATCTAGAGAGTAGATGTAGAAACATTATAAAAGAGAAAAATTTCAGCTTTTTACCTTCCTTTTCTGGAAATACACTTCTTCCCTTTGCTGTAATCTTGTGAAGCCCCTCTGCTTTATGCAATTGTTGTTTGTTTTTTTTTTTTAAATAACTGTCCATGTTTCAAAGGTTACTTAAATTAATATTTTTTCCATGTATAAATTGCCGTTCAGGTAGCTTGCACCCCTTTAAACATCATGCAGATAATTCAGTACTTTTGATAACTCTCACAAGTTAGAAAGTCATTGTTATAGAGTACTGGAGATAGAGGAGAAAGAGGAAGAATTTCGTCATAATATTTACACATGCATATAAATCACATTCTTGAGGAGCCAGGAGTCATTCTTTAGCTTGGTGAGGCTTTTTTTCTTTTTCAGAAATAAACACAGTTTACCCATGTGAAAACACAAGAAATCCTTAAGCTTTCTGCGCTGAATTTCATCAGCCTTCCAACCTGAACTGTCCGACCTCATAAAAACATTTCCCTCCCTGAATGTTTTTGCCCTGTGCTTTGCCCTGTAGCCTTATCTCCATGTCCAAATTAATTTTGGGCATGTTGGCAGAGCTGATTGCAGGCAGAATTGAACTTTGTTCCCTCTGGGAGCCAGCTGGCTGGAGGCCAGCTCTGGCCACGTTGCAGTGCCTGAGCGGATGAGCTGTGCTTCTCAGCAAGTCCCATTAAATGCAGCCGAGCAGCAGGCGGGCAGGGTCACGGCTTGCAGTTCAGAGACAGCTTGTGCCTGCCCAGCTCCCAGCGTCAGCAAGGGGACCTCATGCCTCTGTCTCATTCCCTGGGCAGAAAGACCTTTATCTGCCCACCTTCTCCCTCCTTCGGGAGACCCAAACAAGGAAAGCATTTAGTAATCTTCTGTACTTATCTGTACTAGCTGCTCTTTGAACCCCTTTCTCATATGGTAATGTCTGCCTTTCACTGGGGTTTGTTTTTGGCTTACCTTATCACACGTCTTTGAAACCTTTTAATATGGCTCATCATGTGCTTTGCGAATTAAAACTCGTTCTGTTTTAACTTTTCTGCTTCTATCTCCCTGGCACAGGGAGGCTTACACTCATCCTTAGTAGCCAGTGCATTATTTTCTGCTTTTTCCTCAGTCTCTTCTCCACATTTAGGTTGCACCTTTTTATCCTCCAGAAAAGCCTTGGCCATCTCTGCCTCCTTGCGAGCTAAAGTGACAACATTCCACAACACTGAAGATCATGTCCCCTTTCCCATATTGTGTTTAGAGCACACACTGCCTTCATCACCGAAGTGCACGTTTCAGTAAAAGTTAAATGTGTTATTTCAACTAAATATTGAAAACAGTATTCTGGCCACTCATGGCTTTTCATTTATGTGTGAAACAACAGTCGTCCTCTAACATCACTAGCATACTTGTGAATATATAATATTTGTTCATAGCCTGTTGCGAAATGAATGCTGAAAGCAAAGTTAGTGATTTTTCTCTAAGTCATAAGATGGAATTTGTTTTTAATCTCAGCTGGGATTGGGGTTTATGCGATTTGTCAAGAGAAATCCTAAGTGTGCATGAGGAACTTTAATACAGACTTTGCAGCAAGTATGCCCACAACTGGGAAAGTTTCAGCTGGAGTGCTGTCTGAGCAGATATGGTTTCTATGTATTTAGTAACCTCACTACATACTTTTTTCAGAAGCTCAGCTTGAACCTGTAAGCAGAGGTTAACCTTCCTTTCAGCAGAGAAATGATGTAGCTATGCTTTTCTTCTTGGGCCTCTCTGGATATACGTTTCATGCCTCTAAGGAAGGACTGTTCTCACTTCCTGAGTTTGTAAGCTGTATATTTCAATGATGGTGACTTTTTGCTTTATGTGAATCACACTATGAAATTTTATAGTTGCTTCTCCAAAATGTGCTGAGTACTGCAATTCCTTCTTCAGGGGTTCATCTTCTTTCTATTTGTGCTTATATGTGCTTCTACTAGTCACTTTGATTTCTGTGGCACTGAAGGAATGGTTGATTGGAGAATTACTTACTGTTGCTCCCTTAAAAATTACAAAACAGCTTGCAAGAAATACATCTTAGCCTTTGAAGTTAGCTTGTGATAGTTCCTTTTTTATGCTTTAGCTCCTTGCTGTTGATTGATAAATAGCAAATTCTAAATTGCTTCTATTCAATTTCATGTGTCAATGTTACAAAACCAAGAGATTTTTCACAATATATATTTAATTTGACAATTGGTGTGAATGTGTCACCCTTCAGCCCTGTTGGTTTCCAGATTAACTTTAAAACAATTTTGAAGGGAAGTGGGCAGTGAACAGGTTTCCATTTTTGCAGCTGGGAGATTTTTGAGAAAAAAACCAATAAGAAACAGAGAGTAAAGCAGAAGGTTTTCCTGAAGAACCATTTGTTCTGTGTTTTGAAGCACCACTCAAACCACTTCACACATTTAATGAGTTTCATTCAACTGCTCAAATATTATATAATTCTCTGTATCTGTGTGCATGTGTTTATATATAGGTCAGTCACTCAGTCACAGAATATTCAGAGCTGGAAGGGACCCAGAGGGATCATCGAGTTCAGCTCTTAAGTGAATGGCCTCTATGGAGATTATGTGCTCTGTAAAAAATGCTATAATAATATCCATTTTAACCAAAAGTTGCTATTTTAAAAATGAAGTAATTTGTATGAAAATGTCTGTACAGTCTTATATTCTCCATTTGTTAGAAGTGAGTTCTTTTAGCAGCACATGTAGCACAGTCCTAATAAGTATAGTGTTGAAATAGGTTTTGGTACTTTATTGTCTTTCCCTTGAAAGAAAAACGCACATTTTAAATCACAACGGGTAAACAATTATTAAAAAGTAGACTTTGATGTCTTTGTGAAAACAGGATGTTTTAGTGGCATTTTTAAACAAATAACACCTAGGAAAGAGAACTGAATATTAATCTCTGAATGAAAACTCTCAAATATCAAGAACTGAATGAACTTCAAAGCATCTTCTGTCTTTATACCTCTAAACCTGATTCTCCAGGACATGTGAGAGAAGTATTTCTAGGGAAGATGTAAAAGACAACCCCATTAGCTAGCCTTGTGGGTTTTGTTCCCTTAACTTTGAGAACAAAAAACCGCTTTTTTTTTTCTTTTTCAACATTGTTCTGACACTAGTGTGATAATCAGGTGTACAAATGTAATTTTCTGTTTTGATGCCTATTTCAAAAATATCCGGTTAGCAGTATAATAGATCTACCAAAAATATAAATTGATTCTGAAAACCAGTAACAATCCAAGGACTGTATAATGCTTGCATTGTCTAACGTGAGTTTCCTACTTCTTTGTTTTGTCTATAGACACCCTATTTTTGGCCATCAAATTGTTGGGAGCCGGAAAACACAGACTATGGTCAGTGTAGAAATATTTCCTATTTCTTTTGGAAATTATGCATTATATTAATGAATGCATCATTGCAATCTGTCGTGTTTCACCATCCCACTGTTGAAAACATAATTATATGTCATGTAATTCCTGTGCAAGAGCTGCTGATATTGAAATGAATGTGTTGCTGCCTTTTTCAAAGTTTATCAGAAGCTTATCAAAGTCATATTTTGGAGTGGATCTGAGGAAAAAGAAAAAACCCAAGCACCAAAATTCAAGACTCATGAAAACCTACCTTGCCATTTATATCCTCTGTTTGCTCCAACAAGTGTAATTATTTACAGTGAGAGAATCTCAGTGAAGCAGATGAGACTTTATTGACAGTTATGCAGTGGTTATTATCAGATTGAGACCCAAAGATGTGCCTAGTTTAGAACTCTTATTTCTAATATACACCATGTGGAAAATTACTTATTATGAAAACTAATATAGTTCTAATATGAACTGTATTAGAAAATACAGATTATTGTTTATTTACCTGTATCTTGGGGGTTTGTTAAATTATATATTGTAATTATTGATTTGTGCTTAGACAGCAAAATCTGAAGATAAAAGCTAGCAATGTATTTGGAAAAAATTATTAAGAATGGTAACAAAATTAGGTTCCTCTGTACATCAATTAATGACCTAATTAGTGACCTAATTTTTAAAGGGAGTAGATCTATGGGCATCCTCCTGTTCATTCCAATCCAAACTGTAAGTACTGAGCTCATCTAAAGGCCTGGTCACTTATTTAGGTAATTGAGCATATACATGATAGGTTATGTTTTCAAAACTTCAAGCCACGAATCTCTCTTTTTACAGCTTTTCAGAAATTTAGGTGAATGTTCACTAGTAATTTGGATTCTATGCCCTTGGGAACCAAAGACTTCAGGGATGGATGGTTCCAATAAATGCTCCCTTCCTTTTTGGAGCAGACATAGTTTAATTTCAAACACATCGCCAAATAAAGCAATTTTAAGCTGAGACTCTTGGAAGAGCTGAGTGTCTCCAAGGTACAGTTTGAAAATGTGAGAGTTTCCTCATCCTCTAGGAGTAGAAAAATGTTCAATTTTTTACTGATACTTGAAGATGTCCAGTAAATAGTTATTGAAAGCTCCCAAGGAGGGGGAATTCTTACCACATGTATGTGCTTAGCCACTCTGTATGAGGAAATTAGTCACTGAAGGAAAAAGGGTTGATTTACCATTTATTACTTCAGTATCATCCCCTAATATGTTAAATATCAGCAAGTAATTAACTATGGTTGAAGAGCCATGGATTTGTTCAGCTGTAATGTGTATCACATTATCAGAGTGGTTTTAATAAATAATTATACGTTTAACATGTCTGAATTTGATACCAGGCTGTGAAAGTTTCTATTAATATCCTTTAGTCTAAAGTAGATGTTAACTTTCCTGTCACAGGAAATCCTGATCTGTGGACTGGTCAATGAATTATCAACGTTAGTCAGTAAACAGAAATCTTGTATGACGTGTCCAGATTCTCATGCCAGGAATACAGAGTTAAACTCGGAATCAGTGTCTTCATCATGCAGGGAGGTGCTTTTGTTGAACACTAAATGTACTCATTTGAGAGCTTTTGAGGTTTAAATATGTTTCAGCTGCTGAGTTAAGCTCTTTGCAGCGGGGAGAAGGAAGGGAAGCAAACCCTCCAATCCTGCTATCTCCTTGCTCCTTCCGTGTTGTGAGCCAAAAGTGCGATGCTGTATGAAACTGACCCACAGCTTCCCCGTGCCACAGGGCCAGAGCATTGTACTGGAGCTCCCAAAGGTGACTGTGTGTCACCAGAGTGGGATTATGCCAGAGCATTGGTGGGAAAATGAACTTTTAAGGCATCTTTTCAATACTGTTCTGATTAGGTTAGCATCATCCCAGTCCTGGAAATTAGCACTTCCCTTGTAAACAATGGTGATCAGAGGAATACAGGAAAATCAAAATATTTAATCAAAATATTTAAGGAGCCAAAATAAATCTAAAGTAGATTTGAAACATTTTGAGAATATTAAAGGATAAATATCACCTCAAATATACACCAAATAGGTTCTGCAGTTATTCACGTAATTGTTACTTCCTGGAAAATGTAGTACATAGAATTTTTGTTATTACAGATACACAAAACCATTTCATACTTATCATGCATTGTGGTGCTGTGTAGTGCTACCAATTTCATGGACTTGTCCTGAACAAGCTTTAAATTGTGCCCTTCAAAATTAATGACTGTGGCAGGCATTAGAAGTCTCTCAAGACCAGCAAAAAGTAAACTCTCTCTGTAATCTTCCTTGATCAAAGTTACTAACAAGGCAAATCACTTTCTTTGCCATTACCCTAATTTTACAAGCCATTGGAAATATTCTAGAATTTTATTTTAATTTCAAAATTAATCCTAACCATTCATCTTTACTCATCCATAACTGGGCTACTGTCCAGAACATAGCACACTGCTAGAAAAATAATTTATCTTAAACAAGAAATTAAATGAGATGGAGATACTGTGTGTTAGTTTATTATCAGAACTAAGAAACAAATAATCCTTACATATATGTGTAACATGTTAATGTCTTCTCTGAAATATAATTTCGTCTATATGAGCTTGTAATATCAAATACTTGCCTTAAAAAATATTTTTCCATAGGAAGTATAACTGAAAAAGATATACAAACAGAATCTTCCAATATGTCAAAAAATCACAGACACATTCTCATAATAAAGCTGTAGTGCACTGCTATGTCGTGGTGGGAAAAAAAAGGGCTTGGATAAATTTAATTTACATCAAAATGGAAAATAGCCTTTTGATTGTAATTTCCAAAATATTGATTGTGATCATTCTGAGGTTACTGAGAAACTGCTAGTTTTCATAAAGTGCTGAAAATCTCCCTCTTTTTTCTTGAAAATCATGCTTCAAGTGTTTTCAAGAGGGATTCCTCAAATTGCAAGTAATTTTTACAAAGGCAAGTCCTTAAGTTCCATCTGTTGAAGTCACATTTTAGTGCCATATGTCTTGGAGCCCACCCAGGCAGGACATGTTGTTCTTTGTAGAATCCCATTGGTTTTAGTGGATTATGTTAGTCAAAATAATATGTAATAATAAAAACTACTATTATTAATGCCAGTGTAGTTCAAATAACTTTGCTTTTCCCTGTGAGTTAAGTCATGTTCCTGAGTTATGATTAGGTTTTGTGACAAATAGAATTGGATCTCAGTTAGAAGAACTGGCTCTTGAAATGAACACAGCTAGTGGCTGAGCATGTGACCTGCTTCTAATTAGCTTTTCCTTTCTTACAGATATAATTTTGTAACTGATGGATTTTTTTTTCCTGGCATACTATAAACAGGTCATATCATTAAGAATTAGTTAAATAGGGAGGCTAGTTAAGACAACTGCATCCCAGAAATGATGCCACATATTAAATAGTTATTCCATGTGCATCTGGTCTCAGTTTTAATGGAACCTGTCAGGTTCTCTTGGAGGTTTAGTGACTCACAGCTGTTGCAAATTTGAGGCATTTAGTCCATTACTGTCCTCTTTTTTGAATAAGTAAAAAATATGAAATGTTGGGGAAAAATTCTATTCATGACAAAATAGCAATTATTTGCCTTTTTTTTGTATTTATTCTTTAGGCTTAATTTAACATATTTGTGAAAATGCAAAAGGCTTATAAGAATTTCAGAAATATAAAATAAGAAGAATTAGTAATTTTTACTCATTTTCTCTAGTGAACTTTTTCTGATAGTTAGATTCAAAAGTAACTGTGATGTATCAGAGTTTTTCTTACAGTTAAATGCATATTAAAAAAAAATCTGCTGAAAGGAGAGAAAGAATAAAATTTAGAAAGTGCCACAGTCGCTTACAGTCTTAAGGAGGTTTGGACCTACTAGAAGACAAAAAATCAACTGCATCTATATAGTTGCAACAGGATGTTGTTTGATCATTGTAATTTTTTGTGTGCATTTCTCTCAAATTAAAAATGGAGGAGGACTGCAGAATGAGTTTGAGGACTTGACCGTGTGATCTTTAAATGATGCTAAATGAGACTTTTTCTCTATATTCAAAGCAAATTCTTAAATTCTGTTGCTGAGAAGAAGGACAAGTTTTGAAAATCTAACATATTTTCAGTAGCCTTCCAGGTAAAGTGATGTATTACAAAGGCAATCTCTTAGGAAATTAGAGCAATTGTGGGGGTTGGGGTAAGCCTTAATTGTTCCCTTTAAAAGTATAAGATATTTGTCTGGATAAATGCTGCAGTTCTTTAGATAGCCATCACTTTGTTATCTATCCTGTGTTACAGTAAAATGAGCTAGCCATTTACTTCTGCTGTGTTAAAGCAGTTTCATTGTTGTTCTCCAGCATTTTTAAGAAAGTACAAGCCTTTCCTTATTAAATTTTCTTGATAATGAGCTAACAAGTAAGTCTGAACAACACTTCCTTCCTAATGATCTTTTCTTATCGCTTCAAACCAAACTGATAGAGGCCTCTCCATGTGCTGTCTTTGCTGCTCTGTTCTGAACATGAGCCATTTCCCCTGGCTCATTTCTCTTGTCTCCTCCAAACCCACAGTAATGCTAACAAGTCAATAGTGCACAAAAAGGTACTGCAGTCATGTACCATGTTTTTCACATGTTGAAAATTTTCACATAATCTTCTCTTTAGGGTCTCTTGCCTACTTATTTTACATGCTTGGCTTCAAATTCCTCTATGAAAATTTGAGTGCTCCAGGAATTTTCTCTCTCATTTGTCTTTCTGTACCCTTTACCACAGAATGAAAATTTGGAAGGAGAACTGTGTAGAGAATGCATTATGTATTTTCTTTGCCCAAATGCACAGGAAGGATTTTCTTGGCAACAGATTATTAGTAAGCAATTTGTATTTGAGAAATACCGAGAAATACCCACATTGCTTACCTGAACTCTGCTGGAACACTTCATGTTCTCAGCATCTCTGGAAATCTATAACTAAGACTCAATAGCTTGGGGCAAAACTGGTAGCAGAGAAGCACTTTTGATACAAATTGTCATATATATATATACACACATATACATATATATATATCTATATATAAATTTTTTTTTAAATTCATGCCATGAGAATTTACAAAGAATGGGGTGAATAGTTTCTAGAGAGCTCTGCCATTCTGTAATCTCAAATTTTGATTCTCAGCTCCCATTTTTTCAACAGCTAGTGTCAGAATATTCAGCAATGACTCCTGCAAGCAATTCTTTTAAGTCCTTAATACAGATCCCTCTGTTAAAGAGCCGTCTCTCAAAATTTTTTGAATTTGTAGGTGTAGTTAGAAACAAGACTTCTCCTACCAGAACTCAAGTAATGTACTAAACTGTTCCTAAGACTGGGTTGTGACTCCTTAAGTGAATGACTTGCCTTTAGGAAGCTGCATATACAGAATATATACCAAGGTCTTGACTAAGACCTTGATGACAGGACTAAGTGAGGAGTGCAGTGTACCAAGAGTCACAGCCTCTCAAGAAAAATGTGACTGCTGTCAGTGCTTGCTATGCATAAAATTTGATCTGGGTAGAACCAAATCAAATGAGCTTTAGAAAAGACACTTAGATTAGCACATAGGTGGAAGAGGTGACCTACAGTATTTTTTCCCACTCTGAATTCATGTACCATTATATTTCTCTGCAGAGATACATTATACACTCATTAGAAGCTACTTCTGTCATATAAATAATGAAATGAAAGTCTCACTTCAACAAGCATGGCCTGAATTTTGTTCAGATCCTTGCTAATTCTGACGTTGACAAATCACTGCAATGAGAGCTCTGTAACCAGGAGGCATTTCCTGATAATACTTTCCAGTCATCTCACCACTTCAGAGTTTTGTGCTTACCTGAATCATTCTTTCCATAACAGTGTAACTTATTGCCATAATATGAGGAGCATGGGAAATGTGTTTGGCCAATGCATGTGTATGCACACATAAGAAAGGGTAACTGATCCAGGTACATGTTTCTGCAGTACTGTTAAGAGCATTGAAAATCTGCATCTAGGTCCCCTATAAATAAAAATAAAATCTCTTATCAGAATTCCAGTATTCCTAAACATGACTTGGAAATTTCTGAATTGCTTTCAAGTTGCTATGTTGAGTAAACTAAATAGGTTTCATAGAATATCATGAGTTGGAAGAGAATTACAGGGATCATTGAAGTCCAGCTCCTGGCCCTGCACAGGACACCCCAGGAATCCCACTGTGTGCCTGAGTATTGTTCAAACGCTCCTTAGACTCTGACAGTCTTGTGCTGTGACTGCCCTGGGGAGCCTGGTCCAGTACCCAACAACCCTCTGGGTGAAGAACCTTTTCCTGATATCCAACCTAAGCCTCCACTGACACAACTTCAGGCCTTGTCACTGGTCACTACAGAGAGGAGATCAGTGCCTGCCCCTCCTCTTCCCCTGACAATTAAGCTGTAGACTGCAACGAGATCTCCCCTAAGCCTTCTCTTTTCTAGCCTGAAAAGCCAAGGGACCCCAGCCCCTCCTCATATGACTGTCCCTCATCCCGTCACCACAAGTGATCCAGATTAGAAAGGTGTGGAGGAATGCTCTGCTTTGCATGCCTTTTCCTGTCCCATTGTCCCTGGAGCTGTAGGCTTTCTGACTTCCTGAAAATGTAACCATAATGGAAAATTGAAAGCATTATGATAATATCAAGAAGCATGAAATGATTCAATGGAGGTAATTTTAAATTGTATTTGACAAATGAATATTCTTTGTCTGATCCTCTAGTTCATGTAGCTTGGGTGACCTTTTTCCCATACCCATTTTTGTCACCCTGCAGGATTTTCCAAGGCCATCGTCATCTGGGAACTTCTGTATGTTGAAGATGAATTTGCCTTTTTCTAATTCTTGATCGGTTTGGTAGTTTGAAATTTGGTTTCTTTCTTGCCCTTTGTTTATATGAGGAAGTCCTCTGCTTGTGTAAATCTATAATCAAATTGCTTTCCTGAAGTGTTATAGGAAGGAACAGGATCAAAGAGTAAAGAGTAGAGAAGGGGAGAAGTGTTTCATAAGTTAAGGTTTTGATGATTGCGCAGTTTAACATACATAAATGTGATCATGGTTTTCCTTCTAACTTAATGTTGTTAGCATTTACATAAGAGTGTGATTCTTTTATAGCTACACAGGGCTCTGTGGTGACCCATTTTTAGGACTAAGTGAAACTCGATAGCTGTTGCTAAGGGCAATTTTTTTTTTCTATTGACTAAGAGCAGTGGTGACCTAAAGATGGTATGAAATAGCCCCAGAAATCCCAATGTTTAAATAAAAGAGTTAAATTCATGCTTTACACCCTGCAGTCATGTTTTGTGCTGATTGTCCTGTAATTCTCCGTTTGAAGCAGGCACTTGCATATAGAGGGAGAGCTGTCTGCCTACAGGGCACTTGGAAACCTTTAGGCCTTGCAGTACGTGCTCTTTGCTCTTTAGATCTGGACTAGGCTTATGCACACTGACTCTGAAAACAGGATTTTGACTCAGGAAGTTTGTAAATTTAACCTGGCCTTGGTGGAGATAAGGAGGGCTCACTGAAGGCACACTCACCTTCTGGGGTGAGTCAAGCTGTGACACCACTGGCACAGTCACGGCAGGGGTCTGTGCTGTACGTGGTGGTGGGCGTGTAGGTGCCATGGCCTGAGTCTTCAGAGGTCCAGCTGAACTTCCACTGAGTTTAGCTGTGGCCTTTGCTCCACGGTGGCAAAAAGGAAGATTTAGCCCCTGTTTAGCAACAAGATAAAACTCGCCGGTGTGGGTTTTGGGTGAAAGTCCTGGATTTGGCTTTTCGTGTTATTTTTAAGTGTGTGTAATATAATGTGTTCTCAGTCCAGTTTCTTGAGTCTAGAATGAAACCTGTCATAATCTCTATGATCTTATCTAAAGAAAAATATCTACAGAGGTTTCTTAGGAGCTTTCAAGTGCAAGTGAAGTCAAGAATAGGAAACACATGTAGCTAGCCATGAAAATGGGTTTTTTGGGGTGTAACAGTTAAAAAACTTGCTAAAGGGAAAATACAGGCATCCTCTCTATGCAACTCTGGCTTTGCAGTCTCCCTTGAAATTCTCAGATTGCCCACATTTTGTGAATGCCTGAACAGAATTTTCAAGAGCTAGTAGACTGTATTTACTGCACAGCTACTGAAATGTGTTTCAATACTGGTTTGTTGTTCAAATACCCATTTATGAACTTCACTGACCATCTTTCATTACGAAATGTTACTAATTAATATGGCCTTTAAAATTATTGGCAGATCTGTTCTCTCATGGTAATCAGTCACTTCTAAAGCACAAGCTATAGCATCTAATATATAACTCACTTTAGTAGAGGCAATTATGTTGATTGCAAAATCCATCAGAATACACTGGCTCTAAAAATAAGACTGTATAAAGCAGCTCATATTTAGCAAATTGAGGTTATTTATCAGACCCTGTTCCTTGCATATCATTCATCCCTGTGGTGAGCATTTTTCAGCACCCTTGTCAGAGAGGGGCAAGGGAAGGCAGGGAAGAACTGAGGTTGGAAACAGTGCAGGCAGGAGCAAGGTAGCAGCATGGGTAGGTTGGAGATGTATCTACAACACAACTCAAGCCTGTTAATACTCAAAGCTGTATCTAGTAGCTAGGCTTGAGCACAATTCCTGGGCACAGACCTCAGTAGAGCCCCTAGATGAGCTCCTCAGTGGAATTACAGCTCCTTGGTGTACTGAGGGCCCTGACCAGGACCTTTGAGGGATAGATAAATAGAGAACTATATGCAGAAATAGGGAGCTTTAGTTGGAGATCCTTCCTGCAGGCTCTACTTCCTGTGAAGCTGTAAAAACACTGTCAACACATGGCATTGGAAAAGCAGACACAGTAATTCACTGAAATTCTGGGAAATCCTGACTCTGCTTTGAGAGGGAAAATGATTGACATCCTCAAAGTCTGGCTACTGGACAAGTACAGTTACTTCATGTGTGATTTGGTGCAGAAAAGGAGTGGTGCCTCTGAAAGGTGGGAGGATCCATGTCTCAGATCTCATGGTCCTAAAAGTCAGAAGAACAAAACCTCATTACTCTATATCTTCAAATGATCTGGCTGAAAATGAGAGTGATTGTCACATTCTTGCTTTCCAACCAGCTACTGAATTTTTTACAGATAAGCCAAATAATATGATAGAGAGAGTGTAAACTGGTGAACACAAATTCCTAAGCTGCTGCCAGCTGTTCATGGCAGTACGGTTAGCTCTTAAATAGAGGCTCAAACATGCACTTTTATAAGGATGTAACTGTTGGCACATAGCAATACCAGTAAATTGACTCGGAGTGGGAATGTCCTCCAGCACTGTTTTCTTCTACACTAGTGGAAATGCTGTGCTTCCCACAGTAGTAATTCTTCCTTGGGCATATTCTACCTTATTCACAGTGGCACATAGAAACATCTCTGACATAAGGAATCCAAGCCACAGGTGTTATAACCATTAGGCTCCTCTGAAGGGGAAGGGATCTGGCTATTTCAGTTAAAATAAAACAGGGTCTGAGGGATGAATATGATTTTTTGACTCTTGGCCAAGTTATGCTCATAATGAAAACCAGACATCTTTGTATGGACTCTTTACTATGGATTTGGAGCAAAGAGGGTCATTAAAAGAACCCTTCAGGGAAAATAACTGCAGTAGAGGTACACAGTGAAGACACAATATTAAATTAGTAACATGTCAAGCTAATTTGTCTCCTGGTGACTTGGTGGTTGTTTCCCCAGTGTTGAAATCTCTGTCATCTGAAGATACTTTTTTGATGAAACCTATCCTGACAGATGAGCAGTCAGCTACCTCTGAAACAAGAATTTTTGTAGGAGGTAGCAGGAAATATAATCCCCAAATTTGCCCACAGTGGAAGAGCTAAACTAACTAAAAGTGCCTGTACTGGGACTATAAGAATGTGGTTTAAAAGTCTTGATCGAGTACAGGAACAGGGAACTTTTTTTGATTCTGTTCAGGTGGTATTAAATTGGTAGACAAATTTTGATCCCTGGAATTCTCAGAACTGTCTACACACTTATATAAAGTGTGTATTTTATTGCTAGTATTTACAAGGGATTTAGAAATTTTTTTTATTGTTCAATGAAATAACCAATTTTGAAGGAAAAGAGGAAAATGCTTCATTGTAAAAGAAGCTAAATGACAAAGACCATCTCTCTCCTCAAGAATCTCTTACCAATGTACTGATTGTGAATGCAACATAGGTACAAAAGGTCCAACATTCATCCTCTCATCTTTTTGTGACAATTCAGCATGCATGCCAATGCACTAGTGTAAGTGTATAATAATATTACAATGCATGAAAGCTATCTGTCTGCTGTGTGTGATGTGGATATTTATCTGTCTTTGTAGATTTTGTAGGCACTGAAACTGCTTTGGAACCAGAGGGTGTATGGAGGGGCAGGGAATAGAGAAAGACACCATGGCTTCTTGTGAGAGTGGAAAGCAAAATATTATGAAAGAAAATAGACCAAATAACACACAAAAAAAGAGGAGGGGAAGAAAAGACAAAAATTGCATTAAAATATAACTTCACTTTACATCAAGTAACACCTTTAATTGCAGGTAGAAGTGCTTGTAATCAATTCAACTAAAAGAACAGTCACTGGAGTGGGTTTGCATGCATTTGCAGGTGTCTTGTCGGGAATAAATATTTCCATGGAATCTTAAATTGTATTTTGGTTGATCACCTTCGTACTCAAAGCTATATCTAAACTGAGCACCTCCTTCTTCCTAGTTAGGAAGAATTAAGTTCCTTTGTGAAGTCATTTCCCAGAGAGGCTTTGCTCCTGTGGTAGACCAGCTGGCAGTCACGGGGGCAGGAACATTGCTAAGCACAACCAGTAACTTTGGTCTCTTTTTGCTGACTGTGGAGACAACAGATAAGGTTTTGTTACCTACACTGATCAAAAGATTCATCCATCTCACACGGGCAGTGCTCTGAAGTAATGGAGTGGGTAAATATTGCACAATTAGGAATTGTGCTGCACTCATTGCCTCACTGGTGGGGCAAGCTGTAAAATATTCAGCTTGTTTGGAAAGTATGTGCTGCTAAATAAAAGCTATTGAAAATGTACTTCAGCATTTTATTACCAAAGATCCTGCTCTGTCTGAATGAAGTGGGGGAAGGATTTCTGGATTTAGAAAATACATGAAAGGATATTTTTTCTCATATATAGATAATACTTTTTTTTTTTCATTTTTTTGGTCTCACGTTATTTTCTTGTTTAAGTATTGGTTATAGCAGACTAATCTATATGAGACAAATTTTATCTGGAATTATTTTTTAGCTAAAATCCTCTTAGGTTGAAAGTTCATGTTTTCTAAATATAGAGTAAAAATAAATAAAACCATGTATTCATGTTCTTAAAAACCTCTTTGACTAATATAGCAGCAGCTCCTGCTAACACTCTTATGCATTATGATTTATACATACACAGTTTGAAAAACATCTTTGCCATTTTTCTTTAATGTGCTAGTTCCCTGGCCATTAAAAAACCCTGACCTCAAGTACCTTATGAATTCTGCACATGATGTCTCTTGCATAAAGCAGACTTTATTATTATTTAATGAACCTCTGTATCTGATCCAACATTTCAGTTACAATGCTGGTAGCATTGATCCCATATTTAAAGCTTTCTAGAACAAAGGGAGAAATCAAACAAACAAAAAAAAAAGCTAGCTTTAAACCAGTCATGAAGCTTCTATTTGTGATCTGTTGTGTTTTTGAGACAGTAGCAAATTCTGTGTTATTTTGTTCTGTTCCAGCTGTTTACCTTTGCAAGCGGACAATGCAAAACAAAGCAAGGCTAGAACTTGCAGACTATGAAGCTGTAAGTACCTGGCAAAAAGTAAATTCCTCTGCTGGACCTAATGAGCCCATGAAATAATGTTAAGCATGAGAACTATGGGCATTATGTGTGAAAATCTATTAGTTATTCAATTCTTCCAGCTTGTGGGTCTAACACTGCTCAGTAGTCTTGAATGGTGTTTTGAGAGATGATAGTGAAGGCTAACTGGGCAAATGTTGAGATTACAGTCCATCTCTAATCTTACTCTGCTCAGATCCCCATGCCAGGATCACAAATAACTTCACAAATCCCAGCTACACCGTGAGTGTTTGGAAGCATTTGTTCTCTACACCATTTAAGGCTTGAACGAAGGATCCCTGACAACATTTCCAAAAGCTCTTGATAGGTGTAGAAATGTAAATCTCATTCTTTATAAGTGATGCTGACACTTGAGCCTTTTCCCATCAGCTAGATGAGAGGCAGAGAGGGTCAGACTAGAGGCATTCCTGCTCCCTGACAGTTGTGCTGTGCCTCAGGCAATGTAAGAGAATTGGGGCCAGGAAGAGCCTGAAAAAGAGGGAGTTGGATTTTAGCTGATGAGGATGGCATTCGATAAGGAGAGAGATGTCTGGAATTCCAACTCTACCCCCAAGAAGTTCCTGAATTTTTCATCAGCACATCAACATAAAATTCACAAACAGCCCTGTCTCTGTGCTGAAAGCTGTCCAGCTGTGCTGCTGTGACCTGATAGCAGGACAGTCAGCCAGGCCTCTGAGCACACCAGATACCCCAGGCACAGCACCATGCTGACACACTGTATTGCTTCTTCTGGCACAAGCTTGTTTTTCAGTGTACTGCACTGTGGGGTGTGTGTATTTTATACTCACATGCCTTAGAAAACTCCCCTTGAGTGTACAATCCACGAGAGCCTTTTCGGGCATTGACAAGGTCTCTAGGAAGTCTGCTCTTCTCTTTCTGTAGTCTTCATTTTCAGTGAGTATTGCATAGAGATACATTTGCAGTGCATAGAAATACAGTAAGAACAACACATTTTTTGTTAAGAGGACTGCACACTGCTGCTGTTTAAGCTCGGAAGAGATTTAAAAAGCTCTGTTGGAGACAGTGAAAACGTTCCATCATCAATGGAAGAAAGAATTTTGCAATGACTTTATAAATTTTCTTCCTGTTATTATTAGTAGGCTGTAGGATAGATACATTTCCTGTAGGGTGTTGAAGAACATTAGTCTGCATTTTTAAAAATGAGGCTAGCTGTGGAGGTTTGGCTATACTACCAAAAACTAGCAGCCAGCACTGTTCAGTGGAAACCATTTGCATAGATGACTGCTGAGGAATTGTCATGTGGATCATCCCGTGTGGAGACAACCTCTGTTATCTTTCATTATGACATACTTTCAAAACAAGGGCGTTTCTTTGTACTATTTCAAAATTGCTAAGATGGCACGCAGTATATAAAAATGTTTCATAAATCCCATGTTCTGCTGAAGAATGCATCTACCCTTTTTATCAGAGTTTCAAAACTAAAATAGTCGAGGCATTCAAAAGTACTTCAGCTCATTTGGTGTCAAGAAAAAACTTTATATCAGGTAAGGAAGGCCCATTTACACTGACACAAATAACATGACTTGAATTACATCTTGGTGAGGGTGAGGTGAGGAGAGGAGGCAAAGATAAAGCCAGAAGCTATGAAAGAGTAAATAACTCGCAACCTAACCCACTAAAATTGTGATGTATTTCCAGGAGAGTTTGGCCAGGCTACAGCGAGCTTTTGCTCGGAAATGGGAGTTTATTTTTATGCAAGCTGAAGCACAAGCAAAGTAAGTTCCTTTGGACATGAGCGGTTTTCAGTTTGCGTGCTTTTTGAAGGGGGAGGGGGGAAGTGGTTGGACACATTTTATGTTTCAAATTACTGCCCTCAACACTGTTTCTTTTAACTATCCTGTGACATTGACAGGGTTGACAAGAAGAGAGACAAGATAGAGAGGAAGATTCTTGACAGTCAGGAGCGAGCATTTTGGGATGTGCACCGTCCGGTGGTGAGTGCTGGTGGGGCCGCTGGGTCTGTGAGCAGGGCTGCTGATAAATGTCACCTTCTGTGGAGCTTTGGGGTAGCCTGGGGACAGGTAAAAGAGCAGTAGGGTGAGGGGTTGGGGCTTGCCTCCCTCTTAGCAGGATCTGGAGTTTATGTGAATCTGATATTGTAGACTTCAGATGTGTGTGCATCCAGTTCATGATTTTTAGTGAGTAGATGAGTTGTGCCTGGTTTCTTTAATCAGAAGGTACCTGTCTGTGACTATTATCATCTCAAAGGTTTCCTGGGGTATGAGTCACACAACCTAAATTATCAGCATAACTAAAAATACCCTTAAATAAGTCTGACTATTTTTCTTTTTTAGTCTGCTTTTTTGCTTGCTAAGCCTTTTAACTTCACTCCAGTTATGCTTCCAAGCTCTTTTTGAAGTACACAAAGGTTAGATATTGGCTTTGAGCTGTGAGAGTCACACACTGTCTAAACAAGATTTGTCTGAGTTCTTTGTCAAAGTCCATCTGAAACAAAACTTTAAAAAAGAAAGTTTCTTACATACTTAACTATACTTGAGTGCTAAAATTGTGAAAAAAAAAGTCAATTGTTACACTAATTCCAATTAAACTTTACTCTTTTTTTTTTTGCTTTACTACAGAGCAATATTGGTTTCCCTTGCCTAGAGTTAAGCTTTCTTTTCCTGTTTGTGCAGTTTTTGGTATCATTACCAATGAAATCATATATGAACTATATCTTTTGCTCTGACACTGGGGAAAGCTACCTTTAGTGGGGGAAGTAAAATTAGGTGATGATGTATGGAAGAGTAGAATACAATGAGAAAGTTTAAATAAAAAACGACAAACTTGAAGATGATCAGCTTACATTTGTGATGGTTGAACTGAAGCGATTGTAGAAGAACTGGATTTTTAGGTAGGATTTAAAATGCCAGGTAGCAAAAATAACTTGATGTGAAAGATTCCAATCACAGGAAATAGATGCAAAAAGACTGGGACATTATTGTCTAATCACTGACATAAAACAAGGAAGGAGAACAGAAAGCAATTTTCCATCTGATGTAGATTGGAGCTACTTGGGGAATAAACACAAAGTATCTGTGGACCTGAGACCTGTGAAGGTGCAGAGAGCTTTTATATTTGCTGCAGAAATGGATCTAAGGGTTTTGAATCTGAGAATGAGATGTTATTTCCAGGTTTTGAAGAGATGAATTGTTGAAGCTTCAAGGGAGTAAAAGGTACCAGGACAAGAGGAAATTGTATCTGATTAAGAGCTTTGGCTGAACGGTGGATAAATCTGCCTGGTCCAGCAGATGTTTTTAATCTTGCTGTAAACATACCTGGGAAATATCAGAGGCAAAGGACTGGCTTACAATCAGCAATGTAGGCTCCTGGCTTTAGAAGATATAAATAGATGAATGGAGAGGTTCATACTTTGGCTACACTGCTCCTCTCAAGAGCCATTGAAATAATATTTTTGAAAACACCCTTATGAATTTACTGTCACAGTAAAAGCCAGAAGCTTCTTTTGAAAAGAACAAAAGATAAAACACAAACAGACTGAAAAGAGGAGGGTGATGCTAGAGCTAATTACAATTTGTAATGGATTTTCAAGCCCCCCAAAGGCCTTCCAAAAATTTGCAGAAGTGCTGCTAGAACTCTGGAGAGCTAAATTTTTTAAACAGTTTTTTCAAGGTAATGTATGGATGAGAAACTGTGTATAATGCTTATTTTTATTTACAGTGTTTCATGTTTTGATAAAAGTTCAGGGGCAGTGACAACATAGCTTGAAATCCACCCCAATGTAATTTTTTTTTAACTGAAAATAAGTTTTGAGGATCAAATGTTTCATTCTTTTTGGTTGGTTGGTTGGTTGAAGGTGAGTAAATAAATATTTTTTCAGGGTATTCTTGCAGGTGTCCTGACATAAAAATAGCTTTTCCATACTATTTTCAGAAAAGTTTTAATTTAAAAGTTTTATTTTTGTCCTTAGTTGCTTTATTGCTTCATTTGTTACCTACCCAGCTACAGTACTGATACAGAAGATTTACATGTAAAATATAAACTATGAATATTAAATTTGCACTGTATTTCAACTTTATGTTGATGAAAGGAGCAGAAGAGGGAAGCAAGCCATCATTCCTAAGGACATGCAGCAGTGCACTACAGGAAGGGAGACATGAGAACAGCTGCATGGCAGTGGGGCCAGGAGAACGGAGATGCAGAAAAAGAGGATGATTAGGTAGCAGAAACATCACTGTGACTCATAGGTTTAAAATAAAGGAAATGAAACCAAGGCTGGACATGTAAAGAGGATTTGTCTCAAAATACACCATGGTTTCATAGGTCCCAAGTCGAAGGCAAGCCTGCAGGTGATTACAGAAGTCCTAGAAGATTTATGCCACAGTCTGAGGGACAAACAAATTCTTGAAAGGCATTATGACTGTTACTTTTGATTGGCTGGCCCATAATTTTTTCCTAGGTCTTCAGACTGAGATGATGCTTGGAGATGAGGAATTGGATTTGGAAAGTTTTACTCAAATAATCATCTGTTCCTCAATTTTCTTCTGAGAGACAGTTAAGAGAACAGCTTTGTTATCTCACTATTTAGTTTCCATTCCAATATTTGTTTAATGACCATTTCCCTGTGGGGGTGGTTTGGGGTTTTTTTTTGGGGGGGGGATGGGGGGAGAATGGGAGTTGTTTTGTGTATTTCAGGGTATGTGGAATGCACTCTTGGTCATTTCTGTAAATCCCAATTTCTGCTTTATGTAAAATGATCTTTGCTTGCAGTTAAAAGGAGAACGGCTGAGCTTCAGCTGTAGATAACTGCAGCCTGCAGAGACATTCCCAAACATGTTTTAATTCTACTAGTTCAGATACCAGCCATGGTCAAACCAGGGAAATTTGTGTTAGGGAGAGCTGTATGAACTCCCTTGCAATCCTGAGCAGCAGGCCTAGGATAAAGTCCATGCTGTTACTTCTAAGGTAGAGCCAGTATCTGGCAGAGGTCTCAGATTGATATTATTCACATATTCACATGCATTTCTCTTTTTGATGGCAGAGTAAACATACCTTAAAAATCTTTCTCTGCTTTTCACCTGCCTAGAAAGTGCATTATTTTCATAAGTTTGAAACTTCTATTGATAACAGACTGTGGAAATAAGCAAAAATTGTTTAGGAGGATTAAGGTGTTAGTCAAAGACAGTAACAAATCAAGCTAAACTGGGGAAGTGAGTTACTTCCAGGAGGAAGAAAATGAGAAGCTGCTTTTATTCAAAAAGAAATCTCATGCTCCTTATTAAAGTCTTTGAAAGAGAATTGTTTCAGCTTTCCTGAATTATTATCTCTTTTTAAATCCCATAATCTTTCACTTGTTAAAAAGGGACAAACAGGTACTAAAGCAGTAAATCCTCTAAAACATTCTCAAACCCACGCTAAATACAGTCAGAGCAAAGTAGCTGTGGCTTGCTGTAAAATTAACTCTTAGGTAACAAGCAAGACAGCTGATGTCTTGCTGCTACATATTATTCACTTTTCTTCCTGAGTTATACATTCATGTGATAAAAAAGGCCTTTTGGATACTGCTGAGATTCAGATTAATTCAGGAGATAATGGGGGAAGTACCCTTTTCTTTTGACAGTCACCTGTATACTTTGTAACTCTCAAAACTTGAAAAAGCATTTCATTTTCTCCAATGCCTCTCTGACCTTTGCCATCAGTCCATGTTGGTTGTATTAAAGTCACATTTAGCAGCTTTCTGTGCAGTTGTTTTTAAAATGAAGATGGAAAATATGCATCAGATGTGCTAGAAAAGTGCATTGGCATGTGTTCCTCTCCAAAGTTTAAACACTGGCTATGGTTTACTCATTGTGTGATTTGATAAAGCATGAGCATGAGTCAAAGTGTGAGCCAGTTCCTCCATTCTGCAATTTATAACTTGGTTAAACCCAATCCACAGGACTTCTATTCCCATTGCTGGTACTGATTTGCTGGATTATGGTGATTATTTTGGTTCTTTGAGAAAAAAAAAAGGACATAAAATATTGATAAGAGTCAGACTAGATGACCTTCAAGGTCTATTCCAACCTAGGTGAATCTGTGATTTTATGAAAAACAGCAGCAGTGTTTGTGTGATTTGATACAGGACAGCGGAGTATCTGGGGTGAGTATGTCTAGTAAGGACAAGCAGGAATATGAAGAGCAAGGCTGGGTTCACGGTAATTCACTGTTGTAAAATTCAGAAATATGTATAGTTTCTGGATATGGATGTTCCTTGCTGTTGTTTCCTACCATCAAACTAGAAAAACAGTGTTCTTCAAATATTTAAAATTTTGTCACACATCCCACACCTTTTGCTTCTCTCTCCTTTTATGAGACTCTGTGTCCATTAATTTAATTTTCTGTTTATATTTTTAATTGTATTTTATGTGGTCTGAACATGACCTTTGACATCTGACCTGGCAGGTAACATTCCCAGGTGTTGAGGGCCAGGCAGCGGGTTCTTTTGTATTTTAAGGATTATTTCATCCTGTCCTTCAAGATCAGCCTCAGAGACTTGTCAAAACAGTGAATTTACCTTGGATAAGAAGGTACAGGCCTGCATTTCAAACTCAGTGCTAGACATTTCTGGGCCAGTCACTTGTTTAGCCAGAGAGCACTTCTCCCTGCTTTTTCATAATATTTTCAGAAAAGTTTTAAACATCTCCAGAAAGCAAATGTGAATCATGCCATCCAACTTCTCCAGTGATACATGTACATATAATTTTCATGTCTTCTTTTGCACCTGTTTGACCATATATCCTTACAAGGGAGCTGGCTTTACAGCAGACAGGGAATGCAGCCAAACCAGGAATTGTCATTCTCAGATAATTGCCCTTCTGGTAATGAAACACAGCCTTGTACAATGCTTTAATTTTAAAAAATTGTTATAATGTTTATGATCCATACTTGCATGTAGCTGAGGCACATATTTATAAACCCTCTAGCTGGCCTGCTAACTAAGACCTTTGTAGAAGATTTTGCACTCACATTATTTAGCATTTTTATTTAGTGTATACTTGAGTAAAGGTGGGGCAGATGGGGAAAAAGAAGCAAAGTTTCTTGCAACAGTGCAACAAAACGAATTTTTGGAAGTTAAAATTGAGAGGTCAGAAGCTGTGAAATAGTTAATTGATGAGATGGTGGAAGGACACCAATAAAAGTGATATAACATGGTTTTGAGTAAGGCCCAGTTCTGTGTGAAACTAAGAAAGTAATCTCAAGAAGTAAATATAAGGAATTCCTTTATAAGTGCAGTGTTTATATATTGATCTTTGTATCTGTGGGAATTAAATTTGCTGCTTTAATCCAAAGCATTTTGTCAAAGATCATCTTATAAGTCAAAAGGCATATAATCAATTTCTAGATGTCACCTCAATTTGCCATCAACGTTTTCAGAGACATGTTGGACTTTTCTGTTGCCACTTATTTTCAAGTGACTAATTTAAATTTCTGCTGTTTGGAATCTGTAAAACAGCAGTCTCCTGCCTTTTGGGGTAAAAAAAAAAAATTGAGAAAGCAACAATGAATCTAAGTATTTAGCACAAGGGGCAACAAACCAGATACATTTAACAAGTTTCCTTGTGCAATAGTGTTGCAAATACTGGCTTCTTCGCACATACAAAAGTCATTTTAATACAGCCTTAAGTAAAAGTAATACTACTGAAACTCCACTTGAATAAATACAATGGATCTAATTTCAGTGCAACAATTTCTGGTTCGGAAAACCAGTCACTACAAGCCTGAAATGGTATGTTATAAATTAAAACTAATTAGAAATTAAATCAACTTGCAGAAAGAATTAAGCATAGAACTTCAACGCAGTAGTATTTTCTTGGGTACAGCTTCTTGTTTAGTTTCATATGACTTGTCCCAAGAATCACATTTTAACATCCTTTTCTTACGCATTTTACATATTATGTAATTCTGTGACACACAGACTACTAATTTAAAAAAAAAAAAAACAATGATCAAATCTTGTTCTCTTAAGGTGAAAGCTCAGCTTTCAACAACATCTGTCCTTAAACAACCAAGTCTGTGAGAACATGAGCATCACTGTCATGGTTCAAGATGTTCTGTCTCCTATGGATACATTCTATGGTTTCATTTATTAGTATTGTATTCCTTGAAATATAATACTCTGTGTCTCTCTTTCTCCTGCTTCAGACAGGTCTTCCATTTGCACAGCCAGTGGAATTCCTTGTGTGTCTGATACTACTCAGGGAAAAGATCTGAACTCTAGTTTGAGAAGACAAATAAGTATAAGGTGCAGTGCAGGTTTAGTTGTTTTGCAGATGATAAAAATCTTGGAAATTTTAAGTGATCCTAATGTCTATACTAAGTGAGACTTCTCATCTCTTAGCTTGAAAATCATCTTTACCTGTGTTTTACCTTGCTGCAAACATAATTAAAGTTTGATCAAACTAATTGATCAAATGTCTCTCCTTTATCTGGTGGTGTTTGAACCTCATTTGTCTTGTCCAAATAAGAGAAACAGCTCACTGTTGAACTTTTATCCATAAATTGCACACCTTTCTGTGTTTTGATTAAGTCCATTGCAGAACAACAATGGAACTGCTGTTATTTTGGTAGTAGTTACTGATCTCCCAATCAATCCTTGAATAAAGGATATATTCATTCTACTAATTGGTCCAATGGCAAGTTTTCAGTCCTCCATGTGGGGCTCTCTACAGTAGTTTAACTTATTCATAAATGCAAAATTAATTATTTCTCCATCCATATATTTGTAGTGTATGACACAATAAGGTTTATTGCATTTTAGTTTAAGAAATAAATCTGTAACTTTTTGTTATTTATCTCTGTTCTTTAATGAGTCAAAATGAAATTAGCTATTGAGGACAAGTATTGAGCATTTAAATTCATTCTGTGCTATCTGCATAATTCTCTACTAAAACCTTCAACAGAAGAGAACACTTAATCCTAACACAGTTTTGATTAATTCTTATGAATTAAGACAATCCCCTCCTTTGAAGGAAGATTTTACATTGAACATTCTGTGGCCTGAAGTATCAGTCCAATAAACCAATAAGAGAAAATGAAAAGCTTTTCTTTACTTAATTAAAAGCCAGTAGGTTTTACATTATTATTAGCTGATAACTGGTTTTAGCAGTTAAGCTGTGTACAACTAATTTGTTTCCATTATCCTGCTTGACTGCAGATCACTATTTTCAGGTATATTTGCAGCATATTGACAGATTTTTGCATTGCATGTTTTAAAAATAGATTTGTATTAAAAAATATGAACAAATTTGAGGTTATTCTATGCATGTCCAGTTCCAAGTTCTATTCACTTACTTCAGTGTCACACTGAATCCATACATTGCAATTATTTACCCTATCCTGTTTCAGAAAAGTATTTAGAAGCATAACACATAAATAATGAAAAGACTGCAGATATTGAAAATATCTAATGAGTCAGTAGAACAAGCAGGTTTCAATAACTTTGCCCTGATTATCTGGCCAATTTATGAGGCCTCTAGAAATAAAATATGAATCATGCTTGTACAGAATCTATACTTGAGAACAATCTTGGGATTTGCTTCCTAAAAATCGTGTTTCATAGGCAGTAATTGAAAGATATAGCCGTACTTCTGAGAAGAGGCAATTTCTACCAGACAAGAGTCCCTAGGAAAAGCTAGTAACATCATGAGCTAATTTTAGAAGTTTGGTCTGGAGTTGTAGAGAGGTGAAGTCTTGGTAGGAGCTCTTTCCAGAGTAGTTGTCAAACTTACACACTTACTACAATTTACGTTTGCAGTTACCGTGGCTGTTGGACTGTATTCCAAATATTATTCTCTGTGTTTGCTTCTTATTAGAAGTATAATGCAAGTGGGACTTCAACAAAAGCACTGTGATTTAATAGCAGGTGTTGGAGTTCCAGTCACACTGCTTGTTTGTCAGTCACACAACTGAATTAAAAGGGCATTTTTTCAGAGAGATAGTTGTGCTAAAATTAATTGTGCAGAAGCTTGGACTATGGCACTACTACAAGTAGCATATAATATGATGATTTCATATTGTATACTACTATACATAGTGTGTATGAAACTCTGTGTACTATAACATTATATAGTACAACCATTAAGTAGCTAGACCCATCCAATTTAGTTTAGAATTTGTAGTTATGGGGTTATGTAATGAAAAAATAGAATTCACCACTTGTGTCATAATACTTAAACTCAGAATAATATTTTCCCTCCTCCTTTAGACATCTGCTGATTTACGGGGATCTTGTTACTAGAGATGTTTGTTGTCAAGTCCTAGTGTGCACACACTTGATTTCTCTGAGTTATTTCTACAGAACTGCTGAACCAAATGGAAATAGTAATTAAAGCATACACTTTTAGGGAGGATCATAAAGTTCCTAAGAGTGTTTCAGGTTAGGTACACCTAGATTGTAAATTAATTGTAGATTAAGTTCTGCAGTTTTAAGTAACAGTGTCTTTTTCTAACCAAAAGGGAGTGGTTCCTGGAGCCCGGTCCCCCTGATCCCTGGTCTGTGCTGCTTTGCTGCCTGGTCTTTGCTGTGTCTTTGCAGCCTTGGGTGGTATCACAGGGGCTGCTGAGATCTCCCCTGGCAGCACTACCAGGGTATAGTCCTACATATTTGCAGGTTCTGGCAGCTGTGGCTTCTGTGTTTATCTTTTTCATCACTTAGTTGAGGTTCATTGATCTCTAATTTTAAAGTGAGCTACATTTTTTAAAAGCGCATCTTCTGAAATTTTTATCTGAATTTGAAATTTTGCTGTTCTTTAACTGGGCCTTAAAATAATAGCCATTTTTCCAAATCCTGTTAAAAAACCTGACCACTTGTACTCAGTACGTTTGGAATGTTCCTCTGAGACTTTATTGCACCAGCAAAGTTTTTAATAGTGCAGCTCTTCCACTGGAAAAGCCTCTTTATTTGTTGACCCTGAAGTGTGTAAAATGAGGTGAAATCCCAGAATAGAGTGATAATCATTACCTAAACCTCAACTTTTCCTTGTAAGCCTTAGTGGATTCTGCACACTTGAATAACTTCCCTCTCAGTGAAATGAAAAATTGGTGCAGTGCAGGAGAATGTAGCCTGTGTTTTTCTTTATGAGAGCCTCAGTTTTAGCCATTACTGACAACTTACTCAATATAGGATTTTAATGTCTCCTTTGATGCTGTGTATGAAAAAATCCCAATCTTACCCACATTACCAGAGTCAAACTGGGTATTTTTTCAGCTAGTAACTCCTTTGATTTTTTCCAGCTGAGTGCCACTGAATTTTTTTTCCTTATTCCTTTATTTTGTAATCTTCCATTTCCTTTTTATAATGTTCTCCCCTTGATTTTTAACTATGCACTGTTCAGATAGCTGCACAACAAAACTGGAATAGAAAACCTACAAATAAAAATGAACTCTGCTGTTCTGCTTATCACTCACTGCCTAATTAGCTTCTTTTCTCTACTTTAAAAAGTGATATGAATAGTTACTGTTGAGGGTTAGAAGACTCCTAGAAAAATGACAGGAATAGCAGCAATGACAGAAATAGCAGAATAGATGGTTGCAGAATCCAACTCAAACATTTGACACTCAGAAAATTTCAAATTTTAAGCTTGCCTTTCTTGTGATAATCTTCTATTTCACATAATTTAAAAGAAAGATTTCAATCTCTGCATTTTCTTTATGTTTGTGTCTGACTTGATCCTTTCCAGTGAAAGAGATGACCTGTCATGTTTGTACCCAGGTCCATAATTTAAATTTAAAGTCTTTAAATCCTGAAGGCCTGGAGATATTGAAATTTAGTGTTTTGCAATTACACTTAACAAGCTAGCCCATGCCTGCAAAACAAATAAAAATATCTATTTTACGGTGTATTGACACTGAAATGCAATGAAATTGCATAAGGTATGTGAATCAATCTACCTAAATATTTACTGCTTTAATGAACTCTGAATTTATGGGTGTGCATATTGAAGTGAGGTAATTATTTTAAATAGCACCTATATATTTTTAGCTAAAGAGACTGTGAAATTACATTTCCTTAAATCAACCTGAGGTTTGTTTGTATGGCTTGAGAATGCACCACAGGCTGCTGCAGGGCAGGGGCAGCGGTAAGGAAGCAAATAGCAGTCTTGTTTCCACTCTGCTGTTGTGGGGTGGGGAAGGCAGAGAGATGAATTTCACACCCATATGAATACTTGATTGGAGTGTGCTGTAAAGTGGATTATTTGAATTTCACTCCCTGCAGCTTGTCAAGAGTAGGCTGCACCACAGAAGTGTAGGCTGAGAGGGACCTCTGGAGGTGTTCTTGTCCAAGTTCCTGCTCCAGCCACTGCTGCCTTCTAGGGTGAATGAGATTATCCAGGCACCTGGGTTAAACAAGCTTTGGAAATCACCAAGGATGGCCATTCCACAGCCTCTTTTACTTTTATTGTGTATAAAAGTGTATTTCTTTATAGCTGACAGGAAATTCCTCTAGTGCAATTTCAGATTACTCTTTCCTGTCCTTCCACGGTGCACCTTTGGAAAAGGTCTGGCTCTTTAAGCCCCCCTGTAGGCACAAAAGGCAGCGGTTAGCTCCCCCGCTTTTGCAAGCATAAATCAAGTCTGTTCCTCCACTGGATTTTCCCATTTGAAATGTTTTTCTTGTGTTGTTTGTGGGGCTCAAAAGTAGCCTTGGTGTTCCAGAAGTTTCCTTGTGATGCTGAGTAGAAAGCAATGAACGCTTTGCCTGCTGGCTAAGCTGTTGCTAATGCAGCTGGGTATGTGGTTTGTCTGCATTGCTGCAAAGAGATACTGCTGACTCATGTTCAGCTTCTCCTTCCCATCATTTCCTACAGAGCAGCAATACAGACAGACACTTCCCAGCCTATCGGAATGCACGAGCTTATTCCCTCCCACACACCGGGGTATATTTGTCTCAGATACAAGAAAACTTCTGGTTATTTTGGCTTAAGTAGATTCACAGTTAAATTGGCATCTTCTTTGAGAGAGAAAAAAAAGCCGTCAAAACTTCAGCTGACCTAATTATAAATATTATTTACTTACTCTCTGTTGAATATTTTGCACTTTTTAGAATTACTTCATAGCAAAGAGATTTTTATACAAAAAAGGCATTAACAGCTGTTGGTCTGGGCTATATGGCCGGGCAATCAAAAGGGTGCTTGGAGTGTGCAACTTTGTCCAGCAAGCAGACTATAAATACTCCATATTCCACACTGCTTGGATGGAAATGTACCACGGCTCAGGCATGCCATTTTGCGTAAATAATTAATTCTTCCAAAGAGTTCTTACAGGTTTCCTAAAATTAATACACTGTAACACTGTTAGAAGGGCTTAATTAATTTAGTTACTGCTGCCACAGTTATGAGGGATAGAACATTAATACCAAGTGGATTTTTTTTAACTCAACATACTCTAAGATTGTTGCTTCAAATACCAGTGATAGCCAGATCAAAGCATGTACATTCTGGTACCTCCTCTGCTTACAGACAAGGCTTCTACCTTCTTTTGTGTTTCTTAGCACAGTCCTGGACTGCATCATCCAAGACAGCATCAGTAGAAAGTGGTGCTGCTTGGGATTCAATCTAACATTGTTATCCAACAATTGAAGTAGGGATTGAAATTATTCTATATGCGGATTTTTTTTTTAATATTATTTATCTGTATCCATTTATATCCACAGTGAATCCATCATGACTGGACTGACCTGTGATGAATTTGATGTAAATTAACACAAGGGCATTTGTACTTTGAAATAAGTACATGCTAATAGATGGATGAAAAAAAAATAAGTGAATGTATGACAGTTTTTCACCCACAAATTTAAAAATTGATGAGGACCAGATTCTGCCCTCATTATGATCTTGCTGCATGATAATTTCAAGAAGGTCAAAAGGCTTCCCTCTGTGTGTGTTGGGGGGAAATTGTTTTCACACAGGATATTACTCCTGAGAGGAATAAGCACTCTATTTGCACATATAGAAGCGTTCTCAAGTCTTCCAGGAAATCTGTTGGAAAATTATTTACAGTATTAGTATGCAAATTATATACCACACACTAAATGGGATCCTTGCAGCAGAGCACTCTGACAGGCATCTCACTATTTGAACTATGGTAGTACATTTAAGAAAACAACACAAGAAGAAAACACAGCTGGATATAATTGTATTCAAACACACACTTATTATGTTAATGAGGGCATACAAATAAAATTAAGTGTTGTCCAGCAAAGGTTTTCCCACAAAGACTGAGTTATTTTAGCAAAATGTTCATATAATGCAACTTTTTGTGTTTATTTTAATTGAAAAGATGTTGGATATTCATTCGTAAATATTGATAGATGAAATTGAACAGCATCAGAAAAACAATAAAACCCATCTCGTATCAAGTGTAATTTAATAAATATACTTCAGCTGAGAAGAAAACATAAATTGTGTCCCAAACTACATTAGGTACATTGGTCATATAATTTAAATCAAATTATGCAAATGGTATGGTATGGTATAGAGGTAGTGATATATGTCTCAAATCCCTATTGTTACCCCAGGTTGTCAGACTAGTTGATCCACCCTTTAGCCACCTCCCC
The DNA here is from genome assembly GCA_013400495.1 of Nicator chloris. Classification (NCBI taxonomy): domain Eukaryota; kingdom Metazoa; phylum Chordata; class Aves; order Passeriformes; family Pycnonotidae; genus Nicator; species Nicator chloris. The sequence goes on from WAAE01003249.1 coordinate 37,252, forward strand.
TTCTGCACTGAAGCTTCCTGATGCTTCCCTGCCTCTGCATTCCTAGGGCTGCTCTCCTGGCAGCTTCTCCCCCCACAGCCTCTCCTGCCCGAGCAACTTCACTTCAGTGTGGGAGGTTTTAAACAGCCAGGTGTCACTAAGAATCCACTAAGTGCTGTAGAAGCTCCTACTGGGCTGGACCTCTTTGCAACCAGCAAAAGCTTTGCCCTTGTTTAGTTTCTAAAAGTCTCCCAGAATTTCTTGTCCCCCTTGCATAGATCTCCACAGTTCTGGCATGTAAGCTACCCAGGCAAGCTGCAAGATCTGTCTGTACCAATGTACTGCTGGTGGGCTTGAAATCTTTAAAAATAAGAGGCTTCGGATGAGGTTTATGCCTTTTTTTTTCCCCTCTCCATTTTTAGGACATCTTTTAACAAACCATAACTGAAAACTGAACAAATAACAGTTTGTGCCTTATGTAAGTGTGCCTGCTATTCAAATTGTTACATTCAAAGGCCGTAGATGTTGTTTAAAGCCCCTGCCTTCCTCACTGCCAGCTGCTGCTGTAATCCCAAAGTAGATGCACTTGTTTTTTTTAAACTTTACATCTCAGTATGCTGCTCTGGGGAATTGCTTTCTGTTTTTGAACTGACCATCATGCAGAACTTCGTATTTTTCAATGTGTCTTTTTCTTTGAGATTTGCGAGTTATTTCTGAGTTCAAAACCTCGCATTTTTGTTCAGAAGCACAAAGGGTACTGTCCCAACTCTAGCCTGTCAGATGTAGCTTTAAGAATATTATCTATTTTTATCATTAGCATTGAGGAACTGTTTCTACTTCAAATGTTATATGATCAAATGCACACTAATTTGTTACTTTAAAATAAAAACTTGTTTGTTTATTAATTTAGAAAAACCATACTGGATTAAAAAAATCAGTCTGTTGTTTAGAATATTTCCAGAGGCAAAGTACCATTGCTCTTTTTAATGAAAGCTATTTTTTTCTTAGCTATATAAGAAAGTCTTAGCCTATATAAGAAATTTTTAAAATTTTGTCTTATTAAATTTACAGTCACATCAAGCATTTTTCATTATGATAAGAAGACAGAGGTGGTATCATTAGAGTAGTAATAAGTCCAGCTTCGCTGTTGGGCAAGTAAATTCAACATCTAGCCACTTCCATTAAAAAAATCCCAACCTTCTTTCAGCAAAAATCTGCTCCCACTAGAGAGCAGATTTTGTAGTTTCCACTCAGTGTCAAACGTAATCCCCCTAAAATCAATAGACAAAACTCACCTGAGAGCAAAACACTTATCATTATTTGTTTCCAGCAATGGGTAAAAAACAGATTTACACACAGATTTTGTACTTAGAGGGAAGTGTCAAAGGAAGATGCATTAGGAGAGATTAGAGTACTTGGGTGCTTTGGGAGGCCACAGAGTTGTGAGAATGAACCACTGAACCTCAAATCTGATGTGTTGAGAGTAATTTTATTTAGACTGTCAGTCTTCTGGTTAGGCTGCAGAAGCCTGTTTTGTTGGTTTGGTTTGGTTTTTTTCCTTTCTTTCCGAAGAAACAAAACTCATTTTGGCGCTATTTTTTCTTTCTTGCTTTTATTTTTTTCATTTCATTTTAAAAGACGATCCTCTTTAAATATTGACCCAAAACCACATGCTCCTGAAGCGGGCCTGAGGTTCACAGCTAAGGTGAATATTGCACAATTCTGTTTATTTTGTCTCACTAGGTCAACCATGCTCCTTAGAGGGATAGCTAGAATGGAATTAATGACTTCCTCAGGAAAAGCAAAGCAGAAACTGACTCGTTTCCATTATCTTGGCAATTTATTTAATTTCGATTTAATGGTGTGGAATTTATTTTTCAGTCTTGCACACTGAAGAGGAGTAGCTCAGAGAAGTTTCTTCACAGATTTAGCCTTTTGCTTTCCTTTCTCTTTCTTTTAATAGCCTGGCTGTGTAAACACTACTGAAGTGGATATCAAAAAATCTTCAAGAATGAGAAATCCACATAAAACAAGAAAGGTAAGTGTGGTTGTTATATCAAAAGCAGGAGGCAGAGGAAATTTATAGAATGAATTTCCATAATTTCTTATAGCACTTTTTTCTTACAGCTGCATGGAACAAATGCACGAACGTATGTTAATATTTCATAAGCTCTTAGTTGAATTAGTATTAACAAATTTGCTAATGCTAATTGAATGCTATCACATAAGATTTGGGAGAAATACAAAGAGATTTTGAAGATAAAATTCATTTTTGCATGCTTTATTCATGTGGTTTAGTAGATTGAACAAAGCATATTAAAAATTTCTGTCAGTAATTAAGGAA